>CM028347.1:86419311-86529758 GCA_016618105.1 Dendrobium huoshanense
CCGATAGAAAGTAGCCAATCCATGAAAATTTCTAACATCCCGTATATTCTTAGGTTCTGACCACTCATTTATAGCTGGCATCTTCTCGGGGTCCGCAGATATCCCTTGAGTTGAAATGATGAATCCAAGAAAGGTCACACTATCGGTGAGGAATTTACACTTAGCAGGGTTAGCGAACAGCTGTTCTTTCCTCAAAACTTCACAGACTTGTGTTATATGATTGAGATGTTGATCCACCGAAGTGCTGTAGATTAAGATGTCATCAAAGTAAACTACGAACTTCCCTAAGAAAGGCCTCAGAACTTGAGTCATAACCCTTATAAAGGTACTAGGGGCGTTGCTCAGACCAAACGGCATGACAGTCCATTCATAAAGTCCATCTTTAGTTTTGAATGCCGTCTTCCACTCATCCCCTGGACGGATTCTAATTTGATGGTACCCACTCTTAAGATCTATCTTGGAAAAGAGGGTTGCTCCAGTCATCATGTCCAACATGTCATCTAATCGGGGAATGGGAAACCTATACTTGACGGTAATCTTGTTGATAGCGCGGCTATCAACACATCCGCCACGAGTTGTCCTTTTTGGGAGTTAAAAGAGCAGGAACAGCGCATAGACTAAGGCTCTCCTTAATGAATCCTTGTTGTAGGAGTTCATCGACTTGTTTCTTAAGCTCAGAATGTTCAGTTGGGTTCATACGGTAGTGAGGGAGGTTGGGTAGAGATGCTCCCGGCACCAAGTCGATCGCGTGTTGTATGTCTCGCAGGGGAGGCAGTTGGTTAGGCAAATCCTCTGGGAATACATCAGCAAAGTTTTTAAGAAGAGGCTTAACGACATCGGGGATTGGTTCTTTCTGGTCCTCATCTACTTCTCTAGCCACTAGGGCATACATGGGTGCTCCTTGGGTGATCTCAGTTTCCACCTCTTTCGCAGTCAATAAGTGGAGACCTTTACTTTGCTTGACAGGGATAGGCTTAGCTTCAGTTTTGGGAGGTTTAGGTTGAGAGGACATTAACTTGATTTTCTTTCCATTATGTTCGAACACACAGGTGTTCGTCCTCCCATAAATATGGACGTCGTTGTCAAATAACCAAGGGCGACCAAGGATAATTTGACCTACGTCCATGGTTAGAATATCACACCAAATCTTATCCTGATATCCCACAAATTCTATAGGAATAAGGATTTGATTCTTAATTTCTATGGTAGTCGAGTTGATCCAAGAAACCTTATACGGATTTGGGTGAGAGGTCACCTTAAGATTGAGCTTGGAAACCATGGCTGACGAGACTGCGTTGATACAACTTCCACTATCTACGATAACTTTGCAGCTCTTTTCTCCGATCTTAATGAAGGTATGAAAAATTGAGGTTCTACGCCAATCGTCACTTAACTTTTTTTATGGCCAAAGCGCACCTAACAACTTGCAGGGTAACAGGCTCTTCTTCAGTAAAAGAGTCGTAGGGTGAGTGAGGCCGTGATGGGGTGTAGATTGTGGGGTTCCCAATACGCTCTATGTTATCTAACCGATCACTGGTCAATCTCCTAAAATCCGCTAAGTCCGTCTGAGTGTTACGAATTTGCTGCGTAACAGTCCCTAATTGGCCCAAGATGAGGTCTAGGGTAGCTTGGAGGTGCTGCGGATCCATGGGGTTGGTTAAGGGATGAATGGGGTAGAGTTGGGGTGGAGGACAACACTTAATTGCTACAGAAAACAGCTCCTAAAGCCTCCAAACAGCTGCTGGAACGTCGGGGACAGCAACCTAACACAATGGGGAAAGTGGTTTAAGTGAATAGGGTGGGTTGTGGTGTGTGGACAGCAACTAGACAAAGGTTACGGGCACCTAACAGCCACTAAACAGTGCAGGAATAACTCTGGACAGCAAGAATTTTAGATGTAGCAAGTGACTTAGGTGAAGCGGTGGGTGGTAAGTGACCAAAATAACACATAGGTAAAGTAGGCATGCATGTTAACAATGAAAATATGATGCAGAAAATTACTGGACAGCAAAGCAAAACAGTGAATAAAATGTTCTAGACGATGTTATGCATGTAAATGACTAATGGCAAGCTAAAGTAGACTTCCTAGGATGCATCTAACATGAGCAAAGCATGCTAGCCATGCTCTGATACCAAGATGATGTAAAACCAGGAATTGAATGTAGAAACGTAATAAAATATTGTTCAAGCGATGAAATTACAAGCTTAATTTTGTTCTCAATTGAAACTTTTCGGAGATCTTAGAATTTGACTATGGCTAGGCAAGAGCTTACACCTAAATTAGCAAGACCAAGAAAATAACAACTGTAATAAAAGTAAAGCAAATGAAAAGCCAACTAGACTCCCGCGGTTAATAAAGCGATTGTCTCACCTTGAGGCCGCTCTCATTTACCTACTTTTAGGCTTGTTGGGAGAAGAAGAACCACACAAGTGACGAGACCACTCCTAGGGCGAGGGCACCGTAGATCCGTAGGGAAGGAGAGGTTGGCGCGGGTCGTGGAGGTGGCGCAAAGCGACGCCCTTCAACGATCCACATGTAGACATAAAAATGATCGTCGATGGATTCCACTGGAGCGGGTAGGATCCGGTCCAAATACTCCTCGACGGTGTCGTCGAAGTCGAATCCGACGTCGAAGAAGGGAGATCGGAGGATGTTCACTCGTCCGCGGTTGTCGTATTCAAACCCGAAATTCCACTCAGGAACCTCCATGCATCCTTGGAGAGGTGAAAGGGTGGTCGCCGCAACTAGATCTCCAAGGAGGAGAGATAGGGGGCGGCGGGTTGGATGACGGATGGGGAGGCTGGCGGTGGAGGTGGGGTGAGGGGAGATGTGTATAGAGAACAATAACAAAAACTGAGAATAATTTCAGCTTTTGGGGAATTTTGGAGGGGGGAATTTGAGTTCCAATGAGGGAGGAATTAATTCCTTAATGAAGAATTAATGAGGGGGAGAGAGGGGAGGCCGGCGGTGGAAGAAGAGAGAGGGAAGGGATTAAACTGAAATTATTTCAGTTTTAATCCAAATAGGAGGGAAAATTAATGACTCCTAATTTGAATTTCAAATTAGAATTATGGGATTTAATGGAGTAATTAAGGGGAAGCATAATGGGGGGCCGGCGGCATGCTTAAGGAGGGAGAGGGAGTTATGGAGAGGGAGAGAAGGTTTCCAAATTGAGGATTAGATTTGAAAAATTCTGAAATAAAATCCAAATAAAATCTTGATTTAAAATTTGAATTTATTCAAAAACTTTCCAAAAATAGATTTCCAAATTTGGAAAGAAATTGAAACTTGAAAATCGAATTTCAATGAGGAGTTGAATGAGGAGGTGGAGTGGTGGTGGCGGAGGGGGAGGGAGTCGTCGGCGTGGTGGTGGGCGGCGGTGGAAGCTTGGCCGGCGGTGGGGAAAGCCCTAGGGGCCGGCGGCAAGAGCAAAGGGTGGAGGAATTTTGGAAGAACTCTCTACTAGGAAGAAAATTATGCAAAGCAATTAAAAGAAAAGATAACTAGAGAACTCACTAAGAGATCTCAATGGAAGCACTCACCAAGAGAACTTCATGCACTCACAAAGAGAACAAAGCATGAAAAAATTTTCATTCATTCAATAATCCAAATACAATGACAAAAGCCCTTTATATAGGCTGACAAAATATAAAATGCATAAAGACGAAAACGCCCTTGGGCTACAATAAGTACTACTTCCCTCATAGGGGAACAAAAGGAATGCATGAAATAAACATCATGAAAAGAAGAAACTAAAGCATAAAAAATAAAGGCTCTTAATCAAGGCCGTTGATCGGCGTCCCCGGCGATGGTACACATGTCGAAATCTGATGCCCTCATCACCGGCACTCCAGCCTCTCCGTGGCTGTTCGACATCGCTCCTTCGTCGACGTTCCCTTCTTGTTCTATCGGAAGCAACACGTGGAGCTCGCCGTGGAAGGTAACTTTCCCCCTTGCGTGCGCTTCATTCGGTTAAATCCCTGAATCCGCCGAACCAAGGGATTTATATATATATATATATATATATATATATATATATATATATATATATATATTTAATTTTTATTTTATTAATTATGATTATGTTAATTAAATGTAATTAATTAAAATTATTTTTTTTAGTTAATCTATTAATTAATTATTATTAATTATTATGATTAATTATATTTTATTAAGAATTAATTAATATTAATTAAGTTATAATTAATTTTAAATTAATTATAACTTATTGTCTTAATTAATTTTAATAAATTTAATTAATTATTTTGATTAATTATAATTAGTAAAAAAATGATTAATAAAAATAATTATTTAATTAATTATAATTAATTGATTTCTTAATTATAATTAATAAAATATACCCTCTCCTTGCCTCGGTCCACGAGCCGATACCGCCAACTCCGCAAAGGTACGAATTTTCTAAACTCAGATTGTTGTTTCGTTGTATGCGGCGGATCGGAAAACCGCCTATACACGCCTTTATTGCTCGTGGTAGGATGGGACCCCGGTCCGACGCTTACGACGAGGCGGGCAATCGCCTAAACTCTACTTCGGCATTCATGGCGCACCGGAAAACTGACTATACACGCCTTTATCTCGTGTGGTGTGAAGGGACCCCTGTGCGGCACCTACGGCGAGGCGGGGTCACTTATAAGTACCCCCGAGCGGGGGAAAACAAATTGTGTCACTTATAAGTACCCCCATGCTGGGGGAAAGCAAGCTGTGCATTTTTAAACAGTTACCGTCAAAGACCCCATACACGCCTTTATTGCGCGTGGTGGGAGGAACAAAAATCACGGCCGCGGTGTCCTCGTACGAGGACACCTACCATACACGCCTTTATTGCGCGTGGTGGGAAAGGCCCAGTTTTCTCGTAGTTTTTCCCTAAACAGGGGAGACGCCAGGAGGTTGCCAAAATTTCGGGTGAAGACGGACCGTACTTGGACTTGATTTGCACATCCAATGGACAAAAATGAGACTCGTACTTGGACTCATTTGAACTCAAAAAGACATTAAATTAACTCAATATAAACTTGAATTTAAACTCAAAGACCACAAAGGACCTTTATTTGGGACTTGAACTCTACAAGAACAACAGAAGACCTGATTTGAACTCGTACCTGGACTTGATTGAACTCAGAATAACAGAGGACTTGAGTTGGACTCAATTTGAACGACACTTGAACTTGAACTTCAAATGAAATTGAACCGGACTCAAAAGAACTTCAGAAGATCCTGAATAAGCACTTGAGCTCAATGCGGACTGCAAGAAATCGAGTCTTCATGCTCTTAAAAATATGAAAATCCTAAATTCTCAAATGAACACAAACATTTGATGCATGCAAAGAACTAGCGACAAGAAGTCTTCAAACATAAATGACTTATTAATGATATCAGTCAAACTACAAAATGCACAATTATCATCTACATGTTACAGTCAAAGATCTGTTATGCAAGCAACAGTCCCTTTATAGATTGAAAGTGGAGCATCCGTCCCCTACAAGAAAATGCAATCATTCAAAAACCACCTGAGATTGGTGAAAGGTGGGTATAATGTTGGCAACAATGGATCCTCTACAAATACTTCCAGGAAGTCGTAGAAGACATGTATCCCCTGCAAATAAAGAGGTCAATGAATGAATGAAGGTCATTCATTAAAATCTCAAATAGAAGTGAAATGTTGGTTCACTCACAAGCAACAATACGAACTCCTACAAGTCACTATAGAAGATTTGCAACACATACGATCTCTTTACAAAGATAAATGTATGTGCCACATGCCACTGATGGGTAGATGTAAAAAGACTTCAGTAAATGCAGTATCCTGAAGTCAATTTCAATATGTAAATAAATATATCTACCTACCTACATGCACCAGTGACGAATGTACTGAAAAGATCAAAGACTACCATAAAATATATGAAGAATATGACAAGTGCAAGCTCCTACGATCTAAAGAAGGAGATTAGTTAGTGCACTACGATCCACCTGCAGAAAGTAACGAGTAGTGCACGACAATCCACCTGTACGAAGCAGCGAATAACTCAATTCAGAAGCTGCTACGCCACGCCACCGGATCCACAACATTCGTATTAGCGGATAGAAGATGTCTACAAATTATTTCAAAGTATCCCCTGCACGTGCACTGTAATCTGTATACACATAAGTACACTAAAGGGGAAAATACAATCCCAAACCCGCATGGGCCCCGGCAAGCGTGTTATTGGTACACACGTGACATCTTGGGATGCTGCGCGGGTTATTAAATTTGAACCCGATCCTCCAATGCAGATAAAAGGAGTGGACATGGTTTAATTATAAAAAGCCCCCAAACACCCGCATGGGCCCCGACGAGCGTGTTATTGGTACACACCTGACGTTTAGGGATGCTGTGCGGGTCAACAAGTGAATTCAAATTCGAATCCGATCCTTCTATACGGATCAATAGGAGTCGACAGGGTTCGAACCATTAAGCAAATATGTGGCCGTGGTGACTAGAATATTTGTTTTAATACATTCATATTAGGCCTTCAAAGCCTAAAATCAAAAGAATTCACTCTCAAGGGCATAATGCCTACGAAACTCGATCCTCTGTTGACAGCCCGACAAAGTTGACAAGGTTCAATCAATAAAAGAGAAATGACCCCGAACACCCCGATGATGGCCGTGTTGATTTTTTATCTCAACCGGAGGGGTTCACAAATATTTTTCAAATGTCATTCTAAATACTCAAAATTCCATCCAAATACCCAGAAAATTTCAAAAAAATCCAAAGCTCCACCAAAAATCCCAAAATTCCAAAAATATTTAAAAATGAAACTATCCATTCCAACACTTAAAGCAAAATCCATCCACCCTCCGCAATAGTTTGTTGGGGCGGACAAATTAAAGTTTACTTCAGCTCACAAAGAGCCAAATGCTTAGTCGAAAATATCACTAGGATCCATTCTCAAACAATCTCTTGCCAGTAAGGACGTGGTACATGTCCTCTAACCGGCAGTTTCGCCGCCAAATGGCACTGCAGGTAAACGGTTATGACCCGGGGCCCTCTGAACCGAGTGGTTTTCCCGCCAAATGGCACCACAGATAGCGGTTATGGCCAGAGCCAATACGCTCCTTAATGGCGTTAAATCCTTGAGATATAAATCAATAGGATATGATCGATAGGGCACAAAGCCCTCTGTTAGCTAAGGTGGATTCAAATTTGTCCCCTTAGACAAACATTCACCCCCGGTCTACAAGGTCCCCTTGGACGAAGCAACCCATGGCTGCCGACAAGGATCCTTCTGTCAAGTTGGGTCGACTATCTCATCTGACTAAGTAGACCAGGGACCACGATGGCCCGGGACGACGGAACTATGGGATCTTGATCGGGTCCATCATTCATTCCCCCACCATCCGCTTTAAGTGCTAGGTGGTGAAATTTCTTATTTTAAATATCAAACTTTTCAAATCTTTCCAAATTCCCAAATCCAAACCCAATTTTCAAATCCAATTTCTACAAATACCTAAATCCATTGCTGCTACTATATGCTAGATAACACGTACGTATACGTATCTGATTGACGACTAGCCTTAATCGAAAGATCTCTCTCGTGATCGGGAGGGGTAATTAACTATAGGGGCTTGCGCCTATAGGAAACCAGAACTCAGATCATAAAGTCCTCGCAAAATGAGGGCGAAATCTCTGGGTAGTGTCTTATCTACAAACCCATCTGGCTTCCAAAATTTACCTCGGAACTTATTCAGTTAAAACTCCCTCGCCTAAACAAAAGCACAATGAGCGCGGCGGGGAGGTCGGGGCCGAATTTTCGGAGCCCACATTTCCCCACATAATTCATCAACAATTTACTATGCCCACTATATGTTTACTTTTAGTGTTCGTGGGTAGTTTATCGCGCTTGCGACAAATTTTCCATCACTGCTAGTGGGTATTTGCATTCACTATGATCTTCTATCCTTACTTGCATGTAGATCAATGTGCTTGTTTGTATCTTGATGTTGACTGCCGGCTAAGCTATATTTATCAACAATCTTTTTATAATTATCCAGACCCTGCTTAAACCCTACAGGACATTTCCCCTTTGTGGTGTTTGCGAGTGGATGTAGTAGGGATTATTGCATATTCTTACATGACTGCTATGAAGACTATCATCAACTTCAATTTTATTGTTTGAATGCATTCACTTGTCATCCACAGAGTATTGCCGCATTCACTGTACATCAATCCTACGTCATAGAAGTTTGGTGTATTCACTTGTATGTTGACCTTCACTACTTGCGGGGCATGATATGCTTGGTCATATGTTAATGCAAGTTGTTTCGTCCGTTATACATCTTGTACATTCTATTCTTGAAAAGAATCGTGACATGCATTGCACTCATCTTGCCTCCCGTTGTTGTCTGCAAGCGGTTCACTATACTTCATACAATCTTTGTCGATTATTACTTGTAGATGAGCCATACCAACTGTTATAAGTCCTTCGCTGTCATGTGAAGATGACTTGTGTCTTACATAGTTAGTTTGCTTATTTATATTTGCATTCCAATTGAAGTGATAGTCCCTTGATATTCCTTTGAAAATTTTGTGTTGTTAATTTTAAGCATGTCATTACATTCCTCAGTTGATCCTTGCTTGTATGATTAATTTTGTTATTTCGCCAAATTACAAGTTCCATTTTAGATATTTAATTACATTCCCTGATGTTCAATTATGTCCAAGCTCATGTCTCATATCATTCAATTTGCTAGTTCAAGTCCTCTGTCAATCATTTAAATATGTTCCCCTATCATTATAAAATTCGACAGCCTTCCGGTGTCTCCCTCGCTTAGGAGAAATTCCAGGAGTCATAGCTTACCCGTCATGTTAAGAAAGACGTGCATGGTCGGTGTTAGATGACACCGTGGTCGTAATCTTCAATCTCACCATGCTAGGAAAGACGTGCATTGGTCTTCGAGGGTACCTGATTGAAGACTCGCAGTTCTTTTCCCGTGGCACTGAGGCGCGTACGAGTACTTAAATTTTGTTCTGCCGTGCTAAGAAAAGCGCACATGAGGATTACCTGCCTCGTTGCAAGCACCGCAATGCGCTTCCTCCTACCATGTTAAGAAAGGCGTGTATGGGTGGTTTCTCACAGCGCTTCAAACTTTGAGAGTAGGATTTTCGGGTTTAGAACTTTTTACCTTGGTGGGGGGACGTTGGCAGTGTCGGCACGTAGTTCAAGGCAACTAAATTTCTCTTATTTATATTTCTTTTTTTTTAAATTTCCACTCTCTTTTTGTTTAGCTTCAACTGACGATAATGATAATATTAAAAGCCATTGTTATCATTATTATTATCATTGTTGTAGTTAATGATAATAATAATAATCAATACTAATAATTTCCATTATTAGTAAAATTAATTAATACTAATCAACTAATAATGCAATAAGAGAAGTCATACAAAATTTATGGAGAAATATATCTAATATTTTGGGTGACTCAAACGTGAGAGAATTGTGAGTTTGTGGGTTATTTTTTAAGTGGGTTGGTTTAAATTAGTTTGGGCCAATGTTGAAGTTTGTAGGGTAGATTTGGGTTGGATGAAATGGTTGGGGTTGATTTTTAAGGTGGAATAGGGTGCTGTTTTGTTTGCTATTGAGTGGAGAGGGGGATGTAGGCTTTCAAGTGGTGGGCTTTTGAAATGATTGAGTGGGCTTGAATAGTAAGGAGGTGAGTGGGGTTGTATGAAAGCTATTGTTGTAAAGTGAAAAAAGGAAAATAAAAGGTAGTCACTTGCTGGCTCTGAAGAATCTTTCTTGCTGTTCAAAACAAAGGACTTCCATGGGACTTCCACGACAATAAATAGGAAAAAGCTTGGTGTGGAGGGAAGATCTGTTCAGGCTAATAGTGAGGCGCGTGAGTGAGGTTGTATGCGGCACCTACTACAATAGCTCGACAAAAGGGGCAGACTGTTTGAATCTGTGGCTCTGTTTTCAGCTAGCGAGTGGGGGCGGTTCAGGCATGGTGGAGTTCGACGGGTGCTAGGAGGGCTTGGGGATGGAGGTCTGGTTGTTGGAGTTCGACAAGAGGGGAAAAGAGGGCTTGGAGGTGTTGGCTTGGCTGTGTGTCGGGTCTGGTAGTGAATAGCGGCGAACAGAGGAGGTGGGGTTGATGGGATCTAAGTGGATCTAGCATGGGTTTGGTCATAAGGTTGGAGCTACAATGATATCGTCCAACTTGATTGCGAGGGGTCTCCTCTTAGGTGAACTCGATGTCCTGATTGCCACGGCGCAATCGGTTTGACCCTTCAAGTGACACGTTGCGTCAATGCGCGTATTGCTTAAATCACCGATTTTGCCGCGTGGTTTGATGTGTAGGGTTCAACACATGTGGTTTCCATATAATGCATTGAGTGTTAGTTTCTAATTTTATGTACCAAGTGTCACCTTTTGATTTGAATTCAAATGTACTAAATTAGGGTGCATAAAATTAGGAGGTGACACTAGGTGCTTTTTTTTTTTTAATGACACTTGGTGCTTTATATGGCAACCAGGTGGCACAATTTTGAAGTTGAATTCAAATACATATTTGTATGTGTGTGTTATATTTATAATACATCCTAGATTATATATGTTTTTTTAGAAAATATTAATAACATATATGCACTCATAATAATAATTAGTAATTAAAAAAATATTTTAAATTAATTATTTTGTCTCTACAACTTGAAACTTAAACCTATCAACCAAGTCAAACTTTAATCGAGCCAACATTGAAATATCTGATTTTTTGTTAACGGCTAAGTCACTCAAAATGGGTTCAATATCATTCTTACTAGGAAAAAAATGCAAGGTAAAAGGGTAATTATACCCTCTCCTATATAATTCTCCCACTCTTACACCTGATTTTTAATCACTTCCCTGATTTCTGTGGGTATGAGTTGGGGGGGGGTGGGGGGGGGGAGGACTTTGGGTATTTTATTTCTTCTGAGTTTCATGTAGAATACCAAAATAAATATAATTGCATGCGCAATGCATCAATCTTTCACCAATCCAGGGTGTAGGAAATGGTTGATGTACACAAGCTCAACGTTATTTTGTGGAGAAGCTGTTTCAATGGCTCAACTTGTTCCCACCATAATGGAGATAATCTAACCACAGCTCGAAGCACTCAAACTTGCAATTATAGATATGCTAAGTATTCTCTACAAACCCCAATATTCATTATTTTCTTTTGTATATCTCACTATATTGTACTTTTTTTCTTATCAAAATTGACATTATTATTCTAGAAACTGCATATAATCGAAATTGATTTTTTTTTCTCATCAAGGTCATTTCTATTGATGTAACAAGATTATGATTTTTCTTTTCTTCTGGCAGTAGTCGTTAGGCTTGTGAAAATATTGCTTTTGTAGTTCTACTCCTGTTCATGCTTTTAGTTTTCCAACGATGTAGCCTAAATTGTGTTATTTAATCTCTTTTGCAGGAGCATCTGGCAAGAGATGATTTATCTTTTATTTTCTGCCTTAAGGTCTGTGAGTTATTTCTTAGCTTTATTCTTTGTTGTATATCCTCACGTAAGCACATGAAGTTTCAGGTTTCAATTAACATTCCAATCCCGACAGTTGTTTCAATTTGGGATGTAACTTTTGGAAAACGAAGCCATTACCAATTTGGTGGAACCAGATATTGACATTATCACATATAATATTTTTATTGCCATAACTAGTGCATAATTGAGCTGGAAATGCTCCCAATTAATTTTTTCATGCATGAATTCACTTTACTTCAGGCTTTCCTTTGTACCTTTTACCTAACATCATTGAATGTGTTTATGTAGCTAAGAATTTCTATATCATGCATTTCTGTTGGACACTGATTCCAAAATACCATAAAACTTACTCTTTTCTGGAAACATACAGTTCTTTTGCACCTTTTGAACATTAGATTATTTATTACTGGTTTAGATCCTTGGTCTCTTCTCGTCACATTAAGCATCATCTTCATTTTGTTTTTAATTTTTCCGTTGTTTGGCTTATGCTTATTTTATTTGGAGAACTTCCAGCACCTTCTTCAGAGAACCATGTAAAAGAATTGTGCACGTTTCCACCAGAGGCACTTCACTTTTTTGTTTATTATATAAAACTTAATAATTATTCTTTGTTGTGATCGGGATGCTAACATCTCAAACCAAAAAACTTATATAAAGCCATATAATATCAAAATTTCTATCAAATGATACATATGCACTAAGCATTCTTTTTCTATCATTCTTCTTTTTAATGTGATTTTTTCTTGTGCCTAGCCGTGATTGTACTACGATATGAAGTTCTGGTTTAGGAATTTTCCTTGTTTAATAAATGATTATTTACACATTAATTTTGAGCTTGATGCTTGTAGTTCTCATGCATCTATGGTTATACCATTTTTCTTATACCTTTTAAACCATGAATGCCTTGATCTCCTGGTATCATTTTCCACTCGTCACAAACTACTAAGTAATTTCTATTAATTTTGTTTACTGCTCATTGGACTAAGGATAAGCTTATTTATTTATATTATTTTCTTTCCAGGGGATCTTTTGCAATGTTTTTATCTCACCATACTATAATCCAACTTAAAGTTTTGGTATGCTTAACTCTGTCGAGTTAACTAACTTGCTCTAAGGCGTAATCCATTCTTCTGTTTTAATTGCGGATAAAATCTTGAAATTTGAGTGTTTATGAAGTTTGATTCAGGATAAACACCTGTTACCAGAATTCTGACTGCTGGTGCTTTCATCACTGATATTAACATCAATAAATTGATCATTAAGAAGTCTTTGCGTTTGTTAGATGTTTCTGTGGTAATCAGGATATGCTTATTATGGTACATCTTTACTAAATATTTTTCATGTTTAACCAGGTTTCAGATAATTCAACATTATATGGTGTATGCTTACATGTTCAGGAGATAGTTCAGAGGGCCCCAGGTATTTTAGGTGCTGTCTCACCAGTCATCGCTTCTTACAAGCCAAGCCGCTTTTTGGTAACTGCACCACGTTGTTATTGCATACTTACGCGAGTTCCATTTTTTGAACTGCACTATGAGATGTTAAACAGGTTTTCTTCTTTTGTCGTTAAACACTTGTTTCTTCTTTTTTTTTTTAAATAAATATATGTTGTAATGTGTTAGTTCTGACAGAGTTTTAATATGTTCCATTTCAATGCTTATAATTGGTGACCTTATATTGATAGCAGCTTTCTGTTATGTGCAGCATAGTTTCACAAGAGCGCTTGGACAGGATAACTCAATATGTCAGCGACATGAATCTTATTGAACCTGTTCCTCCAGTAATTGGAGAGCATGAAAGTGTTGATGAGGATTGTGATTACCTTGGCAGGGAATCCTTGAACGGTTTGACGGGATTTGCAATACCAGTTGACAGTGTAGCAGGGCTTACCTCATCTTCAGCGTCTATAATATCTGAGAGGGAGGCTGCACCAATGTTATTCTGTCAATCAGGTTTCCATTCTCCAGCAAGTGCTTCCTTTAGTGAAGTTTCGGACACAAGTCATGCAAGGGAGTTGGATAAGGAGTCCAGAAGGTCTTGGCAATGTTTGGATGACTTGACCTCAGAAAATTCTGGATATCGTTCTGACAGTTTTGAAATAGTGAATGGAGTTTTCGAAAATGGACAAGCTTCACCAGAGGCGAATTCAACAATTTATCATTCTATCAGCTGCCAATTTGAACGTGTACAAAGTTTGGAGTCCATCTACAGGTGATATATTTTGTACTAGTGATGCTAAATTATGTCACACCTCATTTTAACCCCCTACAATAGCCTAGAGTGTAACAGAGAAGGAGAATTTAAATAGACCATCTCCTTACCCCTTTCTGAAATGCTGATAATAGAATTGGATAAGTAAAAAGTAGTCAAAACTATCCTAATCTCACTAATCATAACACTTCAAAATGTTCATAATAGGAAGCATAAATATTATATCTTAACAGAAATGTACATTTCAAATGAAATACAGAGTTTTACTAAAACCCTTTAAAAATTTCTTACATACCCAAAAGTCTGCATAGTTATCATTCAGATCTTCTTTTAGATTTCTTTGTACACCCAAAACATATGTACACCCAAAAAGAACAGTCACCCCTTTAATGCCTTACGGACTCCTTTCACTTACCTGCTATGATGCACCGACACGGACACGTCGACATGGACACGACACGGACACGGGACATGACAATTTTTTAAAATATAGGACATGGGTGCGGCGTGGACACGACATAATAATTTTTTAATATAATATATAGAAATTAAGGTGACATTATATTAAAAATGACAAGCAATAATAAATCAATTTCATGATAATTTGTTTAGCTTATAACACAAAGATGTTTAGTACAAAATGTCTAGTACAACTACAAAAATATAAGCAAAAAACTATTTAGTACAATATGAAGGTCCAACTACTCAATAGAGGGAATGATAAAATTAGATTCAGAGGTTGATATTTGGCCTTCAATATCATCATCATTGAATATCATTGCTTCAAACTCTGGTTCATTTAGAGAAAGATTTGCAACCTCCAATAATCCCATATCATCAAGGCACTCGAACCCATCTCTAGCAACATCCCACATCTTGTTATCACTTGTCATATAAAGTGGGGTTTTACTTGATAGAAGACGAAGACTTATATGCACATAAACTAAATCTTCAGCTCTTTGTGGAGTTATTGTATTCCTCTTCATTGAGTGAATAAATGAGTATGTGCTCTAATTTCTCTCACAACAGGAAGATGATGATACTTGAAGTTCTGCTTGTTTTTAAAGTTTGTAAGTTATTTGTATGGAAAGATACTGAGCATGTACTGAGCGGTACCGAGCATGTACGGAGCGGTACCGAGCATGTACTGAGCGATACCTAGCGGTACCGAGCATGTATATTAGCTTTTTTTGGTAAGTTTAAAAAAGCAACAATTAATATTTTAGGCGTTGAGAGTTAGACATCGATGCCATTTATCAGTCACCGAGAGAGGAGATGAAAATATCTTCACAGCCAAAAAGAAATGAAAATGAGAATATTCGATGATTGGGAATTAAATGCGGACGTTGATTTGATGTTGTGGATAGAAAATAAGGAATTTAGTTTAAATCCCACAAAATACAAGAAATTATATTTAAAAAAATTTATAAAATATTTAAGATACACGTGTCGGACACGCGTGTCCAATTTGTATTTAATATTTTTTAATTAGACATGTTTTCGGTGTGTCCGACATGTGTCGGAGGAGTGTCGGACGAGTGTCGGACGAGTGTCGTGTAGGACACAGTGTCAGACACTGCATGCCTCTTTGAGGAGAAGTGTCGGTGCATCATATCTTACCTGTAGTACAACCATTGTTAATGAGTTATGACTCAATGAAATATACCAGTAATGTATAAGAAATAATAATAATATTATTAAAAATCAAGAAATGCTTAATATTACTAACATGGTTATAACACACATTGAAATGCCATAATCAACATAAGAAGTACATAGCATTACTTTCCATCTTTCCAACTGTTCAACATTTTTAAACAAGTCATATGATGGCTATAAGCTTTTGTACCATTTCAGCTTTTCAATTTAAGGTTGGGTCCAGATTCCCAATTTTTAAAATTGAAGTTGTTCTTTCATTCAAGGTTGGGTCCAAATTCCCAATTTCTAGAATTAAGAGTATATGCTTACCTCATCAGATTTTTCTCCTTTACTTGTGCGGGCCTACCCCCCATACATGACTTATTTCACTTTCCCAATAACAATCCTTTTTAGTCCTCATGACATATGCTTTGATAGACATTACTCTATGAATAAACATTTTCATATATGTTCATATATTCATGCATGAATAATCTGGAGTAAATTGAAATAAACGCAATCATAAACATAATAATTATTAAGTGAAATTAAATAGAACATTTATTAATTCCTATAGGCTATAGCATTGTTTGGGTATCTCACATCGCTAGTAATTTGTTCACCTAGACTTTGTCTTCTTTTCCTCTTTTATACAATCTCAATTGCACTCTTTCTCATCCCATAAAATCCTTTTTTTTTCTCTTCCTGATCTCCCTCTTTTCCTATTCAATTTAACACACTCCGCATTCAGAAATTCATTTTTCAGCAACAATATATATTAATTTCAGCAACTTATAACAATAATTCACTATTCTCTTTACTATTTCTGCACTTACCTCAGAAATCAGCCACACGCAACAACCAAACAACAAACACATCAGTCCTTTACCTATATCTCCTTCACTGATTCCTGAATTCAGTATTTAGCAACAGAAATCTGACTTAAAATGTGCAACCAGCAGTTCATTTCAGCCAAACCACAATTCCAGCCACTAACTATCACATCTCTCTAATTTTTTTCTTATATTGTTTTGCTGAAAACCCCCCTACAGCAGCCACAACAGCCTTGATTTGCTGAAATTTCTTCCCCTACAGCAGCCACAGCAGCTCCCTCAATTTCGGCCAGCAGCAACTGCTCCTCAGCTCACGGCATGCTCAGCAACCAAATGACGGGAAGGGAAAAAGAAACTAATACATATAGGGGCTGTTTGGTATCGGATTTATCGTGGGATTTAAGTCGGATTTACGCTAAATCCAGCCAAACGGTTTTTGTGCGCTCATTAAATCATGGGATTCCGTAAATCCCGGATTTACGGATTTACGGATTTACGGCTTAAATCCTGGATTTACTAAATCCCTCGGCTCGGTGGATTTAACGGGATTTAACATTAGAAGTGCCAGCCAGCGGGCAAATTATTGGGTCAGGTGACCGGACGCGAAAAATAAGTTCGGACATCCAATAAAAATTTGCCGCATCACCTGCGCTTTTGACTTGCGCTTTAGTTGCGCTTTACTTGCGCTTTACCTGCACTTTACTTGAGCTTTTTGACTTGCGCTTTAGTTGCGCTTTACTTGCACTTTACCTGCGCTTTACTTGCGCTTTACCTGCGCTTAATTTAAAATCAAAATGATTCATGCAATGAAGTATTTGTAGCCTTGGGGTGCTCCAAACTATCATGCATGGGGAAGGGAAGACTCCACTATAGAACCCCCAATGTATTGGAATGATCTCTAAATCAATTTTGGCATGATTAATAGATCAGATAGGAGGGACTCGTTCCTACGACCCTTTTTTGGAAAGATAATACATGGCGTCATCTAAGGAACCTAAAGACATAGGATGGAATGATCATTGAAATCCTTATGGATAGGTTCTAGGAATTATTTTTCTACAGTCCAAGGAAGACCTAGGGGTGAAAGCTTTTGATTTGTCCTTTCGAAAGCTTCATCGTGTGCTTACGTTATGTGTTGATGCCCTTGACCCGTCAACTTACAAACTATACTAAACATGCCTAACAAATTACAATATACGATGGAGTGTAATCTATAAGCTCCTTGAAGCCATAGAACACTCTATCTTTGCTTTGCAAGCATCCATGAGTTTGGTGGACACATTTATGATTTTGAAATTGTAGGCGTACATGGATCATAACCATTGACATAAAGTGAGTTGAAGAATAAATGGGGTAGACAGGTTCTTCCGCAAGAAATGCCGCACCAGCCCTAATCTGGACAAAATCGGGGCTTTGGATCGAACCTAGAGGCCGGCGGCTTAGAGAGGTCCGGCTAAAGGGCGGAGACCGATCCCTAGACGGCTTGGCCGAAGCCTTGTATGGGGTCGGACGAAGGCTTCGCACGCGAGGAGGGGCGGATCGGAGGCCTGGGCGTGGAAATCACCCTCTCTCGCTCTTTGCTTTCTCGTTTGCTCGGGACGGACGAGACCAGGTGAGCCGAATGAGGCTCCCCACTCCCTTTTGTTCTCTTAGGGGTGCATGCACTAAGCAAGTTCACCGCCCTTAACGCCCAATCCAGCTTTCTCTATGTGATAAATTGCACTTGAGTACATTCCCTACATGATCGGACACAAATTTGGGTGGTAACTGAGATAAAATTTCATCACTAAGTATCAATTTTTGATTTTGAGACTCAATCTAGCCCAAATTGACTGATTTGGGCTGAAATTGAGTTCAAATTGAACTCGACTAGGATCGATTTGGGTCCGATCGAGTTAATTTCGTGAAATTGAACTCAGATCAGCGCCGAATCGCGTCGAATTGCATCGAATTGCGTCGAATTGGGTTCGACGACGCTCGAAGGGATTTGGTTCGAATTGATTTGATTTAATTTTAATCAAACTGAATTTAATTTAATTAAATTGAGGCTTAATTTGGGTCAATTTCGCCTCGACAACGATCAATTCGGTTGATCGAGTACAATCAAGTCTAGTCGGGCTTGATCGGGGTCGAGTCAATGCAAAATATTCGTCAACAAACGCTTTTAGAGGGCTTTGATGATCTTGTCTGACACTTTTCACCTGGTGACCAGAGTGGAAAGGATGATTATATCTGAAGTTCCATTTGGTGTATACCTTTTTTATTCTTTTGAAACAAGTAACTCTATGGACATACCGATAATTATAGGTGCTCTATCTGAAATTCATGGAGGTGTTGTGCTGTTTTATTTTTTTTGTATCCATTCTCCAGTTTTCCATTCGGTTATTGTAGGATCAATGTAAAATCATGGTTGGGTTTCTCTGTGATGTCTAGTCATCACTTCATCGTTGTGCAGGGATTTCATTAATAGAGCTTATTATTTAGAGCATAGTATCCTTACAACGGTTTAATGTGAAAATATTATAAAGCAAGTTGCAACATTAATCTTTTGAGCGATTGAATGAAGTTCAACCAGTCTTCAGGATAATGTTTTGGACATAAGTAACGAAGACTTAAATGGTGGGTTAATCGGTGGGTTATTTTTATTTGCAAGTGAAATAAATTTGGTGAAAGTTAAAATAAGTCACAATCTATAATTAAATGGTTTGATGTCAAATTGCCTTGATAAAATTTGTCGGTTATGACCAGTTGAAGTTCATATTTCCAAGGCTGATGTTTATTTTGTGGGGACAATAAATTTCTATATAGTAGATGATATGTTGCAATACTATTAAGTAAATAGTCTAAAATATCAATGATGAAAGCTTAGCTAAGCACAGGGCACGGATGTAACATGACTAGACATAGTTGGTTGAGAAAGCATATTGTAAAAATGTTTGAAAATTTTCATATTTGATTTAACAAAATTAGGAGAGACAGAATGCAGCCGTCGTGTAGGAGAGCAGTATTATAATTCATTAAAATGACGTCAGATATTTCTTGTGTGGTCTGATAACATTAGAACTTCTTCGTGCAAGTTTGTTTGTGTTCCTTATGGATACACACATCTTATTACTTTTCTTGTGTGAATTTTGTGTCATTAATTGCTTATTTGAATACACTTAAATTCTTTTGGACAGTTCAGTTAGAGGTGTGGGATCAGAAGATGATGAAGACGAATTTAGCTCAAAGCTTGAAGCGAATGCTGCTGATATGAAAGTAATTCAATGGGCTAAGGTACCCTTACTTTCTATGTATGATTTTCTGGTTTTGCTAGTTCCTTTGTCATTTTTTTACCGTATATGTCAGTGCTCTTTTTTTTTTTGGGTACCAGGCAAATAATAATGAACCCCTGCAAATTGTATGTGGTTATCATGCCCTTCCAATACCCGCCCGTGGCAAGGAAATAATTTTTCACCCGTTGGAGCATTTGCAACCAATTAAGTATAGTCGTCCAGATGCATCTTCTTTGGAATTGGATAGCAATTATGACTTTGATAAACCTGGTCATCCTGAATTTAATGAGGTAAGATGCTTCATTTCATATTGCCTATTTTTTATACTATGCATTTCTGCAGAGCATTTAATTCATAATATGAAATCCTCCAACCAGCTCAGCTCGAGATTAGCAGCTGCTGAAGAAGCTTTTGCCTTCTCAATTTGGACCGTTGCAGCAGTTTGTCGAGCTCTATCTCTTGAAAGTGTAATGCCTCCCCTGACTATCTTGCGTTAGATTCTCATTATTTCATGATAGTGAAAATCTATCAAATTTCCTTTGTCAAGAATTTTCTCTGTATTATTATGGGTTTAGGTTACATTTTTAAACTCTAAAATTAACTTTTAATGCAGACTTGGTTTGTTCAAGTTTGTACTGTTTCATTTTAAAAACATCATAGTTATTCTTTAGCAGTTGACATTGTGTTGTTCATGTTAATTCAACTTTCTATCTGAAGGTAAACAAGACTTCTATATTTTAGGTTTTGGCACTTGTCACTGCAGCATTATTGGAAAAGCAAGTTGTAGTCAGATGTCCAAATTTGGTAAGTTCAAATTGTAAAATTTAAGTTTCAAAATCTTGCAATTTAATTTTATTTTGATTTTTATACCCATTAAATTTATTCTCGTTATGTTTAACCGTGCAACGCTAGTAATTTTCTCACCATGTCTATCCTTGGAAGGATCATGATATAATTTAAGCAAAACACCATGCGTGCTCAATCTGAGTAGGGCCTTTTTGTATCACTTCTTTTTTGTTTACATAGAATTCCCTCTCACGAGTGTAATTACCACACCTTAGGAAAACCTCATCTCATCACTCCCAGCCTGCATAACATGTTTTTTTACCTTTATCATTTTTAATAACTTTTAGGAAAAGCCGTGAAAGTTAGCTAAGTTCCTTAGACTGAACATTTGCATCCCTTTTTCGGAATTTACTGCTGAAGAGAATATGGAGAAGATCATGGATAGGGAATCAAGTGATGCAGAATATCTTAAGCTCTAGGGGTCACTGATGTAAACCTAGGATGTGATTCATAAAAAAAATCATAATTTTCCAATTTTTTATTTTTACAAGGATTAGTCTCATTTGATGCAAATTTAGAAGCACATTGAATTCTCACTAAGCCATATAATAGGAGGTGCGAAAAATTGAAATTTCATAAGAACTCTTAGAGCAAAAGATAAAATTCTACAACAATTAAGGTCCACACTATAAAAAAATAAAAAATGATTATACAACAAACTTGACATGATCTCAATTTTGCTAACAAACCAATCACAAAATAGTTTAGATAAAAGAATGAAAGATGGGAGTGACTAAAATGAAGATTTAAGCATCATACCGGTGCAAGGAGAATCTTCCCTTGGAAGGTTCTATGGACTCAAAAAATTCCCATTTAAATTTATGATATTTGATTGGTTCTTGGAGAAACATTTTAGAAAATAAATTGTTTTTTAAATAAAACACTTGGAGATTCCACTTTCTTACGAGAACTTCATAATATGCTCGAAAGTTTTTAATATGTGCAATTATGAGAGAAAAAATTTTGATTAAGGGTAGTCAAGAGGCTTTACAAAGCATTCTTGTAGCAGCAGCAATTTGATTAGGGAAAAGGCATACCACTATATGCTTAGAGTAGATGGTGGGGGGAATGACGATGAACCTAATCAAGATTACATGATTCTATCCTCTCAAGTTCTCATGGACTTTACTTGACCAAAGTAGCAAACATAATTGACCCAATCTGACTAAAGGATCATTATGAGCAACCATGAGTTGCATCATCTAATGAGACCTTGTAAGCTTTGGTTAAAGCTTGTGGAAGGGACCAATTTTAAGTTGATTTTAGTTAACAAAGGGTTTCATGACCTTTTAAGTGTACCTTATGGCTCTTGGTTGTGGGATCCAAAAATTCGTGCCTTGGCTCTATTGAGAGAATTATGATATTTCAGGTTAAAATTTTACAAGTCATATTAGATTGCAGTTGATATCCATTAGAGATTTCACCTCTTTTTGTGATGGCTTTAAGATATGGTTCTAGATTTCTCATAATCACATGCACCTATAATTAATTACCCCTCCTGTCGATGAGAGAAAACTTCAATTAAGGCTAAATGTTAGAAGCTAGATGTTTAACATATAATAGAAGCACTTTTATATAGGATTATATTATTATAAAGTATCACTTAAACCTAAATTTGATGATGGGTGGAATAATGATGAACTCGATCAAGATCTCATAGTTCGATTATCATAGATTGTTATGGTCTCAAGTCTACTTAATCAGAGGATGTAGTTGATCTAACTTAATCGAAGGATCCTTGTTGAGAGTTGTGAGTTACATTATCCAAGAGAATTATATATATTTACTATGGATGCTTGTCTGAAGGGTATGCAATTTAAGTTGATTTTAGTTAATAGAAGATTTTATGTTCTATCAAGTGCATCATATGATTTATTATTGAAGGGCTTTTTTTAGTCATTGGGGAATTTGTGGGCATGTATATATATTAGAGAACGAAGGGATGGCGACATGGCTGAGTACAAGGCAGAGGTGCGATGGGATGATGTGTACAAGGCCCAATCAACACCAAAATTTGCAACATGTGATTTAATTTTTTTATTTTGATTTAAAATAAATTTAAAATAATAAAAAATAAAGTAAAAAAATTGTCTCTCTTTCGTGCAACTTCTCATATTTGCGTGTCTCGAAATTTTTGTTGTTACCTCGTGCATTAGAGAATTTTGTGTTTTCCACTTGAGTGACAACCAAGGTAATATTGGTGCCCTTTCTAGATAATTCTAAAATTCCAAATGTGTCGGCATAGTTTGTTTTATGAATGGGTAGTATTCGAGCGACATTTGCACAATGTCGTCCCTGTAGTATATTTTTTTCATCTTGTGATTGTTTGGCATTATGAAGGATTATTTATAGGTATTTTCATAATTTCATAGATGTTGATGCAATCCATTTTGAAAAATGGTTGATGATTGATTGGTTATTCGCGAATTCGCATCCGTCATTTGCCATTTTGATCGTGCTTGGTCGAGTTGAGTGTGATTGTTTCTTTGATAATCTTTGATGATTTCAATATTCTAGGGGTGTCAGCATAATCAATTTTGTGAATAGGCAATGTTCAAATAACTTTAGCGTGATGCTTGCTCGTTGTTTGTCATTCTCTTCGCATTCGATTGAATCTATTGCGAGGGTCTTTCTTAGATAATCTTGATATTTTGGATGTGTTAGCACAATCCACTTCAGGAGTGTGCAATATTTAAGCTTATTTGATTGAGGTTGATTTGTTTTGAAGTAGTTTTGCATGCATCACGTCAATTGGCTGTCATTTTTGTTAAATTCAGAGAATTGGAGAGGGAAAATGCTTAATTTTATTATACAAAATTATCCCTATTTATAGATCTATACAAGAAGTCTTAATAAAGAAACAAATAACTACAGAATCATCCATAATTGCCTTAAGATAATCCTTCCCAAATAAGAGGAGCCCTTCTGCTCGAACTCTCCTCGGTCTTCGATGCACAAAGGAAGCAGAAGGACTAGTATTCCTTAGAATTCTGATAATGAAGGTTGGTGGAAGGATCAATATTCCTCAAAAAATTTAGCAATGAAGGCTGGTGGTGGGAATTTGTATTTCTCAGAATTCCAGCAATGAAGGCTGGTGGTAGGAACTGTTATCCTCAAAATTTTGGCAATGAATGTCGGTGGTGGGAACCCGTTCTCTTCAGAATTCTAGTAATGAAGCTGGTGGTGGGAACTTGTATTCCTTAGAATTCTGACAATGAAGGCCGATGGAAAGAACAATATTCCTCAGAATTTCGACAATTAAGGATGGTGGTGGGAATTTTTATTCCTCATAATTCCAACAATGAAGGTCGATGGTGGGAACCTGTGGCATCATGCATGTCGACAGGATTTGATGCAGATGAGGACATGAGAAATTTAGGGGGAGAGACAAAAACTGTCCAGATGCATGGTCTCTCATCCCATGTAGTCGCATGGTCTCTCATCCAGACACAAGCTTTTTCTTGGCTCCTCTCGATTCCGCCCCAAACGCATGCGAGAGGAGGCTTCCTCATGCGGCAAGCTTCAAGGACGCACGATCCTGCTTGGTTTGGCCCAACACCTCTCTCGTCCCATTCAGTCTCACGCACAAAAGAGGGTTCACAAGATGTTTTTCTTTCTCGATCGAACGCAGTGACCGCGGGATGAAGCACTCTCCCTCCTCTCGGTTCGACGTATGTATGAACGAACAAACAATAACTCACTCCCTTTCGTTTCTGAAGGAAAGGCCCGACCTTCCCTTCAGAAAGTCCTGTGGTTAAAAAACTCAGAATTCCGGCCAATGCAATGAATGCTCTGATACCATGTTAAATTTAGAGAATTTGAGAGGGAAAAGACTTAATTTTATTATACAAAATTATCACTATTTAAGTATTTATAGATCTATACAAGATGTCTTAATAAAGAAATAAATAACTACAAAATCATGCATATTTACCTTAATATAATCTTTCTTAAATCAATCACCCAAATATAGAAAGGAATTGGCATGATCTAGGTAAGCCTCCCACGGATTCCTATCTTGGTCGTGGGATCAAAGTGTCAAGGGACGGCTGATATTTAACAAAGATTGGCGTGATCCAAGTGAGCCTCCCACGAATTCCCATATTGGCTGTGGGATCAAGTGTCAAGGGACGGTTGGGATTTTTAACAGTTTTCATTATATTCGGTTGTGTTGATTGTGTGACATATATGAACATCAACAATGAATCATATATTTAACTATTGTGGAATATTTGGGCTTAGGTTATAATTTTAATATATTGATGCCCATTAAACTATGCACTTCGTCAGAGAGCACTGAAAACATCCTTATTGGCTTTGGATTTTTAAGTGTAATAATATGAATATATTTGATATAATATTGGACTTTTGTGGGCTTTAGGAAAACTTAAATATGTCACTCTTGACAAATTGGTGCAAAATGATAGATGGTTGGCTGCTCTGAGTGTAAATAGGCTGATTATTGTTTAACTTTTAAGTGTTTATATATATATATATATATATATATATATATATATATATTTGGGAGCTTTGGGGAATATATTTGAATTGAGTTTTCTCTGGTTATGATTTTATTTTGATTGTACTTTCATTATGAGAATAGCTTATTATGTATTTTCTCCGAATTTATGGGCTTTTTTATTATGAGAATTATCCTCTCGAGTTATGATAAATTGGTTCGAGGGATGAATGAGTGTCTAGTCTGACCGTCAAATGATTGATTATTGTTTAACTTTTTAGTTTTCATGTATGTCTATTGGGGGAATGATTTGAATTGAGTTCCTTTAGTTGTGATTACATTTTAATTACATAATTAATGAAAGAAAAGCCCATAATATATTTTCTTGGATTTTAAAACAATTTAATCGTGAATATTATCCATTTTGGTTATGATATTTTGTTAACTGAATTTGTCAATTGGGAATACTTTAATTCATTTTACTTGATTCATTGTTGAAAGCATGTATTTATTGGAAAAACCTTCGATTATGGTTTTGCAATGAGTGTGCCTATGAAAGGATTTATGGATTTTGGACTTGGAGTTTAGACTCTTTTAAGCTAATATCTTTGGTCCGTTCATAAGTTTCTTGAATTTCTTGTAAGTTTTTTTTGGTTTGCATTATTGTGGTGTATTAAGCTGGAGAAGTTTGGAAGTTTTACTCAACCATTAGGCGTTTTGAGTGAGGATCTATTCTACATAACCTTCTTTTGACATTTTGTGAGGAAGACTATTAGCAAATTTGAAAGCCTAACCCTTATCAGCCTTCTTGACACTAAGCTAGTGAACCGATTATTTTTCTAAAAATTAAACTTGGAATCGCTTGAATATCACTGAGCCGATTAGAGGTTTTCGAAGTCCACAACTACCTTGCCACTCTTTACATTCTTTATATGAATATAAAACCTGTAACTTCGCAATAAATGAAGAGTAACTTTCTTGCCAAATATAAAGTGACAAGTTTTGAAGTCCATATTAGTCAAACATTAGTATTATAAATAAATCTTTTTTTTTTTCGTAAAGATCAATTTAAGATATCACATATTTATCTTGTAATCTTGTTTAATGTGCATAATCTTATGAAATATTTTTAATATAGTTATAATTTTAAGAAATGTAAATGCATAAGTTTTTAAGATAATTTAAATAGCTTAAGAAAAAATATATATAATATTTTGAAGACAGAATATTAAATTTATCTCAGGAATGAACATAGTCAATTCTTATTTAAAGAAAAAATCTATTTATTTATTTTCAAATCATTTAAAGTTATTACTATAGTTATCTTTTTTCCTCCATTAACATATGTAGGCTCCGAAACATCCTACTTGGCTTTGATGAGAAAGCTTGAGTTTGACTTATTTTTTGAAGCATATTAGATTGCAGATAAGACAATATTTAGAAAATTCACTCTCGTTTTACGAGAACTTTAAAATTTGATTTCATATTTTTCATAGGTGTAAGATCTTATGGTTAAATGCCACTCCTGATGATGAGAATGAACTTTTGATTTAGACTAGTAATAAGATAGCAAGTGCTGATGTATAGTAGTAGCAAATTTGGCCTATGATTGAGAGAATTTCACCACCTTTAGCTTAAAATGAATGTAGGAGAAATAATGATGAATTTGATCAAGATTTTTGTGTTCTATCATCTCAGGATATGAACCTTAGTTTATTTAGTCAGCGAAAATAGTTGACCTAACATGACCAAATGATTTTTGTTGGGAATAACGGGTTGTGTTGTCTTGGAGACCTTCTAGTCCTAGAGCAGATGTTTATATAAGTGGGAAATTTTAAGTCAACACTAGCTAACAGGGGACGCTGTGCCCTATCAAGGGCTCCCTATGATTTGTTATTCAAAAGTTTAAAGCTATTTGCGAACTTACATGTTTTGGGTGTAACTATATTTTAATAGTGTCATTTTGCAGTTGAACGAAAGTGTTTTAGGTTTTTCATTTCACAAATATTACTTTTTTAAAAGTTTATTAGAATTTAAGCCTCGAATGATTAGTATTGAAATTTGGGAGCTTTTTGAAACTTATATTCACTTCCGGTTGAGATTTTCTTTCAACACGGTCATTATCAGAGTAAAATTATTGTTTTAACCATTTGTACCTAGAAATTTGAACTTAATCTTTGAAAGTTGATCTCTCTAGTTATGATTATTTATAGTACCAATAATGGGTGTATTTTGGTGATTGCATTTAGTTATTTTAAACCTTATCAACTTTGTTCACTTGTTAATAAAGGATTTGGTTATTCACATAATTTTATTTAAATGCTTGTCAGGATTGCATAAATTTTATCGGCTCCAATCCTTATGAAGGGGATTAGACTCTAAATGTGAAACTTATGACTCGACCTTGTAGACATTGCAGCCTACTCGATAACATTGTTCATTTATGCTGACAAATTTAATTTTAAAAGAGAAATTTTGTGGAACTTCAAAATGATCACTCACCTTTCAAAATTGATTACAAGAATTTTGATATATGATAAATTTGAATTCATTCTAGTTTTATTTTGAGTGGCATTTTCAAATATTAAGCTTGAATATTTAGCATGATCGTCGGAGCACTTGCAAACAATTATAAGTTTATAAATTTAAAATGATTACAGGCTTTGTATAGAAATTGCACATTTTTCTAATAAAGAGGAATTTGAGTTTATTTCATTTTTATCCTGCCTGATATTTTGATTTTCAATTTTGGATATTATGTCATTTATAATATTACATATGGGCATTTTGATTTTAGCACACATATTTTTTAATGCACATACATGAGACACTTGCACATTTTTTATTGAATTTGTATTGTGAACTTCTTTTTCATTTGTGTGGTTCATTTTATTTTTAGCTTGTGTGATATTTTGATCTTTAAGTTTTGATATTAACATATTTATAATAACACCTATGGGCATTGTGATTTTAGTGCGCTTGCTTATTTTTCAATACATTTGCATGATGCACCTTGTCATTTATTTTTTATTGCATTTGTATAACGTACTTACTTTTTTTATGCATTTGTGTGACACATTTGCGCAATTATATGATTTTTGATATGCTTACAAAGTGTGCTTGCACGTTCTTCAATATTCTTGCATGATGCATTAGCATACTTTTCATTGCATTTTACATGTTCTTTGATATGCTTGCACGATGTACTTTTATATTTTTTGATACATTTGTGTAGTACATCTATACATTTTTTATGCATTTGTGTGGTACATTTATAAATTTTGTTGATGTGTTATCATGTTTCATTTCCATGTTTTTAGAATTGTGGCATACCTCTCAGAGTAGTTACATGCTTTTTGATGGAGTGACACATTTCTTGAGATTGCGGTATGTTTTTTGAGATAGTAGCATGATTCTCAAGGTGGTGGCACGCTATATGATTTGTTGCATTTGAATTTGATGTGATGAATGCATGATTTAAAATATTTGAGTTTTGATTGTTTGCTTGAATATTCGTCATTGAATGGTACACGAAATTTCATAAAAAAAAAACACTTTTTGCCCACTTACATGTATGTGTTGTTGATTCAGTGGCATAGAAGGCGAGATAGAATCTTTTAGGTATATGAAAAATAATACTTTTGTCTTTATTCTTTTGTATTTTATCTAGGTCATGGAAGGAATCAGTTTTCTCCTATAAATAGGAGAGTTGTTCAGTTCAATTCACTTAATTTCGTTTTGTTCATTGTGCAATCTGAGTGCTTTGAATCGTAGATAAAATTCTATAGGTGGTGAGGTGGTTTTGCTTGTGTTCTTTGGTGAGTTGTAAAGTCTTTTGTATGTCCTCTGTTTGTGTTTAATTTCATTTGTTCAAAATGCCAAGCATTGCATATATATATATATATATATATATATATATATATATATATATATATATATATATATATATATGCATTCATTCATTCTCAATTTGTATTTATATTTTATTTCACTGCGTTTATGTCAAAATGTCATTTTAATTTTGTCTTTTTTAGGTGACGTTCAAGGAAAATTTAGACAATCTCCTGACATTTTTATTGTGTAGACGGTGCTAGATTTCCCCCCATGGTTAATAAATATGTATGATTGGTATCGTGAGAAGTGCTATGAAGAAAGCATATGATATTTAATGTTTTAGAGAAAGCATATGATAAAGTTCCAAGAAAATTGCTATGGAGAGTTCTAGAAAAGAAATGGGTTAATAATGCTTATTTTCAAGCTATTAAGTATATGTATGCAAGAGCTATTACTTGTGTTCAAACACAATGTGGTTTGACCAAGTATTTTTCCTATTTAGTTGAATTACATCAAGGATTAGCCTTAAGCTCATATATTTTTGCTTTAGTCATGGATGTTCTCATTAGACATTTGCAAGAGGTTTTACCCTGTTGTATGCTTTTTGCTGATGATATTCTTCTTGTTGATAATACTAGAGACGGAGTTGGAAATAAAACTTGAATTATGGAGGTCAAACTTAGAGTCTAAAGGCTTTCGTTTGAGTGGATCTAAAACTGGATACATGGAGTGTAATTTTAGTAATAATAGATATAGTGGGGGAGTCGTGACTTGGGTGATCAAGTCATTAATAAGAGTACATTTTCGATATCTTGGGTTTATTATTCAGAGTGATGGTGAAATAGATGGGGATATTATTAGTATAATTCAAGTTGGATGGTTGAAGTGAAGGAATGCATTGGGGTTGTGTGATAGAAAAGCCCCCCTCAAACTTAAGGGAAAATTCTATAAGATGGTGGTTAGACCTGCAATGCTTTATGGTATAGAATGTTGGCCATTAAAAGAGAAGCATAATATTAAGTTAAGTATTGCAGAGATGAGGATGCTTAGGTGGATGAGTGGCTTTACTCTTAGAGATAGGATACGAAATGAGCATATATGTGAAAAGGTTGGAGTAGCTCCAATGGAAGATGAGATTAGAGAGTCTCCTTAGATGGTTTAGTCACATAAAACGTCAGCCTTCCAATGACGCGATTAGGAAAGTAGATGTATTAGATTTGACTTATGTTAAGAAATGTAGAGGTAGACCTAAAAAATCTTGGTTAGAAAATATTAGAAATGACATTTCTTTATTAGATTTAAATGAGAATTTAACTCTTAATATGACACAATGGAGAAAAAAGCTTAATGTAGCCGACCTCACATAGTGGGATAAAGGCTTGATGTTGTTGTTGGTATTGTGAGACATCACAATTGGGGGGCTTTCATACCCACCATGCTTAAAAAATGTGCATAGATCCTCAAAACCTGCACGAAAGTGCACAATTTTTTTCTACTATGTGGGAATAATTCACATGAGCATTGAATTTGCAAATTTTTGTATTGCAACGAATCAATTCACATTGGTACTTCATTTTGAGCTTTCATAACAAAACTTATGCAAGCGATAACGACAATGAATTTGAGGTGACAAGATTTGCAGTGAGAATATACATTTTTTTTGTTAAATTTCATGTTTCTACTTTTCCTTTTCCATTTCTCTTTGTTTTTTGAAAAAAGGGGAGAGAGTTAGAAAGATAAAGATAGCGAGGGAAAGAGGGAGAGAGGAGAGGGAGAGGGGGATTGTAGAAGAGATTGAAAATTAGAGTGAGAAAGAGAGGAGAGAAAACAAGAGTGATAGGGAAGAGATATAAATAGAAAGAATATTAGGAGATGTAGAGGGAGAGTGTAGAAGAGATAGAGGGAGTATTTGACAGTTGTTAAAGTTGAGGAAGATCGAAAGTTGTGGTTGGTTGACGTGCATGTTGTGGTGGAGATAGAGTTTGTTGGCCTTACAAGATTGAGTTTATAACAAAGTACTAGTTGAATGAGGAGAAGGCAGGTGATTCACATGTCGTAGTCTTATTAATGCCTTATCTGATGAGCCCTTATTGTGACTTCCTTATAGCATAGGTGTCGAGGGTTTTTGGACTTTCGACTAGAGCAGGAGTCTTGGGCATAGGTATGCAGATTTTTAAGACAGAGGGGTGTAGAGGAGATGGGGCTCTTTTTGGTTGGGACTGAGAAATATGTTATGGTAGAGTGGCAGGCTGCAAGGTTGGTTGTGAGAAAGTGGTGAAAAGGGAGGGAGCTGGAGTTTGGGTTCGTTAGATGGGATCTTGGGATTGATTGGTTTTTGAATTTTATTCCTTCTCAAACTTGCATATGGGATGATGTCCGTAAATTCAACGCTTTGGATGTGTTGGTGCAATCTATTTTGTAAATCGGGGGATGATCAATGATTTTGATAGCAATCAGGGTATTTTTGATGGATTTGTGTCGTGACAACCGTTGTACGTTATTTTCATCTCATTTTATTAGATTGTTTATGGAGAAATTATGGAGATCAACAACGTACAAATCCGTATACTTAGTTATTTGTTAATAATAAATAGGGTCAGAAAACAAGATCTCCGAGTAGCTGTTTTATGGCGGTGTCAGGTTTGATGTCATGAAGAAATTGTGGGAGATGCAACAATGATATCCTGTGCTGTGCATGACTGCAAGGACGTGTTGATATGAGGTCATGAAAAGATGAGTCTCACGTGTACCGCGATTACAAGGTTTGAGTATCTTTGTTGTAAGAGAAAAAGTAGATTTTTTAGTTATTGGCGAGGGACAAGAAATATAGGAAACTAAACTAGGTCAATTTGGAAAGGTTTTCTTTGCACCGAAAACTCTTATTTAGGAGTATTTCAAATGCATCAGTCTTTGTTTTGCACTTATTTTAACTTGTATGAAACACTGGAAAAAAAAAAAACATCTGCAGACTTTTTTGCTCCACATCCATAATACATGCTACCAAATAACCCACCTGACATTTCCGTGATTAGTTATACATAAACTTTTCGTTAGTTTGATTATTCTATTCCGAACATTGTTATTCTTTTACATATTTTTTTCTCCATGAGGTCCCATACGTTCATAGTACTGAAAGATTCCCTCACAGTCAGGTGAAATTATTTTGTGCGGTCACCGGACCGTCCGGAGGTGAATCAGAGTGCGCCATGTCACATGGTACACAGCAGGTACATAGTCGCGGTACACAACAAAGGGGTTACATGGCACACTCTGATTCGTCTCGGGATGATGTCCGTATCATCACAGAATAATTTCACCACATTTAGAGCCCCATTTAGGATAAGAAATTTGGCAGCATGTCAGTTCCAAATTTGAAGTTCTTTCTGGTCACGTGTTGGCTATAATATCAGCCATATGAGCGTGATGGTTAGCCTAAGCTTGGTTTTGATGTTTCTTCTATCATTAAAAGGATGAAGCAGCTGTTAAGGTTAAAACTTCAGCGTTAAATTAATCCCTGAGTTTTACTATTAAGTACTTCGTCAAAATATCAATAATCCGGTTAAGGTCCATCTGCTAAATTCCTATAGTTTAAGTTATTACCTTATTTGAAGTCAAGAACTAATGTAGCTCTCCATGGGAATGAATGAGGACTATTCATTAATCTAATCACAAAAAAATTTGATAAAAATTAATGATGATGGTGATAATATCGGGAAATTTTGTTCTCTCTCTTTTTTTTTTTGTCTCGGTGTGCATTTTATAAAATTGTCCGTTGCAAGTGATTTCATTTAATTCTGTGTGCAGTTGCAGGTATATATGCATTCATAACTCTTAATGTTTTACTAAGGAATTTTTATGAGTTCGATTGTTTTTTAACAAAATTATGTGCTTTCAACAATCCAGCTGTAACTATTGGTGCAAATGATAGTCTTGAACTCTTTTTGTGCCTAGATTTAAAAAGAATGACACGTAGGTTGCTAAGCAAATTTCTGTTATATTTTTGGAGTATGGCTATTCTTTTTTAATTGATTCATTGCTTTGCTTTTCTGTACAGGGAATTTTATCAGCCATTGTTTTCTCAATTATTCCCATGATTCGACCTTTTGAGTGGCAGAGCTTGTTTCTTCCGGCAAGTACTTTAACTATCATATATCACCTATGGATATTAGATTTACCCACCACTTATGAACTTAACTGCTCCATCTTAATCAGCAAAATTTCTTATACTTTTAATATAATTTCCCATAAAATGGAATTAGTTATGATAACATTCTTCAGGTGTTCAAACTTGAAAATTAGACATCCTGCAGTACATATGATTTGTCACTTTGATTTGTTTTTGGTACAACTCAAATTGAGTTAATGTTTTGAGTTTGGTTGGTCACTATAATTAATCAGTATCGGTTGAAGCTTACTTTAATATAAGCTATTAAGCTATTGACATTGTTTTAAGGAATAAAAAAAGTGATATAATGCAAGAGGAAGAAGAATCTCTAATGGGGAGAGATGAAGGTGGACAGATGAAAGATCTTCAAATCATTGACTCAGCAGCTTGCAACTGCTTTTGTCCAGCATGACGTCTCCTGCTGCCAAATAATGCATTGTCCATGTGATTGTAAGGATTAGGGGCCTTAAAAAATCCTCAAAATTTTGGAAACCCTTCAGAGTTGAATCAGTTTTTAGCATCTTGTGGGTAGTATTCAGTTTATTGCATACTTAGAACCAAAATTTTACCCCCCTTTTTTTGTAGGCCTGGGCTTGTTGATCATGATTGTGATACACTTAGTTTGGCTTAAGCTAGTGAGACCCTCATCACTCCCTCTATCTCCTATTTATCTCTCCTCTCACTTGTTAGCATGGCCACTTCGACTATCTCTATCTATTTCAGATCAAGCATACCCGGCACCCTTGTCATCAACTATGTTAGCGAATCTGGAATTATTGCCATCACAAGCTTCTTCTTCATAATGGCAATGTCCTACTCAATTGCCTTATCACACAGCTGACCCTTGCTTCCTTCACCTTCTTCTTCATCACCGGGAAGGCTTGCCCTAGGAAGACACAAATATGCTTTTCAAGTATCACTTTATTCATTAAAATCTATGTTGTAGAAGTAACTACGGATCAAGTCTGTAATTTTCATAATGATATTATTTTGTATAAAAAATGATAACTCCAAATCACTTTTTAATCCTTTTTTTCATCAATTAAAACATCAAATCTACTCAAAATAACACAAATCGTCCATCTATTAAACTCCAAGTCCCGTGGAAACTAATTGTAGTGAAAATCACTAAATCTCTTCCCAATCGATCATAAAGGATGAACTGCCTTTCTATTACGTTTGTGGATAATTATGTGTTTCATGTTGGCATACTAAGTTTCTGTAATGCAGCCTAATCAAGCCTTCTTAATAAGCTGCTTATGTCATAGCTTTTTGGCTTATCTGCTGCTAGTTACTTTTGACGGCAGGGTAAAGCACTTGGGTAGTGGGATATTTTTAACATCCCGATGAGATCTAAATTCACTCCTGATGATACTCCACTCTTCCAAATTTACGCAACATAGATATTGCCTGCTATGAATTGCTGAAGACATTTAAAAAGATAAATGAAGACAAGGAATTTTCCTCGAAGTCATAAAATTACTTCTTATTGGCACGAATATAATGCTAATTTTTTTTAGGTTTACCTGCTCCTTTGTATTTCATGAATATTCTTACGCGTGATGGCATGTGGTATATTTTTGGTGATATGGGGTTGTAGTCATATCTTTGATGCTGGAAACTGAAAGCATCCATTTTGGAGCTCATGAAGACAAATGCCTGCATTGATTTAGGTTGAGGCAGTAACACCTTTTTTCATCTGCTCTGGTTTTCTTTATCAACATGCTTTTTTTGCAACACAGCTGGCACATTTCGTTTGCTAAGGTTTATTATTTGTTATTCTTTGTTTCTATGTTTTGTAAATTCTATTATCTGATTGATATTTTCCGTTTAAAAATGTTGTTTGCAATATGTCAGGTGCTACCGAGAAAAATGCTCGATTTCCTTGATGCTCCAGTTCCATTTATTGTGAGTACCAATAATCCTTTTTTATTTTTTATTTTTTAAATTTTGTATAGTCTTGTGTTTAGAATTCAATTTTAATTGAAATTTGTTCGGATCTTTGAGGATTTATTTTTGACATAATGTTATTCGGCCAAGCATTTCTTTATTTAGCTTGAGTTGGTATCTGTCCTCTTATTCTCTTGTGAAATCATTAATTCTGTATTTTGAAGTATGATCTATTGTAATGCTCGCTTCCAAAATTTGGATATTAACTTTTTTTTGTATCTAAAGTACAGGATATGCAGGACAGATTATTTGCTAATTGTTGCTTCAGCATCATGCATATCATGTTAATCTGAGTAAAAATTGCTTGCTATAAACATTTTACCCTTTTCAGTGTTACCATTAAATCATGTATTGTTAGATTAATTCGCTCAGAGATTACACCCATGGCTCATACAGTTTTTAGAAACTGCATATTTTAATACATTAAATTTAATAATTTTGAAACTGTATGTTTATTAGCTTAAATTATTATTATACTTTTATGTTTTCTATAGTGCCATGAAATTTTGATCTTTGTTTTATTAAGGCTAATTTCTCACCAAATGATGCTTGGAAGGATTTTTATATGATTATTATCGACCTTGAAAAGCTTATGATCGAGTAATGTGATATGCTTTGGTGTTAAGGAAAGAAAGTGTGTTAAAGGTATGTTGAAATTATTAAAGAATTATTTGATGGAGTTTTGACTTGTATTAATAGTTATGCACTGACCAAAGAATTCTCATTTACAATAGGATTAAATTAAGTATAAACATTAAGTTCGCATACTTCATAATAGTTATGGAGATGCTTAGAAAAGATGTTCTAAGCCTCTGTCTGTAATTTTCTTATGACATTATTTTAATTGGTAAAACATCCACAGGAATAAGTGAAAAGTTAAAATAATGGAGAAAATATTTAGAGCTTAAAATGGATTAAGATTAATAGAATGAATATTAAATATATAATCTGCAATTTGATTTGGTGTGATATTTAATATTATTTCAACAACAACATCAAGCCTTTATCCCACTATGTGGGATCAACTACATGATTTTTTTTTCTCCATTGTGTTCTATTACGAGTCAAATTCTCATTTGAAACTAATAAAGAAAGGTCATTTCTAATTTTTTTAACCAAGATTTTTTAGGTCTATATCTATCTTTTTTTACCATAAGCTAAATCTAAGACATCTAATATCCTAACAGGGTCATTGGAAGGCTTTCGTTTTATGTGACCAAATCATATAAGGCGATTCTTTATTAGATTATCTTCCACTAGAGCTACTCAAACCTTTTCGCTTGTATACTCGTTTTGCATTCCTTCTCTAAGTGTAAAGCTAATCCTCCTCCTAAGTATATTCTCATCTCTGCAGCACTTAACTTAATTTTATGCTTCTCTTACATATTTGTTTATTTTTCTCGGGCAATTTACTCTGGTTTCTTCTTCATTCATACAAGTTCAACACCTTTTTTTTTTCTCCTCTATTTGGATCACACCTACAATTTGATTGTTTTAATTTGAACTACCATCATATATTATATATTTATAACTTTATTTCTTTTAAAACCTGCTCCATACTAATTTTTCATAGTAATATTATTTCAAGATAAATATATACTGCATAATTAACTTCATGGTAATATGATCATATTTTGGTGTGTTACATTAATGATACTAATTAAAAATGATAAATACTAGCATTTTATTAAGTACAAAATTCTTATTTTTAATTATTATTTAATTTATATTATCATTATATAGTTGAATATTTTTTAAAATATAAAATTAAAATGTTGAAGGTTGCGTTTCATTTTAAATAATTGTCAAGCACTTTGTTTCACACTTCAGTTTTTGAAAACATTTATTAATTATTTATTGGCTTGGGATTACAAAGTAAAATATAGGAATTTTTCTATGGCCGTGTGTATCTGTGTTTGTCGCCTATATCTTTATTTTGTGTCCTCAAATGTATTTCATAACGGGACCATCTTAGTCCTGAAGTTTGATCAGTTTCATGAACGATTTGAGGCAATGTGGCACTGCTCAAGTTTCATAACGGGACCATCTTAGATTATTATCTTGTTGATGTGTTTTGTTTTTCCCTTTTTTTTTTACGGAAAGGGTCATGCTTTCATTTATCATTTAGAGAATCTCTTTATAGCTTTTAAAAGCTTGGACGCGTTGATGCTTGACATTTTCCCAACCAACATGCTTAGGCTGCTTGGATGTTTTATTATATAACTTAGTACTGTGTTATTCATGATAGTTTTGAGAAATTACTATTTGAAGGATGTTATCTTTATATGGTTTTGCAGGTGGGTATACAGTTTAAGCCATCTGACAAAAAGCTGAAAGCAGGCAATCTTATTTGGGTTAATGTCTGCAAGAACAAGGTTCGTCTCTCAGACACAGCTGACTTGTTAGCCAAAATTAGAATTCTTCTACTCACAACTACTTTCAAAAAAATTTCTCCTCTCATAAATTTCTTGTTGAGACAAATACTTGGTGAAAGTTTTTTATATTTCTCCAAAAATTGAATGATTTGTGTCCTTTAAAGCATGAACACCTCTTAAGCACAGACACGCAACTCAAATAAGCCCCGAAACGTGTCTGAGATGTTCAAAATTGTGTCGGTTTATTAAGAGTAAAATTTACTTTGGACTCAGGATGTACATGCCCCTAAGACATACATATAGGGATAAAAATATTTATCTTGTGTAAATTTTATCTCATCGGTCTTTTCTCCTGTAATAATGAGTGACATCAAGAGAAATTTTATGCCCTTACCCCTAGCTTAGGAATTTGAGCGACTCTACCCTCAATGCCTTCTCATTTCGACGCATAACTTCAATGGGCTTTGAGTGAGCACGGACATGACTTCAACTTCATGCATTTAGAGGCTTGGCTTTGACTTTGACAAGTGTCGGCTTACCTACTTACGTGGGAGTTCTACTTCGACGGAGGACTTTGACTTTAACGAGCTTCAAGCGAGGTTTGGTTTTAACTTTAACTTCTATGAGATTTGGCTCACTTGTGCTCCAACAACATCGAACTTAAATGGTTTTTCCTGCATTGACTTCAAATTCAAATCCCATGAATTTCTTTTTAGTATTAGTTCTTTATAAGATTTTTTTGTAGCATCCATTGTCAAAATTTAGGGTTTAACTATTGTGACATTTTCTTATTGTTTGTGCTCAAGTAAATCATATTTTTATTTTTCAATATTAATTATGTCAAGTGAAATCTTCTTGGTTATTGAGCTAGTAATATAACTTTTTAATATTAAGAATTTATTAAATCGAACATCGAGTCCATGACATGTCTTATGTTTTTCCATTTTGTTGTGGTGCCGTGTTCGATCGTGTCGTGTTTGTGCCCCTATGTTCGTGTCTGTGTTTCATAGGTTGTGACATAATTAATTGGGAAGTAAAAAAATGTATTTAACATTAAAGAAACAATCATCCATTACAAACAATTCATGGTTTCTCTTCTTATAGTTCTTGAGTTCATTTCTAAATATTTGCAAAAATATAAAGTAAAATAAGTGTGTCAATGCTAAATCCCTTACCCTAATTTGATTAGATAAATTTTGGAAAATTAAATTCAATCTGATCATGGATGATTGCTTGTTTTTATGTGCAGTGAATTACTTATATTATTATTATTTCTTGTTTTTATGTGAACTAAATTACTTATATTATTATTATTTCTGTATTGGAAATGTGTTGCCAATATAATTTACCCATAGCAGATAGTTTCTCCTTTGAAAACACTGCAAAAAGCAAAGCTATCCAGTTTTGTGTGGATAGCAAAATTCAAGGGGATTAATTCCTGTATGGTGCAAACTGCAAAGTACTAACTTGAAGCGTCATGTTGAATGGCTATGAAAAGATTATGTAAAAATCGGTTTCCTGAAATATTTCGAGATGTAATGAGTAAGGAAAGGAGTTAGATAAAGTCCAAGGGAAAATAATGCTGACTGCTATTTCACTGGTTTCTTTAAGCATCAAATTTGGAAGTAGTTGAAGACTTTATTGGGGATTGTAAAACACTAGGGATTTAAAGTTGGGCTTGATATATTAATAGGTAAATCCATTTTGAATTGCAAAACTTAAACCGGTAGGAGATGGAAAAGTAATAAGTTTTTCTATCTAAATATATTTTTACTGATATGGGATTAAGCTCAATATTTTCACATGAGTTAAGAAATGTTACCCTAATGGCAAATTTTCACATCATTCATCATTCCACATCATCCATCACACCTTCTATAATTGTGGGCTCCAAAAATTCGGCCCCGTCCTCCGCCCGCTTTTGCTTTTCTTTGGTGAGGGAGTTTAACGGATTAAGTTCCGGGGCAAATTTTGGAAGGCAGATGGGTTTGTAGATAAGACACTACCCAGAGATTTCGTCCTCATTTTGCGATGACTTTATGATCTGAGTTCTGGCTTCCTATAGGCACACGCCCCTATAGTTAATTACCCCCACGATAATGAGAGAGAACTTTCGATTAAGGCTAGTCGTCAATCAGATATGTTGTATCCATGAATATGTAGTATCAAGCATATAATAGTAGCATGGGCGTAGGTATTGGAGAATTTTGAAGAGTTTATATCTAAAATTGAAAATTTCACCATCTTGCACTTAACGCGGATGATGGGGGAATGGATGATGGGCCCGATTAAGATCCCATGGTTTTGTCGTCCCGGGCCATCGTGGTCCCTGGACTACTTAGTCAGAAGAGATAGTCGACCCAACCTAACAGAAGGATCCTTGTCGGCAGCCATGGGTTGCTTCGTCCAAGGGTACCTTGTAGACCTGGGGTGAATGCTTGTCTAAGGGGACAAATTTGAATCCACCTTAGCTAACAGAGGGCTTTGTGCCCTATTGATTATATCCTATTGATTCATATTTCAAGGATTTGATGCCATTAAGGAGCGTATTGGCTCTGGCCATAACCGGTATTTCGTGGTGCCATTTGGCGGCAAAACCACTATGTTCAGAGGGCCCCGGGTCATAACCGTTTATCTTGCGGTACCATTTAGCGGCAAAATCGCCGGTTAGATGACACATACCACGTCCTTACTAGCAGAAGATTGTTTGAGAATAAATTCTATTGATATTTTCGACCAGGCATTAGCTTTATGTGAGCTGAAGTAAATTTTAATTTGTCCACCTCGGCAAACTGTTGCGGATGGTGGATGTATTTTGCTTCAAGTGATTAGATGGTTTAATTTTAATTTTAAATATCTTAATCTTGGGTTTTTTTTTGGATTTTGGATTTTCGTGGATATTTGGGTGGAGCTTTGAATATTGAAATCACCCCTCCGGTTGAAATATACGTTCAACAAGGCCATCATCGGGGTGAAAGGGGTTATTTCTCTTTGTTGATTGAACCTTGTCGACCCTATCAACTTGCCGAGAGTCCATCATAGGACTTTTTTTCAACTTATAGGTTTTTAAGCCAATGAGAATTTCAAACCTTGATTAATATTCCTCCACTATTTCTTCACTAGCTTTGCATTTTCTTTTCCTCACATGGATCCTAACCTAAACTTATTTTAGATAATTAAAAACTAAATATAGGGTTTCCTAATTTGATGACATAACCAAATGAGGCTCAATTAAATTTCATTATAAGGAAGAAAGCCTAACCACGTTCAAGCTCAGCTCAGTTATGCGTGGCTTAGCCAAAACTCAAAAGTGTTTGGCTTGGTTTCTTCTATAGGTTGAATGACTTCTTTTCCTCTTGTAGTAGCTTGTGGTTTCGCTTGCTTCTCTAGAATGAAGTAAGCTTTTCCTTTCCCTTCTCCCTTTATGTCCGTCTTTGATTTTTTATTTCTTTCTAGCTCTTTTTCTTCCTCTCATTTGCTCTCTCTCTCAATCTCGCTGCATGTCACTTGTTGCTCTTTGCATGTGCCCTAGTCTCAGTCTTGTGGGATTGACTCTATCTCTCCTAGATCGCTTGGTTGGCCCACATCTGCACCCCCCTCTTCGCGGCTTGCTCGCTTCAATTTTTGCTTCCTGAGTCTTCCTACACTTCTCTCTAAGAGATGGAATTTCAATTTCGGTTCTATTGATTTGGCACTATTAGTTCATTTATGAACCGTTTTTTACAAATACTCTTAGACGTGCATCCAAACATCACTACAATATATTTAAGGTTTAATGTTTTTTGTAATCAATTGTTCCTGTTTCATTGGATTAATGGTGCTTTAGATTCTTATTATATTAGTTTACCTTTACTTTTTATTCTTCGTGCAACTGGCCCTGGAAAGCTTTGTTACTTGCTGGCATAATAGAAACTTTCTATACCATAACTTTTCTGGTCTCTAATTTTTTAATTTTTGCAGGTTAATATGCGCTCTTTGCCTCAACTTCCATGCTATAGGGAACTTGTCTCTGAACTGACTCCTGTTCATGCTAGATTAGCATGTGAAAATTCCATAGCTAAAAGGCACCCTGTATATAAATGCAGTGAAGTTCAGGTGATTTTGTGTTTATTTTTATTCTCTTTGGTGAACTAATATTGTTGTGCTTATGTTCCTAATATATTTGTTTTATCAATTATAATCGTTCAATATAATGGATGTATTTGGTGTACCGATATATTATTTGGAGAGAATTTGATTTTTTTTTCTTATGTTGAATTTATATTCAATAAAATTTTTTCATGCACTAACTTAAAAGAATGACTGAAACTAGTGTGTAGAAATGAAAAAAAGTAGAAAAAAACTACTTTGAATTTTATTGCTTAATTTTGTGCAAAGTGTGGAAGTATTTATAAGCTATTTCAAAACGCTTATTATGAAAATAATTCAAAAATATTTAAAGAAGAAAAAAAATTCATGAGGGGCATGTGGCTAGAGTTGGAAGGTGGCATATGGATAGCAATCTACGAAACATAATAGAATAGATCCAACGGTTTGAAACTTTAATCCGTGTTCTCAAGGATTCCTATTAAAATTGGTTGACTTGTGGGTCTTATGGTCCTTCAATAAACTGCTGTGTTTTCCAACTGTGCACCTACTGTTAATTTCTACATCTTTTCTAGGATATGGAGGAGCTGGTTAACAATGTCATGAAATGTTACTGTTAAAATCCCAACTATCCCTTAGGCCCTTGATCCCACGGCCAAGGATGGAGATCCGTGGGAGGCTCACTTGGTTTATGTCAATCTCCTTCCATATTCGGGTGGCTGATTTAGGAAGGATTATATTAGCGCAATTATGAATAATTTTGTATTTATTTGTTTCTTTATTAAGATATCTTGCATAGATCTATAAATATGGATAAATTTGTGTAATAATAATTGAATCATTTTTCCCTCTCCAATTCTGTGAATTCTAACATGGTATCAGAGCCAATGGCCTTTATTGCCGATTGAAGAACGATCGTAGAATCGTCGGATGAGGAAAAGAAAAAAAGAAGAAATCAGAGCTTCCAGATGCCATCGACGCTGCCTCTGACTCGGATGAACGCAAGCAAGCGGAGTCGGCACCAGGCGAAGTCGAACATCCAGGCGGATTCGGCACCAGAAGGAGGGAGCATCAGGCGGAACGAGAGCAGGGCTACGGAGCTCTATCCGACTCTCACACTATCTGCGAACGGTCGAACAGCTACGAAGGAACCGATCGAAGTATCGTAACTTCCGATTCGACAGAAGGGAGAAGTCTTCGAAGGAGCATAGTCGAACAACCACGAAGGAGCCGAAGAAGCACCTCCTGCAATGCACCCGAAGCTGAACAGCAACGACGTCAAAGGAGTGTAGTCGGACAGCCACTGAGGAGCCGAAGAAGCAACGCGTGCCTACACCTCCTATGATGTAACAAAGCCATAAACGGAGGCAAACGAAGCTTGCGAAGAATTGAAGCACGTTCGACTCACGCGTGCAAAAGAAAGTCTTCATGCCCTAGCTTCTCTCGATCTGAGTCCTTTAAAGCTCAGTTCAGTTCGGTTTGGTTTACCAAACTGAGAGTTTATTTCAAAAAAAAAAGGGGGCCTTTATTGCCGTAACTAAAGATCGGAGGGATCTTATTTTTTGGAAGCCTTCATTGTTGTCCAGAATCAAATAGATAGTCTTCATTACTATAAATAAAAAAAACCTAAATTTTGAGGAATATAGGTTCCCACTACCGGCCTTCATTGCTGGAATTATAAGGAATATTGGTCATTCTACCAGCCTTTATTGCTGGAATTATGAGGAATGCAGGTTCCCACCTCCGGCCTTCATTGCCAGAATTTTGCCATATATTGTCATGCCTTTATTGCCGACCTTCGCTTGAGAACCGAGAAGGAGACAGACCTAAAAGATAATTAATCCACCTTCTCTACTGCCCCACCACCGACCTTTATTACCATTTCCGATATCTAGAAGCCTATTCTTCAACGCAACCTTCATTGCTACCCTTACAGGCTTGATTGATATAGCCTTCATCATTATCATTTATCGTTGAAGCTAATTCTCCCACAATTTTGACCAAATTGAAGACTATGGTACACTAAGGGACTTGATAATTCTACTGGACTAATTACCAAGCTATGAATGACTGATTTGTATTCCCCAGCTTGAGGGGGAGTGTTAAAATCCCAACCATCCCTTAGGCCCTTGATCCCACGGCCAAGGATGGAGATCCGTGGGAGGCTCACTTGGATTATGCCAATCTCCTTCCATATTCGGGTGGCTGATTTAGGAAGGGTTATATTAATGCAATTATGAATAATTTTGTATTTATTTGTTTCTTTATTAAGATATCCTGCATAGATCTATAAATAGGGATAAATTTGTGTAATAATAATTGAATCATTTTTCCCTCTCCAATTCAGTGAATTCTAACAGTTACAAATAAATGATTCCAGATAAAACTCCTTATCTTGGTTTCTTTAATGGTTTGGTACCACGTACAATACCTAATTCATCAAGTAACGAAGTAATTTTAGAATGGAATGAAATGCAGAATTTTTTAAGCCTAGTATTTAAAGCTTAGACAGGATTGTCAGATACTGAATCATTTCCCCTTATTTTATATCTACTACAGTGGGATGTTGATGTATTGTTTTTTCATTAAATTACCAACTTATAATGAGTTTGATCTTAAATAATTGATCTGAGTTTTTTTGGAACTGAATTATATATTTATATGGTCATTTGATCATTAATGAGCTTCCAGACTCATTTTCTGATTTATTTAGTATCCAAAAGATAATATTCATCCTTTTTTAGGGAAACCATGGTCGATTTTGGATTTAATTATGAATGTTAAATTATAGAAATTTTGCCTTTGATTTTCTATTTCATGTTTTCCAATATTCACGATATTCATAGTAGAATATTTTTCAATACTAACAATCTTTCTAGTTGGCTTTAAATTTTTTGTAATTGGGAGATGTGAAATAGTCATATAGCTTCTCCATGAAGTTCTTGTACATCATTTATTTATTTATTTTAATATTTGATGTAGGCAGGGGGGGGGGGGGGAGGCGGGGCAAATTATTTTGGGTTGTAATTTTGGTGAGCTACTATGTCCTCTTCTAAAATCAACTCATTAATGTTGAGCTCTACTTCTTTTTAGCTCATTAAGAGATCTGGATTTGGTTCTTTCCCCTTTGCCTGTGACCCTTCGATTTTCCTCCCCGGCTCCTTCCCGTGACTGGTTCTTCACCCCTTGGCTGCCTATTCAGATTCCCTTTAGTGCCCGTTCCTGTCTCCCGTGGCTGCCTTTCCGGTTCCTTGTGTGACCCTTCGGCTGCTGCTCCTGGACAGCCCCTTGGCCTTCTATTTTCCCCTGTTTTGATGGTTCGGTTGGAGGAAATTTGGGCTGTTTGGCTGCTCATTTTCTCCTATATATGTGATATTTTGTAAGAAAAAAAGAAGTTTATAGACTAATTTTTTGAAGCAAAAAATCTAAGGGTTTTTCTTGGAAAAGCTTAAGAGCTTTCTCCACTTCTTTTCTCTTCTTCTTGGGAAGGCTTGCGAGCTTGTCCTCTCTTTCGTCTCGGGCTTCTTACCTCTTTCTTCTCTCTGCAAGTGACCACCACATCTGTATCTTTCTTCTCGATTAGGAAAAGCTTCTTTACATATTTTCATGTCTTATTTAAGTTTGTAATGTCATGTTATGTTTAAAGGTGTTTAAAGTGTTATTTGTCCTATTTATTTCAAGTTATAAGGGAAGTATTTGTTTCTTTTTTGTGGCCAAGAGTGTCCTACTTGTTTTGGGAGCTTTTGGTTGCATTAATATTGCTAGTGGAAGGTCTATATCTTTGACATTGTCGCTAACAAGGTCAATAAGTGACATTGGAGTTGTGAACTTAAGATTTCCCTGGAAGTTACAGTGATCTTCTTGACCTTCATTAACCACCTCTTTCCTAATGAAAATTAGTCTGCATGTGAGCCACATGAATGTGTTGATTGTTTCCTTTACTGCTTATGTACTTTCTTGGTGAGTAGGAGCACTAGGTTGTTGTGTTGTGTTTTTTTTTATTTTTTATTATGAAGAGTCTTTCCAATGAAAACTAATAAGGTCGATAAGTTACAATGGATTGGAGATATCTTACCTGTTACAAAGATCTCCTAGAACATTTTTAGCTATCTATTTTCCTTTTTGTAATGATAATTGATTTTGGAATGTATTTACGAATTAGGATTGAATAAGTGAAAAATAGTCTAACTTGACGACGACAACAATAGCAAGCCTTTATCCCACTATGTGGGATCGGCTGCATGAATCATTTTTCTCCATTGTGCCTCGTTGAGTCAAATTCTCGTCTAAATCTAATAAAGAAATGTCATTTCTAATATTTTCTAACTAAGTCTTATCATGTCTACCTCTGACTTTCTTAACATATGTCAAATCTAATACATCTACTTTTTTAACCGTTTCATCTGAAGGCTGCCGTTTTATATGACCAAACCATCTAAGGCGACTCTATCTAATCTTATCTTATACTGGAGCTACTCCAACCTTTTCACATATGTGCTCATTTTGTATCCTGTCTCTGAGAGTAAAGCTACTTATCCACCTGAGCATCCTCATCTCTGTAATACTTAACTTAATATTTGTGGGCTCCGAAAATTCGGCCCCGGCCTCCCCCGCTCTTCTTTTTTATTCGGCGAGAGAGTTTTAACGGAATAAGTTCCGGGGTAAATTTTGGAAGGCAGATGGGTTTGTAGATACGACACTACCCAGAGATTTCGCCCTCATTTTGCGAGGACTTTATGATCTGAGTTCTGGTTTCCTATAGGCGCAAGCCCCTATAGTTAATTACCCCTCCCAATAACGAGAGAGAACTTTCGATTAAGGCTAGTCGTCAATCAGATACGTATAGAAATACGTGTTATCTAGCATATAGTATAAGTAATGGATTCAAAATCCCAAAATTCCAAAAATATTTAAAATTGAAATTCAACCCATTAATCACTTAAAGCAAAATCCATCCACCCTCCGCAACAGTTTGCCGGGGTGGACAAATCAAAATTTACTTCAGCTCACAAAAGAGCTAAATGCCTAGTCGAAAATATCACTAGGATTCATTCTCAAATATCTCTTGCCAGTAAGGACGTGGTACGTGTCCTCTAACCGGAAGTTTCGCTGCCAAATGGCACTGCAGGTAAACGGTTATGACCCGGGGCCCTCTGAACCGAGTGGTTTTGCCGCCAAATGGCACCACAAATACCGGTTATGGCCAGCGCCGTTACGTTCCTTATTGGCATAAAATCCTTGAGATATGAATCAATAGGATATGATCGATAGGGCACAAAGCCCTCTGTCAGCTAAGGTGGATTTAAATTTGTCCTCTTAGACAAACATTCAACCCCGGTCTACAAGGTCCCCTTGGACGAAGCAACCCATGGCTGCCGACAAGGATTCTTCTGTCAGGTTGGGTCGACTACCTCCTCTGACTAAGTAGACCAGGGACCACGATGGCCCGGGACGACGGAACCATGGGATCTTGATCGGGCCCATCATCCATTCCCCCACCATCCGTTTTAAGTATAAGATGGTGCAATTTTCAGTTTTAAATACCCAAATTTAAACCCAATTTCCAAACCTATTGCTGCTACTATATGCCAGATAACACGTATCTTTATACATATCTGATTGACGACTAGCCTTAATCGAAAGTTCTCTCTCGTTATCTGGAGGGGTAATTAACTATAGGGGCTTGCGCCTATAGGAAACCAGAACTCAGATCATAAAGTCCTCACAAAATGAGGGCGAAATCTCTAGGTAGTGTCTTATTTACAAACTCATCTGCCTTCCAAAATTTACCCCGGAATTTAGTTCATTAAAACTCCCTCGCCGAATAAGAAAAGCGAGTGGAGGCCGAGGCCGAATTTTCGGAGCCCACAATATTATGCTTCTGTTTTAATGGCCAACACTCTGCACCATAAAGCATCGCAGGTCTCACTACCATCTTATAGAGTATTCCCTTAAGTTTGAGAGGGACTTTTCTATCACACAACATGGTCGATGCATTCCTCCACTTCAACCATCCAACTTGAATTCTACTAATAATATCCCCATCTATTTCACCATCATTTTGAACAATAGACCCAAGATATTTAAAATGTGTACTCTTATTAATGACTTGATCATCCAAAGTCATAATCCCCCACTAGATCTATTATTATTAAGATTACACTCCATATACTCAGTTTTAGATCTACTCAAATGAAAGCATTTAGACTCTAAGGTTGACCTCCATAATTCAAGTTTACCTTCAACTCCCTCTCTAGTCTTATCAACAAGAAGAATATCATCAGCAAACATCATACACTAGGGCACAACCTCTTGCAAATATCTAGTTAGAACATCCATGAATAAAGCAAAAGGATATGGGCTTAAGTTTGATTCTTGATGTAATCCAACTGAAATAGGAAAATACTTGGTCAAACCACCTTGTGTTTGAACACAAATAATAGCTCTTGCATACATATCCTTAATGACTTGAATATAAGCATTATTAACCTCTTTCTTATGTAGAACTCTCCATAGCACTTCTCTTGGAACTTTATCATATGCTTTCTCTAAATCAATAAAAATCATATGTTGATCCTCCTCATTCTCTCTATACTTCTCCATTAAATCTCTTAATAATTGTATAGCTTCCATAGTAGACCTACCCGGCATAAATCCAAATTGATTTTGAGAAACATTAATGTCACGCCGCAATCTATGCTCCATATCTCTCTCCCATATTTTTAAAGTATAGCATATTAACTTAATTTTTCTATAATTCGCACAATCTTGTGCATCACCTTTATTCTTAAAAATAAGAATCAACACACTCATTCTCCACTCACATGTCATCTTTTTAGTCTTCAAAATAATATTAAAAAGTTTAGTAAGCCACGAAATTCCTTTATCTCCTAAGCATTTCCACGCTTCATTTTCTTTTCCTCTTTTGTTCTATATTTCTCTTCCTTTGTGTCCTCCTCATCTTCTTTTCTTTATTTCTCTTGCTCTGTGCCACCGCCCCCCCCCCCAACACACACTTTTTTTTTTCTTCACTTCTTCTCTCCTTCTCCTTCTTCCCTTTTTTTTCTTTTCTTTTTGCTTCCTTCTTTTGTATTTCCTTTGTCGAGCATACTCAAGCTCCATTCTTATCTGGTTGGAACTTATCTGGTTCTGCTTTGGAAGGACAAGGATGAATATGAATCAGGGAGAAATAAAAAAGATGGATACATATAACAGAGAAATATGATGAAATAAGCTTAAGTTATTAGCAATTTATCTAAACTATCCTATTGGCTATGCCCATTATCAATTTATACTTGCATGGTACGAAATTTTGGAAAAACTCAACTTTTGCTGCAGTATAGTTATTTGCTATAGTAACATAAGGTAAATCATTTAATAACCAAATTAATTTATAAATAGAATGTAGAATTTTATAAAAAAATAGTTTTTATGATTTTTGAGATGTGTGAAAAATAGGGTATAATTTTTAGGAGAAGTTTTCAATTTATCTTTTTGAAATTTTAGGTGTCATAGTGTATGGGGTTTATTGATGGCTAGGAGCTACTTCAGCATTATGAATATGATGTTGATGATGATGAGAAAATACAGTGATGGCAGATGTCTTTGTAGTTATGATGGCAGGTTTTATAACTTGTTTGATGATATTAAAAATTTGCCTCTAAGTGACCTTTAGCTGATCTATTAATGATTTCCAGTGATGCAGTATTAAAAGACGCCACGATCTCGTTAACTGACTTTCTTTTTGTTTTTAGTAAATCCTTAAAAGAAAAAAATGGAAGGTCCTACGTTTGAAATTTGAATCGTTTCTGTGAAATATGGGTTATACTATGGGTTTTGCTTTTCTGAAGTCATATGGGTATTACTAGTGCAATATGGCCTGAAGAATCATACACCCACAATTCTTGATTACCCCAAAGAAAAAGATATTTCAATTTTCATACAAATGCACAATTAATGATTGTCTTAATAAGGGCAAGATTCATCCCTTTGCTCTAATACTCTTCTGTGGTCAAGAAATCTTAATCTTGTGCGTATATGCTATGTAAAATGAAATCAGGTGAAGGCTTGTAATTTTATTGTGTCATCTCCATGAACGCAAATCTAAACTCAATTCCGTTGATATCCTGCAGACTCGTTTGCTTTGTGCATCAATGCATTCCTCATATCTACATATATTTTTATCAGGCTTTACATAAGTTAGAATTTTATTTGTAAATACATTTTTGCTCCATACTTACCTTGTTTGGATAAGCTCAAAGTCTCTGGATATTTCTTGTCTGGAAAAATATGCTACTGTGCTATCAGTTTAGTTAATGATGAATTAGATGTAGCAATCGTTTTGTCCTTGTCTATTATTTCCTTTTGTTTGTAATGGCCTTTCTGATGATGCATGTATGCTAAATGTTGAGAATTACAGGCAGAGGCTGCTGGAAACTTCTTGCGCATTTTGAGACGCTTTATGGAATCTCTTTGTTTGAATTTGCGATCTCATACAATCAGTAATATACAGGCCAACAATGACAAGGTTGAGACCTGTCTCTCCTTTGTTTTTTAAGTTTGTTATCTTCTGCTATACAAGAATTACTTCCTTTCAGATGAATACCTTAACTTTTTGTATCTAATAGGACTTTATATTACTTTGTCAGGTTTCTCTTCTTCTTAAAGAAAGCTTTATCGAATCATTCCCCACCAAGGATCAACCATTCATGAAGGTTTTTTATTTCCTAATATCATCTCATTCTTAATTGCATGGCTATTTTTAATACTATTCCTTTTGAGATATCTTATTCCAAGAATAAGATTAATCAGGTACTTTTGTTTCAAAAGACCTTATATTCCTACATTTGCTTCTCGAGTTGTTTTTTTTGCCCCTTGATGGATTGTTTTATATTTTGTCTGTACAATAGTTTCACATTATCAGTCATGGAACTGAAGTATCCTTGAGATGGTGCCTTGGAGCAGATTTGCTCAAGCGTCGCGACAGGGATTACTTGATCCATCTAGTATGTGGATGCGGATAATTGTGTTATGAGATTAATTAAAGGCTACCCAATTTTTTAAGAGTGGGGAGTCCATTAGCTTTAAAATATATTATCACCAATAAGAAGGAGACCAAGCTTGATGAGTAGCTTCCAACAGAGGTCTAGACATTTTGGATCTCGTTTGTTTTGGTGATGAGAAATGATAGGATTATCTGCTGGTTAATGCAGCGCTGGAAGCTTTCCTAAGGGAGAGGTGTTGGGAGTACTGAATAGGTAAGGAGACAAACAGTTGAGATAGAAATTGATTAAAAATAGATAACAAATACATTATCAATGAGTAATAAAATGAATGTTAGAGTATTATAAAGTAAAAATGGTTTGGCTTAGATAACACGGATTTGAGTTGTTTGAGAAATAATTGCAAAGAGTAGGTTTAACTCCTAAAGCATCATTTGATAGGAATGTTGGAATTTAAACATTCATAAAACTTGATTACACATACTTGGGATAAGGTTAATGATGATCAGTTAAATTTGTTTGATTAAATTAATCTTATATATTAAAACATTAGGTTAGTTTTATTATTATTTAATTAATTAAATTAATTAATTAATTAATTGATTAATTGATGTAAAATGATCATGCATTAATTAATTAAGTATGCTTTTTTATTAAGTTACCTTTATTTAATTAGTAATTCATAACTAATTATTAGAATCATTATTAATTAGTCAATATAAAAAAAAATGGTTTGGAGAAGGTTGCTTTGTTATGGGGCAGGTTACCTTCCCTTATATCAATCTGTGATGTTGTCTCGCTGTACATATTTTCCCTTAGCAAAGTAGCCCTATTTTTCCTAGGTGTTATAAAGTTATTTCACTTGAACTGGCATAACTATAAATCCTTATAACAAATGTTTTAACTTTTGCTTCTTAAATTAGCATCTACTTACTGAGTCTAAACTTTTTTGTATCTCAATTTATTTTTTTTACTCCAAAAAACTCTCCAAATTGTTAGGTGGTTTGATATTTAAATATTTTGTTCCAGTTTAACTGTAAAAAAAAGGGTTTGTATAATATCATCATAATCATCATTAGCCTTATCCCAACTATTTTGGGTCACCTATTAATCTATATTTTTCTTTCAATCTTATTGAATGATGCTTGAGGTATTAAACATATTCTTAAATCATTTTTGAATAATTTTTATCCATATTACCTTAGATCTATATATTTAATTTTCAAATCCTTCGGCGTTCATCTAATGGTGGTGTATTTCCTACCCTTAGCATTCTAACTGCTGAAAATAATCATTTTTTTAATTTAATCTTCCTCATATTGTCATGCAGAATTTGGCTATCATTGATTTTTTTATTGCTCAATACAACATATCCAACCTAATTGTAGTTACTATAATTTATCTTTTAAGTTTCTATAATATCCTTTTATTAATCTAGTCCCTTTCTCCAATTTAATCACCAGGATATTAACTTAGAAGTCATATCCTCATTTTTTCCATATTACTTTGTATAACAATCTTATGATGTTTAAACTTATCATATCTAGGTCTTATTCTAATATTTTTTATTGATAATTGTTACTATCATATTTACTAAAATTATGTATAATATATTCAATTTTTGTTCTACCAATTCTACTCCTACTATCATTTAAGCATTTCTCGATGATTGTTGCAGCTTTTTGTGGACACCCAGCTGTTTTCTGTTCTTTCAGACTCTCGAATGTCCAGTTTTGAGAATGAAAAGCCATTACTGTGAATATACAAGCTGCACACTATTAACCATGAGCCAGAAGATGGGGCTCTGCCTCCACAGTGCTTGAGCTCACAGTGCAGGCACACTTGCATTTGGAAGAAAATCCTCCGGCGGAATTGTAACATATTGCAATGATTATAACATGAAATATCAAAGTGAGAACCATTCCATTGTTTTAGAAGGGGATGGCCATGATAACAAGTTATAGGTCCTTTTTAGAAGCAATATTTTTTGTGTATATAATTAATAAATACACTTAGGCCTCATTTGGGACGGATTTCTTTCTGCTTCGTTAAGCAGTTTTTTTAGTACAAAAATAAAATTTGTGTACTAAGAAGTTACTTTAAGAAGCAGTAAAAAAATATCCCAAACGAAACCTTAAGCTGGTTTTTTGATAGGGGATGATCATCCTTTTTTTTCTGTTTAATGATCTCCTCGAGCAAATAAATCAAGTTTTACGTGAAGTGCTCAGTTATGATTTGTTCTTGCTTGGTTTTTGATGAAATGGTAACTGAATTCATGTTCTTCATTTATACTGCTTAAGATTGATAATATAATATCTGATCATTTGAATTTCGTTCTGCTTATGTGTTTGTTGGCTCTGGTGAACATTTTTGGTCGATCACTCTTCTTTTTATAAGGAGACTTTGGCCCAATCTCTGTGGGAAAGAATTGCTTCTTTGTAGGGCTGTGGTTCTGTGAATGATTCAATTTTGGACTGAAATAGGATTGGTTTAAGATCTGCTCAAAATCATTCAATTTTATTTTGAGCTGAGTCGAGTCTAATTATAGATTAACTTGATTCAAACCTAACTCAATTCAGCTAACTTTTTAAGTTTCAAATCAAGTTCAATTCTGCAAGCAAAATTATACTCTTTTTATTCTCTCTAAGAACTTTTAGTTCAACTTCAAAATAAGAGTGTGTATATATATATATATATATATATATATATATATATATATATATATATATTATATATGGGGTAATTAGGTTGTTTATTTAGGCTTTATTTGGGATGACTTTTTTACTACTTAAATTATTTTTTTATATAAAATTTTTAATTTGTGTACTAAAAAATTGCCTTAAGAAGCGACAAGAAAGTCGTCCCAAATAAAACCTAAATTATTTCATATTTTCTCGCTCTGAAAATTAGACATCTAGAGGTTCGGATACTGTATTGTTGTACTTGCAATCAAAATCTTCAAAAATGTGGAGTAAGGTAAGTTTAGGCTATCATATTTTTGCGCACTTTTTATAGTCTTTAAAAGGCCTTAGATTTATAGTAGTGATGACCTTGTTCGATCCAAAAAAAGTCTTCTAGGGCTAAGTCATTAAGGAACATCTCTCCCGGGCTTTAAAGAGGTGAAGTTCATGTCAATGAACCTTCCTTTTTAGATCTCTCTCAATAGAAGTCACTCTTAAGTTCATGTCAATGAATAAGAAACTTGTAGTAAGATGATTGTGGTATAGAGATTATAGTCGAGAGATGGTGGTCAGAAGGTTGTAATCGGATGATGTTAGTTGTGAGATTGTGATTGGATAATGATGGTTGGGAGATTGTAGTTATGCAATAATGATTAGGATATCATAATCGAGCAACACTAGTTAGAAAACCATAGTTAGGCATCAATAGTCTAGCAAAGGTGGCCTAGAAATTGTAGTTAGGTGACGCTTGTTAAGAGGCCACAATCAAGCAAGGGTGATCAGGAAGCCATGATAAGTTATTATGGTTATGAGATTGTGATTGAGCGATAATGATGGTTAGGATATTAAATTTTGGTGATAACAGTATGGAGATGGTTCTTAGAAAATTTCAGTTATGCAATAGTGGCAAAACAATTATAATTAGGTGACTATGGTCATGAGACCTAAGTCAAATGCAGTCGGGTGATAGTTTTCAAGAGGTTTTAGTTTAGCGATTATAGGTGGGAGATGATAGCCTAGCAATTGTGGTCTAGAAACCATAATATGATGGTGTGGTGGTATGGATATCGTAGTTAAACATTGGTGGCTGGGAGATTATAGTTGGTAAACAGCTTTTGAAATATCATTTTTTGGTGACAATAGTATAATAATATTTGCTAAGAAATGTGATCATGTTACAGTGGTGTGATGGTGGTGATAATCCAATAATGGTGGTTGAGTAGTTTCACTCAAGTGATGGTAGTTTAAATACAATGGCCAGACTTCTATGGTTTGATAATAATAGTTAGGTTGTTGTAGTTTGATGATAATGGTTAGGTGGTGGTGATTTGGCACTATTGATCTAGTAGTGGTAGTCCAAAGGTAGTGACCATGCAACGATGGTTTGATGATGGAAGTCGGGTGAGAGTGTTCCGATGGTGGTGACCATGTTGTAATAGTCTGATGGTGATGGTCAGGCGAAGATAATTCAATGTTGTTAGTTGGGTGGTGCAGGTCTGATTGTGGTGGTTTGGTGATATCAATTCAAAAGTGGTTGTTAGGTCATGACAGCTCGATAGTAGAGGTCAGACATCATTGATCTATCATGGGAGGTTAGGTGAATACAATTTAACAGTGGTGGTGGTCGATGGTAGCAGACCTGTGATCGGGTGTTGGTAGTCTAACAGTGGTGGTTAGGTAGAGCTCTAAGATTCTTTAAACATTTGAGCTATTTCCTCCTCTCACCTCCTCATGTGTAGAAATATAATCTAGTTATAATTTTTTAGAGTGATGCTTTGGTTATTTTTGCCAAAGCCCTAAAACATTTCATTAGATGGCATGCATTGATTCTCTTGATCATTGTCTTAATAATAACATAATCAAATGATATTAGACTCATTGGATTCATCTAGCCAAGGCAATTGTTTTAATTATAAGTATGAAAAATTAAAAATTGTTTGATCTTTCAATTAATATTAAAAAATTTTGAACTAGGTTTGAAGTGCTTGACCATGGCTCATTTAGACTCATATCAGAACAAGTTTTCCGTCATTTGGTCCGTCTCATCAAGTTTTTTACTTTTAGACTTGAATAAATTTTAATGTTATTAAATTTATTTAAAATAAATATAATATTTTATTCATCAATAAAAATTATATTAAATTCATCTTAAATAAAATAAACTAAATGATAATATTTTTTTTTCTAATCAAATCAAAATATTCTCAGTCTTCTTTTTTTTCCCCTTTTGAGTGGAAAAAGTAGGGAATGAGCATATGGAATCTCTATTTGACCTTTCGAATTATCATAGAGGCAAAGTGCCACCAAATGATTTGATTCTTAATGAAACTCAACGCGATGTGCCCCACCATTTTGATTCTACTTTGACTGAAACGCGTTCACTTTTGTTCCTAACTTTTCCATTACATGCTCCCTTTATCTCTGTCACAACTTTCTTTACTTTGGCAAATGGAATTAATAGATTACTTTTTTTGTTTTTCAAGTGGTCCTTAATTGAAAAGATAATTATATTCACGCATTATGTAAATTTAAATAGCTCCAATGAGATTATTTAACATTACTTTTCAAAGCAAATCATGCATCCTCATGTTTCATGCACTTAATACTAATTTCCTTTCCATCATTTCATGATAAAATATATTGCTATAAAATACTTTAAGATAGGCTTCAAAATCATTTAATTTATATTAAAATTAGTGAGTTTTATGATATTTTGATTTATATTAAAATGTACATTTAGTATAAATCAGATATCTTTTAAACTCATTATGGTAATTTTTTTTAAACTAAATCACATAAAAGAAAAAGTTTTATTTAATATTGCTATAAAAAGCTTCAAGATGGGTTTCAAAATCATCTAATTTATGCTAAGATTAATGGTGTTTATGATGCTTTGATTTGTAGTAATATTAGTAAAAATTAAATTACTTTTAAACTCATTATGATTCATTTTATATTAGAATATCCTAACAAAATTGTAGTAATCTAGTACAAAAATATTTGAAGCAACCACTCCACTCAAAATAATTGACTTCAATTATGTTTCATTTGGGATTGTTTTATTATTGCTTTATAAAACAACTTTTTTGTATAAAAACTTTTTGAACTGACAAACTTTTAACAAGAAAATAGTAAGAAAGTTGTCCCAAACAAAACCTAGAAGTAATGAATTTTATGATTAGTTTTGGATCAAGCAAGTCAAGCTAATTAGTTTTATAAAACATTATTAATTACCAATACTTTTTTTTTTTTTAAACATGGGTATAGGCTTCGTTTGGGACAGCTTTCTTACTGCTTCTTAAAGCAGCTTTCTAGTACAAACTTTTTTATTTTTTAACTAAAAAACTGTTTTAAGAAACAATAAAAAAGCCGTCCAAAATGAAGTCATAGTTTTAAACTTACTAATATTGTTGTAGCCACTGCGCAATATGATTGCAAAATCTCTAATTTTGCAAATGCAATTATGAGAGGTATTTAAACAATAAGCATCACATGGCGCCGCCAAACTTCATTAGGAAGCAACAATTAAGTGGACAAATACCAAAGTGAAGAAGGATTATGAACTATAAATATAAATAAATAAATAAAGTAATAAACCTACTTCTCTTAATTGATGACCCCTTTAATCATCAACTAATCTAATACTGATAATTAAAGTTCTTAAAGGAACTTCTTTTACTGCTTTGGCACTTTATTTATTTATTTTTTGGTAAAGAGAAGAGAGATATCATGCAATGGGAACTCGAGAACTAACGAAGATATGAGGATCCTGCTTCTCAGATTTGGGACCATACTATAGCTCTTAAAAATGGCCAAAACCACCCTTTAACCAACTTTTGAGCTACTTTATCAAAAGGCTAATCATATCTAATGCTCAGAAGTCATGCAGAATTAAAGGATTCCTTTATTTCTTTAAGGGAAAAAATAAATAAATAAATTTAGTTTGTATGAAATTATGATTAAAATTCATAATTTTATACATCCACTATTAATTCATTAGTACTTAAGGTTTCGTTTGGGATGACTTTTTTTGTACTAAAAAGCTGCTTTAAGAAGCAGTAAGAAAGTCATTCCAAACGAAGGCTTAATTTATGAACTACATATGAATTTATTAAAGAAAATAGATTGTATGTATGATAGTTTTATTTCTAATATAAAAGCATAACACATACTAATTGGGGAAGAAATATCATATAGTTGAACTAATTTATAGAATTGTGAAGATAATTAGTCTTTTAATAAATATGTCTAGCAATCTAAATGATCCGAACTTGATGGCCCGAACCTGACCTGATAACCCATTTTGATTTAAAAAAAAAATTGCATCTTAGCAACGGTAGAGTTTATATTAATTGATCAAAATAAAAAAGTGCATATACCAACATGCAAGAGAATTTAAGGAAAATAATAATAAATTAATCACTATCAAAATCAATATAGGGTCATTAAATGGTTTTTGGGTCAATCTAAATTTGACCCCAATTTAGACCAGAACTAGACTTGCTTATTAAACATGTTAATCTGAAACTAGATTTTTAAAGTTAAGTTCGAATCGGATTGTCTAATCGGATCATTTATTGATACTAAATATGATTATAGGAGCATCATTTATTTCCTTTAAGTAAATTTATGGTCATGTAAGAAGTAATTAAGCTTTACAGTTTTATATAGTAAATGATAATTAATTATACTTTTATTGGCAAGTATTTAACTGAGTAGAGTAAAATTGTATTACCATTCTTTCGCACATTTTTTTCAGGGCTCATGAGATAATCTTTTTCTTAATCAGTAATCTTTTGTTTGAATGCAACTAATTAATCTTGAACTTTACAATATGCATTGTATAGACTAAGATTTATTCAAAATTATTCACATTATAATAATTTATAAAATGAACTGTTTATAGGCTTTTTGTCCCTCTTATAAGGAGGGGTCGAAGGCGTTCACTCTTCCCATATTTTCATCATTTGTCCTCCAGATCTCTTCTTGAACTTAATTCGTAAGACATTAGTTAATTAGAGACTTAAGCTTGTTGCAGTAGAAAGGGTGTCCACTTACTTTGGTTGTAGGAGGCCAATAAACAACTGCAATAATGATAAGAGTATTTCAGCTCCACTACCACTACATTCCAGTAATCGATCACTGACCTCTGTTCTGCTGCTTGACAGAGCTTGTCGCCACTTCCTCTGCACTCTAGCAACCTGTTTTTTACTTTATGTAATCATCTAGGGTATTTTTGTCATTGCATTTTCCACTTGCACCTACATATATTTACATCTGATTGTGCCATAGTAAAATTCAATACAAATGACTTACCTTCTCCTCTCTATGATTACTACTCTTCCACTGCTTGTCTTGTTTATCGGAATGACTGGTGAAGCTCAATCAATCGGGTTCAACATGATATTAGAGGTATGTGCGTAACAACTCTTTCCTTCGACATCGATGAGAGATCGATTCATCTGTGTTAGCACCATCCACACCTAAGGCTCTAATGTCATATCCACCAGTGCCCATTGATGTCTTAAATTCTCCCCACTCTTAAGTTTCTTCTCTCCAACATCATGAATGTTATCAACATTCAATTCCTCCCTGACAATTATCTCACATGGCAATCTACTATTCAGAAGCTCTTCGCTACTAATCACTTCTCCGGCTATCTCGATGGAAGCGAACCATGCCCTCCCAAACACCTGCTTACTGCCACTAGCCAGGTTTCCCTCAACCCCTAATTTTCTTCTTGGACCTTAGTAGATCAAAACATCTATGTTGCTCTATTCTCCACCTTTTCTTCCACTATACTACCCTGCATACTAAACCTCGACACCTTTGCGTCGATTTGGAAAATTCTTTGACTCAAATTTTTTCTCAACAAACCGTTCATAGGTTATCCAACTTAAGAATGAACTCCACTCTCTCTCCATGCAAAATAATTCCACAAATGACTAACTTGCTTACGTTAAAAGCCTTGTTGACATTATCTCTGTTGCCAGAGGCTCCGTAGACACGAAGACGTCCTGCTTTATATCCTAAATGGTTTTCCTCCCTCTTATCAGTCTTTTAAAAAGACCATCAGGACCTCGCTTCACCCAATTAGCTTGGATGACTTATACTCGCTTCTCTATCACGAAGAGGTAAACCAAACTATTGATCCCGTTAAGGAGCTCTCCTTGTCCACTACTCCTCTAGGTGACTCGCAGTTGTCGTTCATCACATCTCCATATATAGTGGATCAAGTTGCATACATATTTACAAAGTCACTTCCCTCAACAAGACTTAATAGTCTTCGCAACAAGTTAATGGTCGTTTCACCCATCAACTTGAGGGGCGATGATAAGAGTGTTTCAGCCCCACTACCACTACATTCCAGCTGACCGATCACCGACCTATGCTCTATTGGTCGATAGAACTTACCGCCACTTCCTCTGCACTCCAATAATCCTTTTTTACATTATGCAACTATCTAGGGTATTTTAGTCATTATGTTTTCCACTTGCACCTGCATTTATATACATCTAATTATGCTATAGTAAAACTTAATACAAATGACTTACTTCCTCATCTCTATATATGATCACTCCTCTTCCTATGCTTGTCTTGCTTATCGGAATGACTGATGAAGCTCAATCAATCAGGTTCAACTATTAATAACCTTGAAACCATTAGTTCTTTTCAGTCTTTGTTTGAGATGTTTATAGCTTGTTATAAAGGTGATTACGAAACTGTTATGAGTTTTTTTTTTTTTTTTTTGGAAATCACTTATAAAAAGTAGCTTTCTAACATAAAAATTTATAGAGAGTAGTAGCCAAATAGATTTTGGGTTGTGATTTGCCCATCTGAATAAGTAAACCATGAATAAAGCTATCAAAAATATGTTCTTAGGCTTCTTTTGATGAAAAATTATTATGTGCAGAGTCTGGACATCAGTAGGACTCGAGTTACACAATATACAAGCTATGTACAAATTGTACGTATGTGGTCTCTATTCTGATTGGAGTCCGGACGCAAGCTACATTTGGACTCCAAGCGTAATAATTTATCTCTTTTGTGACCGCTTTTGACCGTTACTTATTTGTTACTTTTAAGCAATTTAGAAAATTAAGTTAAAAAATAATAAGAAAATTATATCAAATGAAACCTTAATCCGCATTTTTTTCAAGTGATGAATTACGTGGCCATGCTTTCTTAATTTCACCTTCACTTGGAATTCCTATGAACTCTTAAAAACTGATTATATATATATATATATATATATATATATATATATATAGGCATGGCCCATTGAGATTTGAGCTGAGAGGCAGCTGACGTCTTCGTCCTTCCAACACACATAAATAAGCCTGTTAATGTCGAAGGGCTGTATCATCTCTCTTCATTTAGATCAGAAAACGAGAGAATGTAAGGAAAATAATTCAAGCACATGCCTCTCCAGTACTCACCTCACTTACAAAGGTACATTCAAAGAATAATTGCACCGTCTAACTCTAATTTCAGTCATTCCTCCCACTTTTGGCATGTGGAATTTAATCTATCAATTCAATGGCTATGCAAATTTCTGAGGTTTCTTGAAAAAATCTTTTATGTAGTTATATAGGGTTATTTGATCAATGAGTGTAAAATAAATGAATGTATAAATTTTTTTGTTTTTTTTTTAGCTTGAAATAAAATAAATGACGTGAAAAGTCTAAAGAAGATGGTGGTTGGCGGCCAAGATTGACAAATATAATCGGTGGCAGTGGCTAACGGCGATAGCAGACAGTGATGGGTGGCCTGCGGAGGTGGTTATTGGTGGTGACAAAGGCAAGTGCGGCTGGTGAGGGGTGACAATTCGGAGGTGCAATTATAATAATATGAATTTAAAATGTATTTGAAAATCATCAAAATTGAACTAGAGGATAATAAATTACACATTATTTATTTTATTTCAAATCAAACATCAATATTTTATAAATTTTTATACTTGAAATATTTTTCATTTATTTTATTTTAAATCAAACAGCCACATAATCAAGTTTTTATTTGATAAGATCGATTAATGTTTTCTTTAAAAAAATATATTGAGTCAGTTCATCCTTGCTTAAAAAATTAATATTTTCACGTTAAGATTTGTCTGTGATTTTTTTTTTGGGACATTTAGGTCATTAAAGGCAAACTCACACACACAACGCATACACATAGACTCGAACCCTGGTCCTCTTAGTTGGAAGTCTAAGCTCTCAACCAATAGGCCAAAAATAGTTTGTGATTTGTCTGTGATTACTCACTGGTGGTCAGAAATCAGGCAACCTCAGATATTATTAGGTGGCCGATTATTTTTGGCTATCAAAAGTGTACAGTTCTTTACCCAAAAAAAAGAGTGTACAGTTCAGGTTGAAGAGAGCTAATTAAGTGGAAATAGGAGCAACTCGTCTTATCTCTTTCTTAGAGAATAGTAACCTGTGATACCGACTTAGTAAGTGGGTTCTACAGGTAAAAGAGAAACCTATTTATAGTTCAAATTACCGTAACCTATTTATAGTTCGAATTACGGCAAATATGTGTTGATTCCTTTGGAGGATGACCTTCCCACATGCAATAATAAAGTCTACATCATCAAGATTATATGGAATGAAATATTTGGTTTGAGTACAAGTAGATGAATAATTAAAGTTATATAATTAGGACGATATGATTAGTGACATGGCCCCATATATATTCTCATTTAATGTGTATTAAGTTCTCTTGTAGGTTTCTTAAGACTTGTTGAGCTTTATGCTCACCTTATTGATATTATTCTCATTATTTGGTCGCCCAATCATATGTGGAATCATCATATATATCTAATAATTAAGAAATAAATCAAAGAGAAATATATTTACATTAGTAATATTCATTCAAAGTGATTTAAAAAATAGTAATAAAACTGTCCCAAGCAAAGCCTTAGACTAAGCAAAGACCATATCAACTCCCTTTTAAGGCTCATGCATCAACAAACTCTCATAAGAATTTTTAGAGTGACTCTACCTCACATTATTGTTATTGAAGGGTCACTTAATGGTGTCTAGAGACGCTTGAATAGAATTGTTAGGTTCACATGATAGTGTGTCTAGGGGTATCAATATTTGACATGACGGAAACCCGACTCGAACCCGCCCCAGAAATTTCGAGTTTGACCCTACCCGATTTCAAAACGGGTCGGGTTCGGGTTCCAGAAATCGACCTGTTTGAAAAACGGCTCGGGTTCCAGAAATCGACCTGTTTGAAAAATGGGTCGGGTTCGGATTGACCTGACGGGTTGCCGGGTTAACCTGCGAATCCATTTAAAATCAACTGTCCGTACTGCCCCGCCTGCCCGTGATGCTGCCCAGCCTGCCCGCGAAGTACCAGCGCTTGCCCGCGTGCACCAGCGCTTGCCCGTGCGCACCGCGCTGGCCCGCGCACACCCGCGCTCACCCGCACGCATCGCAGCTCCCCGCTACCGCCCACTCGCTCTCCCGCGCGCCCGCCTCCCTCTTGCGCCCGCGACCGCCTTTCGCGTGCGCTCGCCTGCGGGCCCGCTGGCGCTCTTCTGCGAGCCCGCTCGCTCTCCCCCGCGCGCCCGCTGGCTTTCGCCTGCGCAGCCGCTCGCGCTCGCCAGCGCAGCCACTCGCACACCCGTTTCGGGTCGGGTCAACCCGGCAACCTGCTGGGTCGGGTCTGAGTTCGGATATCCGACACGTTTACCTACCCGAGTGGGGTTAGGGTCGAACCATTTGAACCCGGGTCATTTCCGAGTTCGACCCGAACCCGACCGTGACCCGAAATTGACACCCCTAAGTGTGCCCACTTAGGAGAAAAAGGAAAGTATCTATGCTAATTAAATTTAAACCTAGCTACAATCAAACAAGTATCAATTTGATCCAATTTCAAATATCTCCGTAATTCAAGAATAAATTAACTTCTTCTATATCCATAAATACAATTGATCAGGCAAGTTAAGATCCCTTTTATTTATGATTTAATCCTTTCCTATTTTTATTCAACATATATCTTGGACAATTTTCACACCTTGAGAAAAACCACTTCTCTATGGAGCTTGGTTAAGGAAAGAGAGTAACATATCACCATACCACTCAACCTTATCTCTTCATGTATATAAAAAACAAACAAAACTTCACTCTGATATGAATTTATGAAACTCGTGAATGCTTGTTTTTTATCTCTAGTTAAGTTCATAGAGAAAATCTTGTTTTTATAAATGGGTAAAGAATTAGTTTTAAAATAACATGAAGTTACATAAATGATAATTCTAAAGGAATTATAATAGGAGATGTTATGTATTTTATGTAAGATTTGAAGATTAATGGTTTTTTTTTTTAATTTTAATGTTCAATTTATGATTAAGTATTATTATATTACTTCATGAAATTCATTTCATAAGTTTTAATGGAATGAATATTTATTTAATCATTTAAGTGTTCATGAAAAATTATCCTAACAAAAAAAAAATTCCTATTAGGATGTATATCCTGATTAAAATGTTAAACATAACGAGCTTCACCAACAAATTTCTTTAAGATAAATACATTATGTCGATATCACACTTATCTTAAACTAAATCTAAGAGTTTTGATATTTATACTGATAACTTTTTAGTTAGGATATATTTATACTAACTTTTTTCCTTAACTATAAATTTATCTATTTTCTTGAAACAAAGCTAATTTATTTAATAAAATTATTTCCTAAGCTAATTGAGGTTAACACCTAACCATTTAATTAACACCTGGCTAATTTTATTTAACACCAAAGCATTCCTAAGAACTAGACACCGCACCACACCCCTTCATCCCATTCTATTATTTGATTTCCAATGATGTAGTTGACTGGTGTAGTTTTTGGTTTGGCTTCATAATGACATATATTTTCTAACTTCTCTAATAGAAAATCAAGTTATTTCTTTCTTCCAAAGTCAAGCCGGAATTGGAATCTATCGATGGTTTCTCTCCTGTTTTCTCTGGGTTGTGCTAGGGCTTCGCCCTAGCCGCCCCTTACTGCGCTCTCTCCGCCTTTTTCGCTGGCCAATGCTCCTCGTGCGCTTCAGGGAAGTTCATTCTTCTCTTCTTTTTCATTTTTGCTGTAGTTTGCGGTCTGTTTTGTTTTTATGGCGCCTCCCCGTTTTAGGGATTCTGGTTTTTTAGATGGATCATTATCTCTCTCTTTTAAAGATGTTTTATTTGGTGTGTCACCTTCTTCCGTCTCTTTTCCCGACCTTAAAGTTTCTTCTCATCGGGGTATGCCGGCCTTGTGGATTTCGGAAGCGAAAATCTTGTCTCTTGTTGTTCTGGAATTCGCTCTAGTTGGAAAATTCCCTGGTCAAAGGTCACCGCTTGATGCTATTATGATTTTTTTTTTCAACCTAAAGCTTAATGGCGATTGTTCTGTTACTGTTCTTAACCATCGGAATGTGTTAATTAAACTGTTTAACGATTTGGATTACAGTAGAGTTTTTGCTCATAGGTCTTATTTTGTGAGTAATTGTTATATAAAATTGATTAATGGACTCATACTTTGGACATTAAGGTTGAATTACCTATTATCCTTATTTGGTTATCTTTTCCTAATCTTCGGTGCCATATGTTTGCTCCACGTATTATTCATAGATTAGGCTCCATTTTTTGTAAACCCTTAAAGATTGATAATGCGACTTCTTCTGATTCGCGTCCATCTGTTGCTCAGGTTTTGGTTGAACTAGATGTGATCAAATAATATCCTGATAAAATTTGGATTGGGTCGGATAACATAGGATATGTGCAGTCTTTAGTTATTGAAGATTTCCCTCGGTATTGTACACGCTACTATTCTTTGGTTCATTCGAATGCTGATTGTCGGATTTTGCATTCTGACATTGATTCGTCTGCTTTGCCTACACTACAATTAAAGCTAATAATATGCCGTGTGAGGGTGGGGAAGTTGTTCGTGTGCTTCCTGGCCCTGTGGAGGTTCTGTCTGATTCTGTGGTTGTGCCCCCCCTTTGGCATTGTTTGTGAGGACTCTGGTGTGCAAGATTTAACTGTAGAGTTGGATAATGTTGTGTCTGTTGAGGCTATTGATTTAGAGATGAAGGTGGATTATAATATTGTGTTGGTTTGAGTTTATCCTTTGTTGGGTAACGAGATTGTGACACCTGATCCTATGGTTGGCGAGACTGATGCACCTCAGAAATGCTTAATTAATCGGGTTGGTTGTCTGAGTGACATTCTTGTTCCTATTGATGACGTTAATGAGGATGTGATTCCCCTGTCTGATTATGGGGAAGACTCACTTGCAGGTATTGAGTCAGGGGGCGATAATTTTTCGAAGGTATTGGTTACTTCTGATGATGTGTGTATTAGGTGGAGTCTAATGGTGTTAAGGGACATTTGGTGGATGTTTCGTTGGCTGTTGTCTCTAGTACTGGCTTGTTGGCCCATCTTGCAGGTGTTAGCGTTTTGGATCAATGTGATTGATTGGATCTTAAAGAAGGTTTTTATTCATATGGTGGGGAAGAGTCGAATGAGTTAACTATGGGTGTTATTCTAATTACAGATGATTGTTTTCTTAAAAAGAATGATAAGTCAAGACATCATAAAGTCAAAAAGTAATGATGGTTCCTTTTGGTCTTTAATTGGGTTTGGCTTTAATTGTTGGATATTTTGGAATTGCTTTCAGTGCAACACATATTTGGGGTCCAAACAATGATGAAGCAGGTATCCTGCATGCGCCTTGGATGGCCTGGGCTTGCTGGGCAACCTTGGTGGAGGTTTTGCTGGTTGTCATTTTTTTTATGCTTTGTCCTCCTTGGATGGCCCATGCTTGGCAACCAGGTGGCGGTCTGAGTCTAATGACTTTTGACCCTTTAGAGAATTGTGTTCTATGGCTATATTTTTTTCTTCACTGGCATGTTTGTTCTTTGGTTGTTTGTTGTATCTGACTTTTTATCTTATAAGATTTGGTTTTGTTTAAAAAAAATGAATTGGAATCTAAATAAGCCGAATTAATATTATTTTCTATAGAATCTCTATGTCATTAATAATTAGAAATTCTCTTAATGCTAACTACTTGCTAATAATCTTAATAAAAACTTATGTTGCTATTAACTATCTTGTATGTTAACATTTATATGAAAGTAATGTTTAATTAGCTAGGCAATATATATAAATTTAATTGCAGTAAGCATAAATGAAATGAACATATACTTGAAAAGGTTGGGTAGCTCCAGTGGAACATAAGATTAGAGAGTCGCCTTAGAAGGTTTGGTCACATAAAACGGCGGCCTTCTGATGACTAGGTTAGAAAAGCAGATGTACTAGATTTGACTTATGTTAGAAAGGTTGAGGTATGTAGACCTAAAAAGACTTGGTCATAAAATATTAGAAATGATATTTTTTTTATTAGATTTAAATGAGAATTTGATTCTTAAGAGAACACAATCAAGAAAAAGGTTTCATTTAGCGGACCCCACAGTGGAAAAATTATTATGTGCGGAAACCGGACGTCATTCGGAGACCAACTAGAATGTGCTACGTCACTTTTTTGCTCCGTACCGGTGCTCGGTACCGCTCGGTACTAATCATTATGCTAATCATTATAAATGATGGAGTACAGAGGTCGATAATCATAAAATTATTGTGGTTTTATTTGGGTCATATTCATGGCATATAAGAATTAAAGTCTTACCACTTGACATAATAACAAGATTATTAGTTATTATCGTTGACTGGACTATTTATTTGGTAATATGAAAAAGAATAGTCGGAAAACAAATTAAATTTTTACAAGTTTTCAAATTGTTATAATGAGAAAAATTAGAGATGTTATCATAAAATTATTAAATATTTACCCATATTTTTTTGAAGTATGAATTGTTGAATTTTACATGAATGTTTAGAGAAATTCAACGAAGATAATTAATTAAATTATTTTGAAATGCTTGCAATTTTATATAATAGCGAGTACTTCCTAATGTCAAGAATATGTTATATATAGAAAATATCTTAGAGAAGTTTTTGAAAAGAATACTTACTGATTGCGTAAATATGATATGAATACTAGTGATGCTTTGAATGCTTGTATTGCCTGAATGATGATGATGATAGCCTGACCACGAATCCTCTTGGAAGGTATTCAGACAACCAGAGTACATAGTGAAGTATTCTCTGATTTTCTCTTCGACTAACTGAGTTCAATACATATTCATTTTGATTAAGCTTCTTTTTGTGATTTGATTTTAATTTTTTCTCTTTTTATTATTTGATTTGTTGTTATATATATATATATATATATATATATATATATATATATATATATATATATATATATATATATATATATATATATATCTTTTTTTTCTTTTTTTTTTTTTTTTTTTTGCTTTCTCAGTATTTCTATGTTTGTATTCCAAAATTTTCCAAAAAAAAATAAAATAATAATCAGGCTTATTTAAGGGAGGTGGCTCCGAGTTATGTGAGGCTTATTATTTGAGGATAAGCCACATTTAACTTAATACATTAATACATGAAATTTGCACGTATATGATTATATCAATAGTGCACATGTGGAAAAACCTGTACACATAATAGTAGTGATAAATCAAAAAATTATTTATGAGGAACTTTCACAATATCATTTTGAAGCATATATTGAGCTATAATAATTATCATAAATGATAACATATGAAAATAAACAAACCAAACCACCCAAAGAAAATTTATATTTTTCTTGTCAATATGATCATAATGTTCTATTTGTACAGCATACCAAAGGTTACATGATGATTAAACTTTCTACATCTTAGTAAAATCTCATTTAAACCAACCAAAATCGAATATAACCCCAAAATACTCACACAAACGTCGAAATTGAAATCTAAAGTAGGGCATCGATAACTTATCTTAAGATGAATAATTTTCTCAATTGACCTGACAAACGAATTAGACTCCACGACCTCCAAACTCAAGCTGTTTATCTTTCTCTCTCCTATTTCTCCTCTTTTCTCCCTTCTTCTGTTTACTCTCTTTAGCTTAGAAAATGAAAATTGGTTTTTGTTTGATGTTTTAAGACATTTATAACAAAACTCTGAAATTGACGCAGCGCCACAACTCTAACATTCATGGTGCTGTGAAGCTCCTAAGAAAAATTTTAATTATGAATTTTCTAATGAAAAAAATCCTTAATGTTACAAAAGTATCCTACAGCGTCATAGCGCTGCACTTTACAGTGTAATTGTGCTCCAAGTTGATTCTTAATTTGTTCGTACCCAGAGAGTTCAGCACCACAATGTTCCTCCCTTCAACACCAAGATACTCTCAAGTATGATTTTCTAATACTAAAATAGAGAGTTTAGTACTACAACGCCACTTTCCCCAATACCACAGTACTCCAAAGCAATAAATTTCTTAACTTAGTTTTAAGCTTCTAAATTTGATTTATAACTTTCTATAAAGGTCTTAATATAAAATAAATTAAGACAATTCACAAAGATTTAATAAAGATGTATTAGGCTCACAAACCTTACCTAGTATTTATCTAAATCATAACAAGGAAGCTCATTGTTATAGCAAGGATTATTACACGATCCTCCAGCCTTTTGTTGATTGATTATAATTTTCTCACTGTCATCGTCTAACTATAGTCCTCAAACCACCACTGTTTGACTACAGTCCTCATAATTACTTATTTTTTAGCTACATCCTTTCCACTATTGTTGCTTGATTATAGTCATTCGACTACCATTTGCTCATAACATCTTCCAACCATTGTCGCTTGATTTTAGTCCTCCAACCACCGTCAACATACTGCGGTCCTCTGAGCATCATCTAACTACTATTCTCCTACCACCATAACCCTATTATTGTCCTCTGATTATCATCACCTGGCTAAGATCCTACAAGCAACATCACCCAAATATGATCATTTGACCACCGTCGTTGAATCATAACCATCTAGCCAATAATGTCTAGCTACATCGACACTTGTTAATTTCAGCACCTGCTATCACTAAGAATACACATCGTCATCCATAAAGTTGATGCATGTCATCAACACTAATTATTACTGTCAACATCACCATTAATATTTAAGTTGGACTTCTTTGTCTATGATTATCCCTCCTCAAAGAAGTTTGTTCAAATAAACAGCAAACAATCTTTTGAAGACAATTTTTTTGTCGCAGTGCTCTTTCAATTTCTACCTTGAAATTTATCATGTACATTATACATATACTATATTATATCAATATAATTTTAATTGTGAGAAAGGGGATTTGTAACTGATGACAAAGAGTTCTGAAATCTTTTCAACTTGGTCGTTTTTCTCATAAAAATATATGTCTCTCTGCCTTTATTCTTTGGAAGTGTTGAGTTTTCATTAAAATGTTAAGATATTAAACTCTCTCTCTCACTTTATCATTGTAAATATTTTACACCATAGTAATATATAAAAGGTTTTATAATATCAATCTTAATTTTGACGTATTAATATAGCATCATTAATTGGCACTGGTATAGGAAAATCAAATAAAAAAATCATATATATTGATATGTCATAAAAATTTATCTTGATCGGACACAAATCTCAAGGTAAAAATCAAGTTGGAAACTTTAAAAATTAAATATGGGATCATTTGAATTTCGATTTCAACAAACTTATAGTCGAACTAATCATCTCAAAAATACAAACCCGATGACACCAAATTCAACTTGATCTGAACCCAAATGGGTCCAAATCGAAAACCCGAAGCACATTTGGAAGGTTTAATCCATAATTTGAATTACAAACAGTTTCCAAATATGACATGTTTATTGTCGAATCGAGCAGCTCGACGAGACGAATCCAAAGAGCCCAAGATTGCCGAATTTCGATATCATTAAGACCTTCAAATGTCTGATGAAAGGTCCACAATCAAGAGATTCAATATCGGTCGTCTATCCATTCCACTCCACCTTTGCCCTTGATCCTCCTCCTATTTACGGATCATGCCACTATCAAAAAACTATAAATAGACTCCTCATTTCTCTTAAGAGGGGACCCAAGCAAGAAGGAATGAAGAGGAGGAGGAGAAAAGAATTAGAAGGAAGAAACTCCCCCTCGACCACCGCCGGAATTCCGCCCGACTTTCAAATGACGTCGGAATTCCATCCGACTTCCAAGTGATATCATAATTCCGCCTGACTTCCAAGTGATGCCGAAATTTCGCACGACCTTCAAGTGACGTTGAAGTTCCACCCGAACTCCAAGTGACGCTGGAATTCTGCCCGACCTCCACGTGACGCTGGAATTCCGCCCGACCTCCAAGTGACGCCGAAGTTTCACCCGAACTCCAAGTGACTCCGGAGTTCTGCCCGAATACCATCGAACGCCAGAGTTCTCATCGGTCACCAACTGACATCGGACTTCTACCCGACATCGGACCTCCGCTCGTCGCCAAGTTTCTACCAGACGGACTTCTGCCTGTTGTTGGACTTTCTTCGGACATCTATCTGATGCTGGATTTTGTTCATAGATGGATTTCTACCTGACGCCATCTTCTGACCTTCGTTGCCCACCGACTACGGTCCCTCTGACTTACGTTGCCATCCGACTACAGTCCTTCCGACCTCCGTCGCCCGCCGACTACAGTTCCTCTAACTTACGTCACCCACTGACTACAGTCCTTTCGACCTCTGTCGCCCGCCGACTTCGGTCCCTCTGACTTACATCGCCCACCGACTACAGTCCTTCTGACCTCCATCGCCCGCCGACTACGTTCCTTTCGACTTACGTCGCCCACCAACTACAGTCCTTCAGATCAAACAAACACATCAACAGTGATTCTTTGTATTCTCATGTAAAGTACTCTATAAGATTTACATCAAGCTAAGGCATTCCCCCAAGGAAGGGCCTCATTTGTAATCAACTGTAATATTAGTGGATTCATTCAAACTGGGCTATGCCCCATGCTTTTTCCTCATTTTTAGAGGTTTTTCACGTAAAAATTTTTGTGTCTCATAAATGTTACACCCTCTCTCTCTCTCTCTATCTGTGTTTGATGGATCTTCGTACAAAACTAAGAAGTTAAACTTTATATTTCTCTACCGCCGCGAATATTCCAAGACGCAATATATATATATATATATATATATATATATATATATATATATATATATATATATATATATATATATATATATATATATATATATATATATATATATATAAGGGTGGTGGCGCCGAGTTATGTGAGGCTTATCATTTGAGGACCCAGATGCGCCACCTTCCAAACCGATCACATGCAACTCCCGCCTATTTAGCCCTGGCTTACAACCTCCCTTCCTTCCCTAACTATACACCAAGCACCGCAAACTCCTCTTAATCCGTCCTTCCCCCTCTCTTTCTACCTTTTTATCTCTCTTCCACGCTGCTCCTCCCCCATATCCTCCACTCCCACCATGCCTCGATCCACCAACAGCTCCACCTTCTTCTCCCGCCGCTGCGTTTTGGTCAACGGACCCATCATCGTCGGCGCCGGCCCATCGGGCCTTGCCACTGCCGCCTGCCTTAAAGACCAAGGCGTTCCCTTTGTCATCCTCGAACGCGCGGACTGCATTGCCTCCTTATGGCAACGCCGCACCTACGACCGCCTGAAACTTCACCTCCCAAAAAAATTCTGCGAGCTCCCACTCTTCCCCTTCCCCAAAGACTACCCAGAGTACCCCAACAAGAAACAGTTCATCGAATACTTGGAATCCTACGCCAAGCAATTCGGTATCCGCCCGCGGTTTAATGAAAATGTTAAGTCTTCCAGGTACGACGAAGCCTGCGGTTTGTGGCGAGTGAGAACCACTTGTGTGAATGGCGAGGTGGAGTATATGGGGCGGTGGCTGGTGGCGGCTACCGGCGAGAATGCAGAGAGGATGATTCCAGAAATAGAAGGGATTTTGGAGTTCGGTGATGGAGTTTCGCATGTTTGTGATTATAAGTCAGGGAAGGAGTATGCCGGAAAGCGCGTGCTTGTTGTTGGATGTGGAAATTCCGGCATGGAGGTTTCTTTAGACCTCTGTGACCACAATGCATTCCCGTCGATGGTGGTTCGTGACTCGGTAAGTGATCATTAGATTCCATAATTTAGAATTTTCATTATTTTTTTTATATTTTATGGTTGTTGTTTTGTAAATTTAAAAAAGAAAGTTTTTTTTGGTGATGTATTAAGATTTGTCTTGCATGTTGAGCATATTGAAGAGAAAAACTACATAAATTCACTTTTAAGATACGAGAGATATTCTTGACCTTGCAAGGCAATTTATCTCTATTTTTTGAAAGAAAAATATTTTTCCTGAAGATTCTCTTGTAAAATAAAAGAGTCTGCCTTGCAATTCATCAAAAAATTACTACTAGTACACCATGAAAGAAGTGTTTTTTCTAAAGGTGTTTCTTGCTTTCTTCATTTTGCAGGTTCATGTTTTACCATGTGAGATATTTGGGAGATCAACTTTTGAGGTGGCGGTTTATTTGATGAAATGGCTACCTCTGTGGCTGGTTGACAGAATTGTGTTGATCTTGTCATATCTAGTTCTTGGTAACGTAGAGAAATATGGCTTGAAGAGGCCATGTACTGGTCCCTTGGAGCTCAAAAACACTCATGGAAAAACGCCAGTTTTGGACATTGGTGCACTCGGAAAGATCAAGGCAGGTGAAATAAAGATTGTTCCTGGGGTGAGGAGGTTTTTGCCTGGAAAAGTTCAGCTTGTTGATGGCAGGATACTTGATATCGACTCCGTTATCTTTGCCACTGGATACAACAGCAATATTCCTTCATGGCTGCAGGTAAACTTTCTTAAAGTTAAAAAGTTATTAAAATCTTCATTTTCTTGCTCTTATTGGGAAAATTATTAGTCCGGATATCCTACAGTAAAAGTCAATCAAATCATAGTTACTGTAGCAATTACGATTTGATTGTGCTTTTACTGTAGACAGAGAGAAATCCGGATGATTCTTTATGTCCGATATCCGCACCTAATAATTTGCCCTCTTATTGAGTTACCATGCGCTAACAAATCATTGGACTGAGCTGTTTCTGGATTTAAATTTACAGGGGAGTGATTTCTTCGCAAACGATGGATTCCCAAAGAAGCCATTTCCCAACAGTTGGAAAGGAGAATCAGGGCTCTATGCAGTTGGGTTCACAAAGAAGGGGCTTCTAGGTGCGTCTTTTGATGCAGTTAGAGTTGCAGGGGAAATTGGCAAAGTGTGGAAAGAGGAAATAAGGCAGCAGAAGAGGCAAGGAGCATACCATCGGAGATGCTTCTCACAGCTTTAAGCTTTTGATTTCTTATACTTACTAACTTCCTACCTGAACCATTCTTTTGTTAAGAAACTGATTGTGTGATTGTGTAAATTAAGCAATAGGATTCTCACTCAAAGGAACCAATTTTGATGCTTATGGAGCTTTATTCACTTTTGGTAACTTTTGTACTACATTTTATTCCATTTCAATTCAATGGAAAAAAGGTTGTTTTCCTACTACTATCGCTTCAATAGTCAGTACTGCTACATTCCTCTGTCCCCAACTTTTGCTTCAGAATGGAATCCAAGGACTGTTGGTGGGTGAGTACGGTTGGGAACCCCCAATCCGTGCTCGATTTTCTTCGAGCGACAGTGCCTTTTAAGGCTGGTCCAATTAAGTGCGGGCCAGGAGGTTTTCGGGGTGAGTGCCTCTTTTAGGTCAACCGAGAATTAGTCACGCTGCCAAACGTTCTTTTGAGGGTGGCAGTTGATGGATACCCGTTACCAAAAAAAAGTAAGCTGGAATCAAGGGAGATTTATGCGACTAAAGTGGTTAAATTTAGTTTGCAGCCTGGGCGCACAATTATTTTTTTGTCAGAGAATTGAATGTAAAGGGTAAAGGGGATCCATGACAGTGCAATATGAGATACTGAAATCTGTATCAATTATTCTGACAAGGAGATAAAGCTTCTCTACTTATTGCATATGGGTGATGAGAACCCAAGTTGCAACATAGAGGATCCCCCACCACAAGAACTAGAAAGACCCAACCACATGTAATTGACCCACCTAATCATTTGCTTTTAAGGATACTTACCATATAATGTAAAAATTCAAGCGCACGGTGACCACAATGTCTTGCAAAGTATTTTTTGAATTAAGCTAAAGTATCAAAATAAAGATTTGTCTTGGATTTTTTTTTCTTTTCTTTTGAAGGCCTTGGCTTGCTAGAATTATGATGTAAGCATTGCATAAGGAGAAGCACAATCCAATAAAAATTTCGATTTTTCGATTTTTCCTGGATGGTTTCCTTTCGCCTTCCTCTGCTAGGGTTTCCGCCGTCACCATGATTGGGCGTTTGGTGGCTGCTCCTTCCCTTCTTTCCTTTTTTTTTTCTGGTTTTTGCACCATGGCTTCCATTCGCCTTCGCGATCCCGGATTCTTGAAGGGGGCGGCTGCGCCTCTTTCCTTTCGTGACGCTTTATCTGGTATTTCTTCTTCTTTTCCTGATTTATGCGTTTCTTCTCATCGTGGTTTGCCGGCTCTGCTTATTTCTGAGGAGGAAATTCGTTCCCTTGCGGCCCCTTTTGATTTCGCCTTGGTTGGCCGTTTTCCGGGTCGGCGTCCGCCGGTGGACGCGATTCGAAACTTTTGCTTTAATTTAAAGCTTATTGGAGAATTTTCAGTCACTGTTCTTAATCATCGGAACGTTTTGATAAAGTTAGTGAACGATTTTGATTACTGCCGTATGTTTTCCCATAGATCTTACTTTGTGAAAAATTGTCTCATGAAAGTGGTGAAATGGTCTCCAAATTTGGACATTGAGGTGGAGTCCCCTATTGTGCCGATTTGGGTTTCTTTCCCTCTTCTTAGACCTCATTTGTTCTCTCCTAGAATCCTTTCTGGATTAGGTTCTCTTTTCGGGAAACCTCTCAAGTCGGATATGGCAACTGCTTCTGGTTCTCGTCCGTCCATGGCGCGTATCATGGTGGAATTGGATGTTACAAAAAATTACCCTGATAAAATTTGGGTTGGTTCTGTGGAAACGGGTTATGTTCAATCGGTGGTTTTTGAGGACATTCCGCTTTTCTGTATGCATTGTCATACCTTAGGCCACTCTAAGGATTACTGCCCTGTTTTACATCCTATGGCTAAATCGGCGGTGGTTGTGTCTGAGAAACAGGATGTGATTGTTGGTAATGATAAGGTGGTTAATGATGTGTTGGATGTTGTCGTTAAGGACCCTAATGTTACTGCAACTTTGGTATCTAATAATTCTTTAAACTGTGTTTCCCTCCCCTTGGATCGATGTCCTCTGGTAAATAATTTTCCTGCGGTTTCTAATAACCTTGATACAGGCTCTGTGTCCAATTCGGATGTTGGTTTCGGGGTGTTACCGGCTCGTGTGCCGTCAGGGGGTTCCCCTGTGGCCGGTGTTGTCCCTGTTGCTTTGGCTGTTGGTCTTTCGGAGCTTGAGAAGATTTCTCCTATTGGTGTTGATAATTGTAATAACCCGGATATGTTTGATGTTGGTGTCAAGGTGTTGGATGGTGATGTTTCTTCGTTATCTCCTAATGCAATTCCGTTTATTCCCTCGGTTTTGGTGGACGGTCTTTGTCCGCAGGTTGTGACTTTGGACTCTTTGGAGGTGGGTCTGAGTGCGGAGGTGGACTCGGCTCCTGTTTTTGGAGCGATTTCTCTGGACGTGGGTGAAAGGAGGTCTGGTGATTCACCGGTTTTGGGTCTTGTGTATCCAAATGGGTGTGGTCAGGTTTCTGATATGCCGGATGGGGATGATGTTGTAAATTTGATTGTTGAATCTTCTCCTGTCATTTTTGGGGCGGATCCTCCGTCCAGTGTGGAGAGTATGCCTTTGGTTAACAGGTTATTTGATGTCCCAGTGAAGGAGATTGAAACGCAAGCCATGACTAAATGTTTAGGTGACCCTACTGGCGTGGAGATCAGGGAACAACTTAATTGGCTGAATGTTTCATCGGATGGTAAGTCGGAATCTGATTCGTCTGTAGGTGATATGGTGTCTGAGGATGACAATGATTTCACTCTGGTGTGTACGAGACCTGCTATCATTGGTGCAACTCGGGGGAGATTTTGGGGGAGAGGCCGACGTAAACGTTGATTTCCCCTGCCTCTCTTTGTGGGTATAGAATGATTACATCTACATTTTTGTTGCTCGCTTGTTCTCTTCATGTGATACTCGGGTTCTATATGCTTTGTGGGGGCTTTTGCTGTTTTGGTGGGCTAAGGGCAATGATGTGGAAGGGGCTCGCGGCCTGGTTTTTTTTTTCTGGTGGCAACCTTTGGTGGGACTTTACCTTGTCTACACCTTCTGGACGGTCCGTGCAAGGATTCTGGGTCGCTGGAAGCCTCGGCCGTTTACTGAGCCAGTTTTTTAGCTGCTGATTTGGATTTCTTCTTGATTTTGTTGTGGTTTCCTTTTGCTGGGGTGTGGGATTGTGGTTCCCATAAGGATATTGTAATTTTGCCCTTCTATTAACATGTAGACCCCTTTTTGTGGGGTTTTTTTTTTTTTTTTAAAAAAAAAAAAAAAAAAAAAAAAAAAAAAAAGGAGAAGCACAATCCAAAATTTGGTCCTAAGTTTAGCCACCCAAATTTGAGTTGTGACTCGGATTAGACTACTCACATTTACTCTGCCTACGCTAAGTGTGCTCATTCGGAGAGCAATAAATTATAGATGATACATTTACATAAAATTCACTTAATCAATATAAATTAAATATTAAGGTAACATTTGAATGGAAAGTTAACGGAATTAAATTCAAGGTCGTCCGAACGCCAATTTCAACAAATTTATTGTTGAAATGAATGTCTTGATGTAACGAACTCATCAAAACAATAAGCAATCCGATCTGAGTATAAATAGATCTGAGTATAAATAAACCTAAATCAAACACTTGAAATATATTTAGAAACTTCAAGACATTAAATAAATGAACAATCGAATTTCAAATTTAATTTTACAAGCTTATAGTCAAACCGAGCTTATAGATGAGACAAATCTAATGAGTTCAAAGATCATTCAATTTAGATATCTTTAAGGTATTGAAATGCTTAATAAATGATCTATAATTAAGTAGATTAATATGAACATTCAATTTAGTATTTTGGATTTTGGCCAAAATGACTAAAATGCACCACTCAAGAAATCTATGAAAAGTATCTCATTTTTATATGAGAGAGGTTAAAGAGCTGAGAGAGTTAAAAAAACTCTAATATATTTTTCAGCAATCACTACAGTGAGTTGACCATATGAAGAATAGTTAGTTTTGAGGCAATTGTTGTTATTATCTTTCCTATTAACTAATTAATTACAACATGTGTAGCCTCTTATGGTTGGAAGTCAGTTACATCATTCCACCAAACACTTTACATATAGAAAAATCTTAATGAAAACCACCACACTAACTAGCTACAAGTCTTACTCAATTAGGTTATAGAGAAAGGACCATAATAGCTATTTAGCCTTTATTGAAAGCATTTATCACACATAATGGCTCCTTGGTAGGATTCATTGCTTGACCTCAAGATCACACTATATTCTAAAATTGATCCCTAAGCGTTCATCACAATTCCTAGTCGCTCAGTCAAAAGTATCCTTTAAGCCTAACGCCATTAAACGACTTGGTGCATAATCTACTAAACTCACTATTAGTTTGGCTCATGTCTGATAGCTTATATCAGTTGATCATTGTCATGATAAGCACTGAGTTATAGAAGGTTACTCAAACCACTATGAGCAATAGAAATTTATACAATGGGGATAAATGATAGCTATGAATGGATAGAATTTAAAAAAATAAATAAAATAAAATGCTGATAACATATTCAATTCACTTCCTCATAATATCTCTTACCTTATGATGATCTCATGATCGTGTGGATAGGGGTACAGTATACCTGCCAAAAGGAATGTATGAAGAAATAATGCTGTCAGTTCATTAAAGCTATCAACTATCAAGGTAGATTTCTGTCAATTTTATGGATAGGTTTGTAATAATTGCCATTTGTAATGAGTTCCTATCAGCCTCTCCAATGTTTATTTTAATTTTCAACGGCAAAGAGTTAGATACAGTGACAGCTCAGAAGAACATACTCGATATTCTCCTGTGTTTGTGTGGCCATAAATAGAGCCTTCACCCTTAGTGAATTCTCTCTTGCAATACGAATGAAGTTACTGTCCACTAGTATTGAACATGAACTACAGTGTTTGTTGCAATTCGGGAGTTCAACATTAAGTTTTGATAATTATAAATATTATTATATATTTAATTATAAATATATTTGCACTATCAATATTTCAGATTCAACACATATAAAATACTATCAAAGAATCAAAAAAGAAAAATTGTGTATCAGCCTCTCTCTCAAAGAGTCTATAATTTTCATTTTAATTTCTTGAGTCTATATTTATAATAGATATATGTAGGTTTACTTAGCAACCGTACACACACACAACGAGAAGTGTAATTAAATATTTAAATATTATGAAGATCTTTATCATAACAATAACAAAAAAATAATTAAAAATGTAAGGTTATGAAAATTAGACCGGACAACGATCTGAAAGAAGAAGATGTTCACGGATCAATCGAGGTTGAACCAGATAATGTAATAAATAATAATATAATTAAAAATTAATAAAACATGATAAAATCACAATCTAACCTTAAAAAATTTTATAAATCTAAAAATTTAGACTCATAATATTATGAAGGTCTAAGTAACTAAATGATATAATAAATATTAAAATTATTTAAATAATATCTAAAAGATATAATCATATAAATGTGATTAAAAATTAAAGAAAATTCATGCATAATATTTTTTTCATAATTTTAAATTTAAATATTAATTCAATTTTTAAATTTTAATTTTAATCTAAATTTAATTTACATGTAACTATTTAATTTAATATATTATTACTAATCTATGTTAAATATTTTGATATAATTTATACATATAAATCATATAACTAATTTATACTTATAAATTTAAATTTAAATATTTTTTAAAAGAACTAATGATGGTATAACTATCATGCAAAAATATAAATTTATTACTAAAAAACTAAAAAATAATAATAATAATAATATTTTCTATAATTTTTTTAAATTTAAAACAATTTTTTAATTTTATTTGCATTTAATATAAAAATAATTCACATCTAAATTTATAAATTTAACATCGATTATTATTAATTTATGATGTATATTATATATTTTTTATATTTATATTTTAAATATCAAATTTATATGAATATTGTGAACAATTTGTTTCCAAAAAAATTCTCTTGAAAGTAATCCACTATGCACACATTATAGAAATTTCAACTAGTTATTTATTCTCACGTAACTTGGGATGTTTTTCTTATGTTGTTTATATAGCTTTTCTTATTTAAATGAGTAAAGAGCCTACCGGTGGTGAAACAATGTTGCTTAATACATAATAATTTAAAATTTGGATTTTATTAACTAAATTGTGTATTTAAATTAATTTAATATTTAATAAAATAATTTATATAAAATTAAATTATTTAAACAGATTATGCATTGAACCGACTTGTTCTTAAAAATCGGGATTAGTTCAACAAGTGAGTAATTGAACCTGCGATTTAAACAGGTTCCCACTGGTTTGATGTTGAATCGACTTTTCATGAGGATCGAACTAGTTATATTTTGATTCAAGGTCAAACCGATTAGCCCGATCTGATTTTTAAAACCATGTAAAAATATTTAATTAATTGAGATAAATTTATAGTTGGTTATAACTAATCGTATTGTACGACCACCATATCGTACAAGACGATAAGATATATCTTGTAACCTTACCATCATTTAAATTAGATAATAATTTAAATTTTACAACTTTGTTCTAATCATACTGCATGAATTTGTTCGTATTGTTTAAAGTTTTGAAAAATTGCCTAATTTAAATTAAGTAATCAAATTAGGATTAATTAAGATTGATGATCGTAGAGTATGATCAAGATCATAATGGACGATTGACATAGCGACCTTTTGGATGATACTTAATGATCTCAGGATTTATCTTGCATGAACTGCAATCGATTAAACTAATTGTACTGGACAATCATGGATCATACAAGTGAGAATGAACTAATCGTGTTATATAATATGTCCATTGTACTATACAAACAAAAGAGAATTAAAAAGTTATAATTTTTTTTTTATGTCCTCTTTATCCACTTGTTATGACTTTGAAGGAGTTTTTAAGAAGTCAGAGGTTTGTTTCTTTTTGTGAGAGTGTAAGAAGATAGAGCGTTGAGCAAAGACGAGAAAGGATGAGGTTGTGTGAGAAGGAGAAGAGCGTTGTGTATTGAAGGGAGTGTGGGAGAGATTTTCAAATGGTTGTTCCTGCCAACTTGCACCTAAGTTCTTCTGGGTGTATTTGTGTTTGTCTTAAGGGAAGCTTTGTCAAGAAACCTATGGTGTCAAAGGTCGTAGGCTACTCCGCCGCATCAAGGAAGTGAAAGTGATTCCTGCTACTCCGCCGCACCGAATGGGTGAAAGGGATTTCGGCAACTCAGCCGCACTGAGGACATGAAAGAAATTTTAACTACTCTATCACATCAAAGTGGTAAAAGGGATTTCAGCTACTCCACTTCACTGAGGAGCTGAAAGAAATTTCAACGATCCTGTCGGACAAAAGAGGTGAAGATACTAAGGCTTTGTTTCGAACAACTTTCTTTTTGTTTTTCTAAAACAACTTTTCAAAATAAAAATTTCAAGTTCAAAAAATATTTATACTGAAAAAATATTTTAAAAAGAATTTAAAAATTATAACATAAGATGAACTGTATTGAGCTCGGGCATGCAGCTCATTGATAGATGCAAAGCAATTCCCCCTGGTGGCTCACATTTGAGGCCCCTAACTTATATATATATATATATATATATATATGATGAACTCCATTTCTTTCACAAAACAATCATTAATTTCTTACACTTATCATGCATATAACGTGAGCTTTGCTTGTGCGTGTGCATTTTTTTTTTTTGTTACAGTTAAGTTAATTAAGACAGATTCACATACATAAGATTCGAATTTAAATCTCTTAATTAATAGTCTAAGCTCCCAATCAACAAATAAGATAGCTGTGTGTTGTGCAAATGTTATTTTCATCGTTACAATTTCTTAAAATAATATAACCAGATAAAAAAATAACAGCACTGTCAAAAGCAAGAAGATGGCAATCATGACCTCATGGGCAACAAGAGGAAAGATGGCTCTTGAAACACGTAGTCGCCATGTGCCCATCCCCCATGACTTCTAAACAAGTCTGAAAGACGATTCGGATGTAAATTAATTGATTTCGAATGCCTCGCATTATAGCCTTGGAAGAAGAAAAATAGTGAAGGACCAGCCTACAGTTCTGCAGAGGACCCAAACTTCAGATCGTACCGTTCAGTTTTTTATTTTATTTATTTTCTCGAGACTGAGAGCCAAAAGTATCTGTAGACCGGGGACCAAAATGAAGATTGCTTGTTAGAATTGTGTGCTCTCTTTATTTATAAGGATGGGGACGGTTCAATTTGACGTCAAACCGATCCGATAAAATTAAACTTAACCGTGATTTTGTTTTCGGATCTTTTTTTAGTTTAGGACGAGGAGCTGAAACAGTAGAGAGATTATCATATGTGGAATTTGATCATAGAGTACTATTCAGTTTGTTTGTGACGGTAAACAGTAAAAATATAGTAAAAATGTGATTCATATTCATCATTGTGCTTTTACTATTCACTGTTACACTTGTTGTGTTTTTATTGTTCACAATTATAAAACCAAACGATTCTCTGTGTTTGAACTCTTCATTTAATAATCTTTACTAATATCTTGATCAGGCACAAATCTTGAGGCAAAAACAAATTGGAAACTTCAAAAATTAAATCTGGGATCATCTGAATTCCGATTTCAGTAAACTTACAGTCAAACTGAGCGTATCAGAAATACAAACCCAACGACGCCAAATTCAACTCAATTCGGCCTAAATGAGTCTGAATCATAGACTTGAAGCGCTATTGGAAGGTTCAAATGACAATATGGATTACCAAACGGCTTCCAAACATGACATGCTTATAGTCAAATCGAGCGGCTCAACGAGAAAAATCCAACGAGCCCAAAGTCGTCGAATTCCGATATCGTTAAGACCTTCAAATGTCTGAAAAATGGTTCATGATCAAGGGATTCAATATCGATCATATGCATCCATCCGAACCACTCCACATTTGCCCTTGATCATCCTCCTATTTACGGGTCATGTCATCCTAAAAAAATTATAAATAGCCTCTCATTTCTCTTGAGATGGAAACCAAGCAAGAAGAAGAAAAGTAGAAGAAGAGGAGAAGAAGAAAGGGAGAGACGTAGGGAAGAAACTCCTCGACCAGGGAAGAAACTCCTCCTCAACCACCGCCGGGATTCTGCCGGCCAACTTCCAAGTGACGCCGGAGTTTTGCCTGACGTTCAAGTGACGCCAGAATTAATTCTACCCGACGTTCAAGCGACGCCGTAATTCTTTCTAACTTCCAAGTGACACCGGAGTTCCGCCCGACGTGCAAGTAACACCGGAATTCTGCCCGACTTTTGAGTGGCGCCGAAACTCCGTCCAAGTGACGCCGGAATTTTGTCCGATCTCCAAGTGACTTTGGGATTCAACCCGAATACCCAACATCATCGAATATCAAATTATTGTTTGTAACTGAAGTTCAATTCATGAGTGGATTATTGTAATTTGATCGTCCTAAATTTTAAGGTCAAGTCAGCCTCTTGTACATACCTCGAGCAAAACATTAGTAGAATATATTAACCTTTTTAGTTATTGAGGTATTTATGAATTTTTCATCAAATTTAAGTGACTGTTAAATGTATTGTAAAATAATTTTAAGGTATTTGAAATCATTTATATTTAGTTTATATTAAAGAAATTCAAATTATAATTTTTTGTGCTTGAATTGTTGTGAAATAAATTAAAATTTTAAAGATTTTTTTTTTTCATTATTTTTTTATTTAGGGCATAGAACTAAAGTTTGAAGGTCGAGGTTGGGGGTTTCTTGATGATGAAGGTAGATGGAGTTGGGGTGAGGGCGGAATTTGCTTTGTGTGTGTTTCCTACCTGAGGTACGTAAGATATAGTGTGGGGTGTATTAATGTACATTAAAACTTTAAAAAAAATCTAAGCCCAAAGATGCTCGAGGACTAAATTAAAATGTATATTATTCAAATCGATTAATTTTATAAAAATTAACATCTAATTAGCTAACATGAAGTGAATTATTTGTTTAAGTTATCAATCATCTTCATCGCTCAAACCCAAGGATATAACTATACTTTTACTATTTTATGTGATTAGATAGTACATTTTATACAAGCTATAGGTGAATATATTTATTTTCATATATTTACAGTTTCTTGAAAAATCAATATGCTTTATAGGATTTTTTATATATTTTCATAGTTTCGCACTGTGGCATATCTCATTTTGGAGAAATTAATGCACTTTGAAAGCCCATACTGAACCCACTAGCAAAAGCCCACTGTACCAACATCAAGAAAAACATTATATCACGCATACGTAAAACATTTCAAAAGTTTTAAACTTAGGATTTATTTGGGACAATTTTTGTTGCTCTTTAAAATAAGTTTTTAATATAAAAATTAAAAAATTATTTTAAAGAGCAACAAAAAAGTCGTCCCAAACGAAATCTTAGCCAATATAATGCAAACTTTTCGGATAATTTTTTTCTCCCTAACATCAATTGGTTGCCGCATCATCCTTGGCGCAAGCAGCGAGTGCCTTCTCAAACTGCGCCCACCGCTGCTCCACCGACCCACTATACCCCACCGACATCCGCACAAGACCAGGAGAGATTCCGGCGAAATGCTTCTCCTCCTCACTGAGCTTACTCGCCGTGCTGCTTCCAGAGCAGGACATTAGGGTTTCGTAGTAGCCGAGAGAGACGGCGATAAGGCCGAACTGAGTGGTGTTCTGCAAATGGTAAAGCAAGCGGTTGGCGCGCTCTTCGTCGCCCATGTCGAGGCAGAGCATGCCGCCGAAGCCGTAGCCTGGATTGGCGAGGGAAAGGAGGAGGTGGTGGTGAGGGTGGGTGGCTAGGCCTGGATAGATGACTTTGAGGCCCAGCTGCTCCATTCGTGACGCGTAGAGCATTGCACGCGCGCAGTGCTCTTTCATGCGGAGGGCAAGGTGGGGGAGGCGCTCGGATAGTTCGAAGGCTACTTTTGCATTCATTGTTGGGCCTAGCATCATTAGAATTCCGCCATGGAGGTCCATCATTGAGTTTATGAGAGAAGCTGACCCGCAGATTGCGCCTGTACGTCAATGCTTAAATTTTGTTTCGTTTGTGGAAAAAAGAAAGAATTTGTTGTTATTAATTTGAACGTTAATGGCAGAGTTAAGTTAGGATGATCATTGACATCGATTAGAGATTTGAGTACAGGCTTAGTATTTAATGATGTTTATGATATTTTAAATTATATTAATTTCAACATAAATATGATATTATAAATTGCACTATATTTACCTCAAATATAAGAACTTTAAAATAGATCCTACGATATTTTGTATTAAAATGGTATGACATAGTTTTTTTTATATTACATTAATATAATACCAGTGACCTATACGTAATCTTGCATATTTAGTTGTGACTTGTGATAGACCCTCTGGGAAAAATATTAGAAGAATTCTATATATAAAAAAAAAATTCTTTTGTAATTGATAACCTTTTTTATTTTTATGTATATATTTGATACATGGTTAAAAATACTATTGATCAAGCTCAAATTTTGATGCATATTTGACTTCAAAATTTTTAAAATTAAATTTGGGACTATCTAAACTCTGATTTCAACGACATCAAAATTGGTTCAATATGAGTTCAAATAGGCCAAATCATTAGCTAGAAACGTATTTGGAAGCTTTAGAATATTAATTAGGTGACTAAATGATATTCAAAAATAACATGTTTATAGTCGAATCGAGTGGTTCGACGAGAAAAATCAAACGATCCCAAGATAAATTAATTTCAACATCAATAAGGTACTAGCTAAACAAACACTTTATGATTGAGGGAATTAATATGTGCCATGTGATGTAGCACTTCAAATTTTTTGTGGACCTTCTATATATTTACAGAGCATGCTACTCTCAAATCTATAAATAAACTCTCTCCACATGAAGGGGACCTTTGGAGGAGGGGACCTTTGGAGGAGGAGACCTTGGATTGGATATTCAAGAGATCACTAAGGCATAAATTTCGAAGTACCACCGCCAACGAACCCTCGTTACTCAGTTGACCATAGTCCGGTGTCCATCCAATCGTAACCGTCATCGCACCTCAGTCCGACTACAGCTGATGGAGCTCCGTCCAACCATTCCCATCGGAAACAGTCCGTCAACCACCAGCGGGTCTCTGTTCGACCTCTGTTGCATGTTGACTACGATCCTTCCTACAATAATTGGTTGACTAACAATCCTTCGACCTCAGTCTCCCAACTATGGTCATTATGACCTCTGTTTCCTGTTATCTGTGATCCTTACGTGATCCTTCTGATCTTTGACATTAGCCGACAATAGTCCTTTGAACTTAGTCAACCAATTATAATCCTTATGACCTTCATCACCCATTGACTAGGTCCCTCCGACCACAATCGCATAAAGATCCCTCCAATCTACATCGCCTGACTAAGGTCCCTTAGACCACAGTCTCCATCCAACTATGATCCCTTTGACCTCCGTTACCAGACTACAATCCCACCGACCACCATCAATTGACTACAGTTTCTCTGACCTCCATAATCTGATAACGATCCCTTCGACTTCAGTTGCCCAATTATGATACTTCCGACCTCTATCACCCACTAACTACATTCCTTCCGACCTCAATTTCTTGCCTATTGAATTCCCTTCAAACTTTGTCTCTCGACAATGATCCATTCAACCTCAGTAACCCAACTATAATCATTTTGACTTCTATTACTGACCATTATGTCTTTTTTACCTCCATTTCCTCTTGATAATAGCTCAGTTGACCTTCGTCACCCGATAATGACTCCTTTAACCTTGGTCACTTGATTATAGTCCATTCAACCTCTGTCGCCTAACTACGATCCCTCCGACTATAGTCACCGTCCGATTACAATCTATACGACCATCATTTATTGATTGCAGTCCCTCCAACCTCTAGTACCTAACAATGGTTCCTTCGACCTATGTCATCCAACAATGGTGCATATGACCTCTACCACCATGTGCGATCCCTACAACCTCTATTGCCTGATTACGATCCCTCCAACTTTTATCTCCTGACTAAGATTTTATCAATTAATCCAACATAAATATTCTATTGAGAACATCTATCATGTCATTGGATTCTTTCGACTCCAATCGTGTAATTTATTTTATATGATGTATATTTACTACATTGAGCCAACGACTTCCTCGAGGAAGGACATCATTTATAATCAATGATAAATACTATTTAACTCATTTTAACTAGGTAGACCCCATGATTTTTTTGTTTCCTCGATTTTCCATATAAAAAATTGGGTGTCTCTTATGATTGTTGCACTCTCTCTCTTATCTATATGTGTGATGATGAATTCTCATTCAAAATTAAGTTGGTAAGCTCTTTATCTCTCTACCTCCCCAAATATTTTTGCATGCAACAAATTTGAATTTATATTTCTGATCAATATGTAAGAATAAATTAATCTAAATTAAGCCTTTTTTTTTTACTTATGTTTAAATTTAAAATAAAATAAAATAACCTTAACTAATTAAAAAAAAAAAGCTTTAACTATTTTCCTAAGATTTATGTTATTTTTTAACAAACTTGATATATCATAAAAAAATTATCTTGATCGAGCACAAATCTCAAGGCAAATTTGTATAGGAAACTTCCAAAATTAAATTTGGGGCCATCCTAATTTTGATTTTAGCAAACTTATGCTCGAATTGAACGTTTAAAAAATACATACCCAATGACATCTAATTCGACCCAATCCAAGCCCCAAATGGGTCCAAATCAATGACTTGAGGAGTATTGGAAAAGTTTAAACCATTAATTAGACGACCAAATGATTTTCAAATGTGACATGCTTATAGTCTAATCAAGCATCTCAACGAGACAAATCCAACGAGACTAACATTGCAAAATTCTGGCATCATTAATACACTAAAATACTTGATAAAAAGTCCATAATTAAGGGAGATGATATCGACCATCCATTTGAAACACTCTCAACATGTCCTTGATCTTCTTCTTATTTTTACTGGCTTTGTCGCTCCCATAAAACTATAAGTAACCCCCCCCCCCCCCCCCCCCCCCCCTGAAATTCTTCACTAAAGGGGGATCAAGCATATAAGAGAATGGAAGACAAGAGAGAGAAAGAAGAGAAATTTGATCTCTCTTGCCACCAAGCTCCTCCTTAACCACCGACCGTCGTCGGACTTTCGTTGGACTTTTACCTGACTATCAAATATCGTCAGACTTCCTCCTAGCCACTAATTATTGTCGAACTTATGCGCGTCCACTAACCGTCCCCAAACTACATTCCTTTCGACCATCGTCACCTAACGAATATGATCTCTTCAACCACCATCTAGAAACTATGGTCTTTCCGACCTTCATCGATCATGGACTATGGTCTTTTCGACTTTCGTCGCATGACTACAGTCATTCCAACCATCATCACTTGACTAAGGTCTTTAGAGCATTGTCAGTTGACTACGATATTTTTGACCTCAATTACCCTCCAACTACAGTCCTTCCGATCACTATAACCAAACTATGGTCTTTCCAACCTCATGACTACGGTATTTCCAACCTCTATCGCCTGCATGCAATTTCGGTCCTTCTAACCACCGTCACCCAACTACAGTCTTTGTGACCTTTGTCGTCCGCTGACTATGGTCATTTTGACTACCGTCACTCGACTATGGTCTTTCCGACCGCCATCGTCCGCCAATTATGATCCTTCCAACACCTATCTCCAGAATACGGTATTTTCGACCTCCATTGTTTGACTATGATTATTCGTCATCGCTCGACTATGATCCTTTCAACCTACATTACTCGTCGACTATGGTCATGTCAACCAAACAAATATGTCAACAATAATTCTTTTAACTCCCACAATGTAATACACTCTATATGATATATATTTGCTACATGAACCAAGGCCTTCCCCCCAGGAAAAAGGCCTCATTAATTTGTAATCAACTGCGAATACTAGTGGATTTAATCAATAGTTTTTCCACATTTTTAGGAGTTTTCTCATAAAAACTCTGGTGTATATTGTGAACACTACACCTCCTATCCTTGTTTGTGTACTGGATATATGTGTAAAGCTAGAACCCTAAAGAAGATATCTCTTTTTTGCCGTGAATATTCCAGGAGGCAACAAAACTTATCAATACTTATTAATCAATTTTATATTGCTTCAATAATAATTTTCAATCAACTGTATAAATTTGATTATCGAATAAGAATATTAAAAAGTTAACCTAAAAGGTGGCCTTTTATGGCAACTTTCTCATTGAAATATATAAAGAAACTTTTATAGGATTATTTCTGTTGCAGGCTGTCTTGTATGTTTCACCTGTAACATCTATGTGAAAAAATTCCTTAACTCTAGCTCAAGCAAAAGAAATTTATTTCCAAAATTTCTAATGATTATTTACCTTTATAAAAAAGGTTTTTTTTAGATGAATCATGTGGCTTGAATTCATATTTTTGTATGCAAGGCCTATGAAGGCTATGTTATTTATGGTCCAACTTTGCATCAAAATTGATAACAATGAGTTTTATTAATATTTTGTGATAAAAATAAAAATAACATATCACAAATTTAAAAAAAAATCATTACCATTTTTTTTGAATAAAAATGAGTGTTATTATTATTTTGTAACATAGAATAGTTATTTTATAATTTTTTAGTCAAGAGTAATGCATAAATTAGCAAAGCTAAAAAAAAATTGATCCAAAATATAAGATTCTTATATTGTCACCAAAAATCATCTTCATTAGGCACGAATCTTTAGGCACATTTGAATTAAAAAGTTTCAAAATTAAATTCATAATCATTTGAACTCTAATCGTAACAAACTTAAAATCAAATTGAACGCTCAGCAAGACGAATCTAACGACACTAAAATTAGTACAATGGAGCTTAAACGGGCTCAAATCAAAGGCTTAAAATATATTTGAAAGCTTTATAGCATTAATTGAATGAACAAATGACATCTGAATATAGCAATTGTATAATTAAATCAAGTGACTCGACAAGAAAAATCCAACGAGACCAAGATATATAACTTAATTCTTACATCATTAAGGCACTTAAATGTTGAATAAATGCTCTATGATTGAGGGAATTCATACGATGAAGCATTTCAATTTTTTCTTGAATTTTTTTTCATATTTATGGAGTATGTCACTCTCAAAATATATACATAGATCCTCACTCTATACATGAAGGGGACTTTTGAAGGAGGGGGTTGGATCCTGGGCAAGTTATTTAAGAGAACTCCAACGCATGAATCCTAGGGCACCATTGTCGGCGAACCCTTACCCCTAGTAGTCGCTATTGGATTTTCACTTGCTGATCATGGCCGGACGTCCACCCGGCCACCACCGTCGGACCTCCACCTTACCATCACCATCGAATCTCCGTCTGACCGCCACTGTCTGGCTTTTGTACTTAACTCTATCTACGGACTACTATTCGTACATCCAACCATTGTCCCAATATAATGGTAATTTTGACCTATGTCGCCTGCCGCTATGATCCTTGTGAGCTCTATCACCCGTCGTCTGTGGTCCCTCTAACCTCCATTGCCCATCAACTACGGCCCCTCTAGCCTATGTCACTCAACAAAGGTCTGTCTAACCTATATTGCCAACAAGGTTGTGAACAAATTGAACATTTAATAAGCTACTTGAGAACACAATAAATTTTTATTCATGATCATTTAATTAAGTAATCAAACAAACTTAAACATTTTCTTAAACACTTGGTGCTTTAATAAACATGATTGAGCAACTATGTGTTCGGCTTATTTATGTGCATGAGCAACATCGTCTGAAGCTCATGAGCATTGTGGGTCTCCGAAAGGATTCCGCTCGTGTGGTTCGAATGCAAAGGGTACGATCACACTATCCCGTAGGACAAAATGGTCGTAGGCCTTTACACTCGACACAAGCAGGCCGATGGAAGAGCAGATGGAGTTATAGATACGATTAGCCATAGAGGATAGCGGCTTTCACCTACCAACCTCGATGGATAATAATATCTATAACCCTAAATTCACGAGATTTCCCCTATTCGATACATCAGCACCGAATAGGGTTTATTTGATTGTGGGGATCGGTTTCCTACGGGCGCAAGCCCCCGTAGTTAATTACATCTTAGACCTCGGTCTAAGAAAACTCTCGATTAAGGATGTTAGATTATCTCCTCTGATGGGTTTAGTGCAAGGGAATTTCTAGGCTTCCTAATCAAAGGGGAATGTCCCAACTTGGCTCGATCAATCATACAGGGTTCAGTCAACATCCGGCCGGCTAAGAGAAGTGAAAACTGGAGAAAAGAAAGAGAGATCACGCACTCAGACATGCATGAGAGAAAGAGGGAGGTGGCGTCATCTGTGTGACGCGGATAGGTAGGATTTATAGTCTCCGAAAGAATGGAGAACTCACCCGCCATTAAGGTGTATAGAAGTACATTCGTACCCCTCACCTTCAGATCCTAAATCTATAAGAGATGTAGTGTTGTACACACAACGCTAGCATCTACGACCTAACTAATGCAGTCTGGGCTTATTCCTTGTCTGACAAAGGAAGCCAGCTAAAACCACCTAATCGTATAAAATCCATGTTGTCCGGTCTGTATGAAGAAGGGTGGGTAGTTTAGACACTGAATTTGGGATCGACAAACTAGAGAAATTCCTAAGTGATCCCATACTTATGAGTGGTACAATGCTTCTAAAACTAATGCAATTAAATCTTGATTTTAATTAGTTACTAATGCAATTTATGCTGATTAAAGTCTCCAAATCAGATATGTATGAATTTTAAAAAGGCTTTATAAAAAATAACTTTTGAATGACTAAACTTCCCCAGGTCCGGCACTTCATCCTCATAGGCCAGATTATCCGGACTCTACCCTCAGGCGGGGAAATTTGTCTAAAAGGTGAGAGAATGCATGTATGCCACCCCGGACGATTCCGGCTATTTCCTAGAATCGTTATGGTTTCTATGTGAATTAATCTTAAATTTTATTATTAATTACGAGTAGAAGAATTTTTATCCTAAAGAGCCTAACGGTCAGACACAAGCACATGCAAGAAAGAAACCTATGAAAAGCATGCTGGTTCTACTGCGCAATCAGAGTAAGCAAACAACAGCAAAAAGAACAAAATCTCACGGAAAAGAATGTCCATGGCAAGTGCCATACAATATTACATTATAGAGTACAGTAAGTAAAGGTGGCCGGGCTCCACCGACAACAACCCGGAAACGACGCAAATCTTTAAGATGGGGCATTTTACATCTTCAGTCTTCTTCTTCACTTCCTTGATTCGTCTTTGGATCGTCTTCTTTCCTTCCGGCTCCTTGTAGTGAATTCTCCGAAAGGATGCCCAAATGAAAAAGGAAACCCCCTGTAGGGGTTTACTTTTCCCTTTGGACTCCAACTCATTTAAAATGCCCCATTTTAACGATTTTCACAAAAATACTATCAAATACATTACATCAGAAGAGAGAAAATCTAGACTCTCCTGCAGGGGTTATCCTAAGCAGTTATAATAAAAATTTCACCCAAGCAGTTATATATGTAAATTAAAATGCGCACATCAATCACTTGGCCGTGCTCTGATTATTGGGGGCTAAGCAGCTGAAGCGGGTACCTAAAGCAGTCATACATGATTATTAATTTTTAGCCCCCTTTTTTTAATAGCATTATATGAGCACGGCCACCTGCAGGAAGACAGCATTAGTATGAAAGAGCGTGCCTAACTTATGGGTATTCTAACGTCACAACCACAGTGCAAGAAAGAAAAGAGTAGCTAGCAAAACAGTACGAAACAACATCACAGAAAAGCTACAACAAGTAGCGAAAACAATCAGCACACGGGTCACATGCAGGGCGTCACAACAAAGAACAGAAAAGAAAAGCAGAACAAAATCCTAACCTAAAGCTAATAGTCGTGCCCTATCAAACTCATCTAAGTGTGTGAAGGCTGTGTGGTTTTGGTAAGTCCTATAGAGGATTAGTTTTAGTTAGAGTTGTATGTGTATTATTTTTATTTGTTGAAAGGGCAAAGAAGAGATTTTAGTTAAAGTTTAAATATTAGTATTTTAGAATTGATTTTTAGGATGTTTTATTTTTAATGTTTGATTAACTATCACCTTTGTTTCACACCGAGGCCGTGAGGTTTATTTCACCCTCCTTGGGGCTAACTTAATAGCCTCGTAGGCCTGGGTTACCCAGTGATAATTAACTTTGTTTGATTATTTTAGTTTGTTATTAGAGAAAGAAAAAGAAAAGGGTAGATTAAATATTTTTATTATTAAGATTTGAATTAAGCCAATTAGAAAAATTAATTTTTAAGTTTTGACGCTCCATTAGATCCATTCGTGACGTTGTGCCACCAGGCTCGAGGAACCAGCCTCCTTAGGACACTTAGCCCCGCAGCCCGGAGTAGTCCATCCAATAAACTTCACTTTTGGAGCGGGTTGTTGTGTATTAAGGGATTTGTTTATTGCTTTTAAAGGATTATTCTAAGTTTGATCTTTAAAAGTATTTTTTAATCCTAATGAATTTAGTTTGTATTTTTAATCCCCTAATATAATCTACATATTTTAGATTTTAGATTTGTTAAGAGTTAATTATTAGATTAGTTAGAATTGATTTAGGTTTAGGTTTTAGATTTTGAATTCAATAATCATAAATGTTAACAATAAATTGATTAAGAGTTAAGTGTTTTAAGAAGTTTTTTAGAAAATTAGGTTAAAATTGGTTAGTGATTATTAATGAATTAAGAAAACAAAATCTAAATCTAGGAAAACGTGTCACTAGGTTTTTGTTTTAGAAGTCTCTATCCTATAGGGAACATGCATCCTAAGTCTGTGTTTTCTAAGACTCGGTCCTTAATTTTTGTCCTTATATGTCACTAATGTTGTAGGATTGAAAGTTGTGTTGTTTTCTAGTTCCTAAGACTTCTATACGGATGTCACAAGGTTTTAGGGATCTAAAAAAAAGCAATCCTAAATATAATTGAAGTTTCTAAGGCCCTAAGGGTGGGAGGCGTGCAAACATCTAAGCCCCTAAAGGTTTTCTAAGTTTTAGTAAACTTACAGCACCGGGGGCTACGACCCGGTGGTTCCGCCCGTAGCGCCCCTACTAGATGAGTAGGGACGACTGATGCTTAAATCTGGTTCTCCTAGCTCCAGCTCCAAGCGCTCCTTGTCCATTGCTTTCCAAAAGGTACCTCGCAAGAAACAAAAGAAGAGTGTATTAGAGCAGTTCTATAAATAAATAACATTGTAAAGAAATGAAAAATGCAATAAAAACTAGAACGTACCTTTTGTTATTTGTCGAGTCGTATGTCTGTGGATCTTCCTTAGTTTGTAGGTGTGTGGTGCCAAAACACAGAAGAAGCAGTGAAGAAACTAACAAAACTAAGCAAGAGACAACTAAATGCGAAAAATAGAAAAAGAACGAAAATCGAATACGAAAAAAAGGGTGTAGGCATTGTCGTTATTGGATGCACTTCGTAGAAGTCAAGTACATCCCATAATAGCAACAATGCCCTTTGCTGTTCCCACTCCAAATAAGGCACTTGATATTATTGACACACCTACCCACAACACACTATACTAAGACCTACAACAACTAAGGGAAACCAACTTCTAAAACTCAATCTAAAATCTAGACTCTCTTCTATTTTATATTTATTCGACATTGTATACATTTTTGAAGTTAGTTTTAAAAAGCTAACCTAAGTTAGGAAAGACTATTTTACTCTAAAAAGACACCAAGAGCTTCTAATCCGAAGTTACCTAAAACTTTAGACCCCAAAATCCATCTTATAGGAAAGAGATTCTAAGAGAATCTAACATAAAACTCCCTAAAGTCTAAACTTCAAGATTCATCCTTAGCAATAACTACTAAAAGACTTCAATTCCAATAGGAAAGCACCGACAAGTTTCCTCCCCACAAATTCAATCCTAAAGTTTAAAACCCCAAGATGACATGTAAGCATTTCTAGGTGAATCACTACACAAAACCTTATGACTATTATCAACTAAAATCTTTTCTCATTTTATTTTGTTTTGACACAAAGACTCTACAAAATCATCTTCCAAAAATCTCCTCTTTTTTTTTTTTTGCACAAAATCTACCCAAAACAACCCACAATCAAGTGTCTCTCCCTTCGTTTGGAGTGGGGTAAAAAAAAACAAAGCTTTCCAACGAGGAGATTTTATAGAAATTTCTCGTTGTAAAGCACCTACTATAAAAAAAAAACACTCGCAAGACGAAAGACACATAAAATTCGAATACAAGCCAATCCGCAAAACCCACAACACAAAACTGCTCGACGCAAAACAACTCATGAAGCCCTTATCTATATTCTCATACCAATACAAAAGAAACACTCCAAACCACATTCTAACCATAAACCACTCCATGCGATATTCTAACAATGCTGTCAATGCCACTTCCATGAAACTCAATCAAGTGGAGCAATGAAACAAAGAGATGTTTCACCATCTATAAACTTTTATACCTAAACATGCTTCTAATTATATGAATTGTTTCGAATACATGAAGTACATGACTACCTCCAAAAGAGTTTGTAAACTTGCTACTATATGCCAACAAAAAGTTCCAACCCAAACTCATTAACACTTTGTTAAAGCCTATGATATCGCACACCCCTTAACTAATGGGTACATGTAAAAAAAAATCTCCAATTCATTCCAAAAATTATCATGGAGCATGAACAAGTGAAAGCTTGCATTCGGGTCGCTCCCAAAACAATTTGGAGGCTAAAATCATAACAAAAACTGCTCTTATTTCATTACTACGACCATCCGGAATCAAAAGACATGAAAAATATGTATGTAACATGTTCCCAACTCCATTTAGACAGCTAAAAATAATAAAAACTGCATGTATTTTTGCTTCCCAAAATCAGTTTGCAACATGAAACCAATAAAAACTGCACCTGACTCCTTTCCAAATAATTTTAAAGCTTAAAACCAATGAGCAAAATTGCGTTTAACTTACTCCCAAGCAACCTAGCACTTAAAACATTAAAATTCTGCACTTGTTCGCTTGCCAAAACAGCGAAAGAAATCTCATAAAAGCTGCAGGAAACTTCGTACAACAAAGCAATGCGAGATCTACCCAATTTCCATAGTGATTTTTCATGCAAGAAAAACAGCCATAAGAACTCCAAAATCTGCACTTTTTTTCTTACAAAAAAAAAAAACAGTAGAAAAAGGCTACAAAAGCTGCAGGAATTTCTCAAAGAAAAGATAAAAGATTTGCCCAATAGAACTCAAGAATATCTTTCAGCAAATGCTATATGAAACTTATTTATGCCAATAAGACCTCTCCAAACAAGTGACATTGCATGCTTCTAGAATAGGAACTGAGCATTTTAGCCAACGCACAAAAACATATGCAACCTTCAATGGTCATACGTGCTATAAGAGATTGTTCGGCATATTTGATACTTGGCATGAGCTTTGTTTTCTACACATTGATATAACGAATAAAGAGGATACATTCAATATAACACCATCGATTTACAACCAATGACTACTTTACCAATAAAAGAGAAAGTATAGGAAGACAATAGTAATGAGGCAATCTAATCATCGAACCGTATGTGAAATCTCACCGTTTAGTCATAGATAATGAGAGATCGCAATTACTCCAATTAGATAATCTTTACTAGACATACCAAGTTATATGTGAGTATCATTAAGGTATGAGCTATGAGGCCCTTTACTCTAGCTATGCGTGAAATGGAACCTCATCTTTGAGAACAAACCACATGTTAGTAAAAGATATTGCACCCAAGAATCCCACAAACAATTCCTCTGACAATCCATAAACTCACCTCACATATGAGTCCTTGTAGAAAAATAAGGGAATTGCATGTAGATCTCTCTAAACGACATAACAATTAACAAAGTTGCTTGCACTTCATCAAAAACTCACTACCAATAACACTAGTTAAAAGAGCCTCAAGCACTACAATAAGGAGATTTTGAGATTAATTTCACAAGCATAAATACGTAAAAGAATAACATGACTCAAAGTTTCATGATTCACTAACCAACTATCAAAATCTCTCTTAAAGGGCATTTCATCAAACACCTCATGTGCATGCTATGGTAGGAAATCAAAAAGGGTCCTTTATGCATTTTGTGGTTTACACCTAAGCTCTAAATTATGTGGCCTCAAACAAGCATAAGCTCGTATACTAGTCACCCATCTCAAGACAAAAGTGAATCAACAAGTTTGATGGAGGTATGGAACAACAAAAATATAATGAAATCAGCTATCATTATTGGCTCAGCACAAGCCATTGTAGAACCTAATCACAATGAATGAATGCTTTCCATAACAGTAAAAGGATCATAGGTGTAATGACATATACACCTCAAAACTTGCATGAACCTTGCCTTAAAAGGATCCTCCACCAACCAGATCAACCCTCAAATTTAACTAAGAATAAGGCACAAATAAAGCTAAGGAAGAGGAAGAAGAAGAAGAAAAGGAGGAATCAAGAGGAGGAGAAAAGGGAGGGATACTTACCTTGCAAGGAGGAGCTTGCTCGGTTCAGGCGTCAAGCTCAACAGAGCCGTTGACGGACAGGACGACGAGCTCTGTTCGGTCTTCCTCGGCTCACGCGAAAGGTAAGAGTCTCGGCTTCGTTTGGAGTTCGCGATCCCAGAGAGAGAGCCAGAGAGGGAGAGGAGCTTGGCGTGAGAGAGGGGCTGGGGGTCCGGAACCGAGAGAGATGGGGAGCGGGCTGAGCGAATCCGAGAGAGAGAAGGAAGAGGAACCGAATGCCTCCAGCCGTGACCTTCGTTCTGAGTAAATCAAAATCGTCGTCGAAGGAGGAAGCCCGCCAAGCGTCATCCTTGTGCTCCAACTTCCGACAATGCCATAAACAGCTTTGCTCGCTGCTCGATGTCTGTCCGAGAAGCAGAGAATCGACTGAGGAGCGGGATATGGGCTGAAACGACGATCTCGTTCGATCGTAGTCATCGAGGCGATTTCCTGATTAAGGAAACGAATTCGAAATGCTCAGAAAGTCAAATGGTTTATACCAGGCTCAAATTAAGTTGGACCACATAAAATTCAGCCAAGCTCGGGTTATACTCGGGTCTAAATTCGACTCGATTTGAATCGATTTAGGTTCGAGTCGGCACAACGAAATCAATCGAATGAAATTGGATTTAAAATAAATGCTAAATTAAATAGAACCAAGCATGGCGCAATTAAAACAAATTAATCGGATCTAATCGAATACATTCGAATCTGATCCGACTCGAGTCGGGTCAATTCGAGCTCGAATTGGGCTCGACGGAATTTGATTAATTCAATCGAACGAGCCCGCGCACACTCGAGCCAAAATCGAGGTCAACAAACGGACCCCCAACATATACGGAGAACAACGGGTAAGCCGTATATGTTGGCGTTGACCTTCCTAACTCTAGGAAGATGCAACCTCAAGGTCGACTAGAGAAAGTCCTTAAGAAAATGCAATCAGCTAATGAAAACCAAATCAATAAAGAGAGAGAACAAGCCTATCATCCGCCCAACCAAAGTGGGAAGATAGAAGAAGGAAAGTCTCTAAGAACCAAGTAGAATTCAATGATCACCTATGACAAATATCTAAGATGATACGGAAAGAAGGGAATTCAGCAATAACTCGAAAATCAAAGAAATATCACAGAGAAATGATCAAAGGAAAACAGTAACAATCATAAGGAAATAGTAGTAATCAAAAGTAATGGAGTCATCTATCTGCCTGACCACATCGCAACAGCAGAATAGAGAAAAGCAAGGGGGTCCCACATTCACCTGACCATATTCGCAACAGCGAATGGGAACAATTCTGGGTTTGCTTGACCATGTTCGAAACAGCAAACAAGGAGTAAGAAAAGAGAGGGAGTTCTACATTCGCCTGACCATATTCGCAACAGCGAATGAGAACAGCTCAATATCCACCTGACCATATTCGCAACAGCGAACAAAGAGCTTCCCAAAAAGGTCTAATGCCCACCTGACCAAAATCGCAACAGTGGAACAAAAGAAAGAAGTCCAACATTCACCTGACCAGATCGCAACAGTGAATGAGGACGACCCGATGTCTGCCTGACCAGATCGCAACAGCAAGACAAAGGGGAAAAGAGAAAAGGGAGTTCAGCATTCGCCTGACCATATTCGCAACGGCGAATGAGAACAGCTCAATATTCATCTGACCATATTCGCAACAACGGATAAAGAGCTTCCCAAAAGGTCTAATGTCCACCTGACCAAAATCGCAACAGCAGAACAAAAGACAAAAGTCACCTCTACAACCACCCAACGCACATGTGCGTGGTGCTGTGAGGGAAAGAGAAGTAGTCAGTCATCTAAGAAATCTCTATCTTATATTTTAGTTACCACATGGTAGAGGACAAATCGTCGTGGCCATGAGTAATTCAAATACAAGTAGAATTTCTTAAGTAAAATTGAAATCATAAAACATGAGGTAATCGATCGATATACATCTCTCTAAAAAAAGAGGAACATATATACGACCGTGTAAAAAGAATAATCTCATAATAAATGAATAGAAATGGCAAGGGGACACACTTGCCACTGAGAACAACGATCATCATCTCAAAAATTATTGATTATTAACGAAATCACAGTGGTGACACCCATGCTATCTGATGGGACCCTGTGGAAAGTACAAGAAACATTGATGTATTCAAAAGAGACTGCTCTTGTAACTAGAATCAAGATCTCAATGAGAAAATATATCATTTGAAAGGAGTAGTGGATCGACTTTCTGCTAGAAGATCAAAATCCACTAAGAAGTGATGTTAACATCTATAGCCAGATGTACTACATCACAAGTAAGGGAGAACATCATCCCATCAAAAGTGAGCAATCATAATCGAAGAAATTAACACACAGTCATCTCCTAAGCAATCATCGAAAGGCTTTAAGAGAGACATAAGGGAATTTGGAGGGAATTTGGGCTCTTTGAGCGTAGAACCGGGTTCCACCTGTGACAAGGGCAACCGATTATACTCAACTGAGAGCTTCCCTCTCGAAAGAAAATAATTTTAAGGGACTTCGTGCTCTTGGAGTGTAGAACCGGGTTCCACCTGTGACAAGGGCAACCAATTCTACTCAACTAAGAGCTTCCCTCATTTTTATTATTATTATTATTATTATTATTATTTTTTTTTTTTTTTTTTTTTTTTTTTGAAGAGAGGGGGAAATTGTTGGCTTTGATAACCCAGGCCATATTCGCCACATGAATAAAACTGGGGAGAGAGAAAAATTACAACAATAATTTGTAGAGAAACTCACAAAGGAATCATGGGTCAACATCACTATATTTGACAAATATAGATCAAGGATGGACCCAGTATCATATTTCATTGAAATTCGAGTTATTAGTTTTGGTATCCCAGACCACACTTGAAGGTGACAAGTGAAACTGGGGAGCGCCAACCCTTATAGAGGTTGGAGAGGTGATTTTGTGCAACAATACTAAAGTGATCAGTGAATGTGGAAGTAAGCACAAACATCTCTACGGCGTATTTACATACAACATCTAAAGATAATCTCACATTTTGCATGACGAACATCACGTGGTAGAGGACAAATCGTCGTGGCCACGGATTGCCGAAAAATACAAGAAATTCTTTAGAGTTATATCTATACAGAGGGATATTTGCAAGTGGCGGGAGATGCCCCTTGCGATGTGCAAACTCAAGCGTAGTACTTTCTCAAGTACTGCCCATTGATGACGGGCATGGGATGAACACCATTCGCATCAACTAGCAAGTAGGATCCACCCTCGTATACTTGCTCTACGACAAATGGGCCTTCCCAAATGGGCTCGAACTTACCACCTCGACGACGACGCGAGATGATAGGCCTACGCAGGACAAGGACTAACTCACCGACCTGAAAAGCACGGGGTCGGACGAGGCGATCATGAGCCTGGGCCATCCGGGCCTGGTACAACTTAAGGTTCTGATGAGCTTGTAAACGGAGCTCTTCTAAACCATCAAGTTCTTCCAACCGTAGTCGGGCATTATCCTCACGAGATAAATTGTGGCTAACTGCTACACGCAACGAAGGGAGCTCAACCTCTAGCGGGAGGACAGCTTCAACCCCAAAAGCTAAAGCATATGGTGTACACTGAGTAGGAGTACGATATGTAGTCCTATAAGCCCATAATGCTTCAGGCAATTTGTCGTGCCATTCTCTTTTATTTGCCACAAGTATCTTTCTTATCAATTGGACTAAGGTCTTATTGAATGCTTCAGCCAAACCATTAGCCCTAGGATAGTAAATCGAGGAATATCGCCAATTTATGTTATGGCGACGGGCAAATCTAGCGATTTTGGTGCTTCTAAAAGACGGGCCGTTATCCGAAATTATACGGCGCGGAACACCAAAACGGTAGACAACATGATCGCGGAAGAAGCGCATCACATCTTCTGATTTGACTTCCTTAAGCGGGATAGCTTCTGCCCACTTAGAGAAGTAATCAGTAGCAGCCAGAATAAACCTATGACCCTTAGAGGAAGGAGGGTCAATAGGACCCACTACATCTGTGCCCCAACTCTCAAAAGGCCAGGAAGACACAGTGGGGTGCAACGGATTAGGAGGTTGGTGGATAACCATATTATGAATCTGGCATTGGTGGCACTTCCTAGCGTGCTCCATACAATCACGGATCATTGTCGGCCAGTAATAACCCAGGCGTTTAATCCTGACCTTCATCTTAGGTCCGGACTGATGAGCACCACAAAGCCCCTCATGCACCTCGCCCATGACCTTACGAGCCTCCTCATTGTTGAGGCATCGTAACCACATCTGGTCGAAAGAGCGTCGGTACAGGGTTTCATTCACATAGGAGAATGACAAAGCTCTCTTTCTAATCTGAGCGGCAAGAGAGCGGTCATCCGGAAGCTTTCCACGCTTCAAGTACTCAACAAAGGGGACTCTCCAATCTGACTCTTCCTCAACAGCGCACACTGCGAGGGTCTGATCGGGAGAAGACAAGTCCGCTGGACACAAGGCTTGTCGGTACTGGACGACAACCGACACTGGATTTCCATTCGGGTCAGCCAACTCCTTAGCAAGTTTAGCTAGTGCATCCGCTCTACCATTCTCAGATCGAGGGACTCTAACTAAAGTTACTTCAGGAATCAAACACAAGAGCTCCATTGCCCTATCGTGATAAGGCAAGAGCTCAGGTTTGAGAACTTTGAAAATTCCAGCCACTTGATTAATAATTAGTTGGGAATCTCCAAAGATTTTCACCCGCACGATGCTCATCTGAACGCCAACTCAAGTCCTACAATCAGGGCTTCGTACTCAGCTTCATTATTAGTACGAGGCTCCGAAAGACTGTAGGAGTAACGGAGGGTGTGGCCTTCAGGAGACACAAAAACAAGCCCCAAACCTACCCTAACTACAGGAGTTTCGTAAGGATGTAGTGATTTGATGGAAGAGGCTCCATCAAAGTAAAACTCCCAAGTAGGGGACTCCTGCTCTTCCACACTCATGACTAATTCGTCGGGCAAATCGTCATTAAGTGGGGAATCTGCAGGGATCGGGTGAGAAGCAAGAAAATCAGCTAGAGCCTGTCCTTTGACGGCCCGCTGAGGGACAAAGGTAATGTCAAACTGCAGTAAAATCATGGACCAACGTGCTAGACGACCTGACAAAGTCGGACGGGTCATCAAGTACTGCAAAGGGTTGACTCGAGAAATCAAACTGATCTTGTGTGAGAGCATATAGTGTCTAAGCTTCTGCACAGCAAAGATCAGAGCCAAACACTGCTTTTCCATTGCCGGGTACTTTAGCTCTGCAGGAATCAAACGTCTGCTAAGGTAGTATAAAGCGTTCTCTTTGCCTTCCTCATTCTCTTGAGCTAAAAGTGCACCAAGCGACTCATCCAAGGCAGTAGTGTAAAGAATCAACGGTTTACCAGGGATGGGTGCAGCTAACACTGGGGGATTTGTTAGGTAGCGCTTTATGCTCTCAAAGGCCTCCTGACAATTCCTATCCCAATGAAAACGGGCATCCTTCTTTGCTAGAGCAGCAAAGGGATGACATCTACCGGCAAGATTGGAGATAAATCTCCGCAAGAAAGCAAGCTTACCCTGAAAAGACCTCAACTGGGTAAGACTCCTAGGAGGTTTCAAGTCCACTATGGCTTTGATCATGGAAGGATCAATCTCAATGCCACGATAGCGAACAATAAAACCAAGAAACTTTCCTGCACTAACTCCAAATGCACACTTTAGGGGATTCATCTTCAAATCATGCTTTCTTAAGCGCTCAAAAACGATTCGTAGGTCTCGGAGGTGATCACTACGGACCTTGCTTTTGACCACTAAATCATCCACATAGCATTCAACCTGCTCATGAATCAATTCATCAAAAATGATAGTCATGGCACGCTGATAGGTGGCCCGGCATTCTTGAGGCCAAAGGGCATCACCTTGTAACAAAACACACCTATAGGGGTGCGAAAGGCAGTGAATTTCTCATCTTCAGGGGCCATCTTAATCTGATTGTAACCAGATGAACCATCCATGAAGGAGAAAATGCTATGGGATGAAGCAATGTCAACCATAAGCTCGGGGATAGGAAGAGGAAAATCATCCTTAGGACATGCCTTATTCAAATCACGGAAGTCTATGCAAACACGAATCTGACCATTCTTCTTCCGGACTGGAACAACATTGGCAAGCCAAGTGGGATACTTCTCTTCACGAACAAAACCAGCTTCTATAAGCTTCTTAGTCTCAGCTATCACCTGTTGTTCAATCTCTAATCTCATCCGACGAGGTGACTGCTTAACAGGGACTGCATCAGGACTAATAGCTAATTTATGGACCGCTACTTCTGGATCTAAACCGGGCATCTCAGTGTAGTTCCAGGCAAAACAATCCTTAAACTCAGAAATGAGTGCAACATACTCTTGAGCCTCTGATTCGGATAGCAAAGCACTATGAAAGATGGGCCGAGGATCCGATTCAGTGCCCAAATTGATCTCACACAATTCGTCCATGGCAGAACTGGCGCCATCTTCGAATTCACGTGGAGCTTCAAGGACCCTGTCCTCATTCTCTTCCGGGTCTTCATCATCGGAGATGGAAACAACCGGATAAGAATGAGAGACGACCCGAATGTTGGCGGAGGGGGACTGATCTTCTTGAGAATAGCCTATACCCTGCCCAGTTCGAGGAAAATCAGTTCTCCAAATACGGGCCTGCTGTTGGGCCTGTCTACCTGACCAAGTCGAAGGGACAATGCCTCGCTCAACAAAGTTATCCACAGCAGGGGAAAAGTATCGGGGAACTGGCATGATCTCATCATCCACAGTGGATTCCACAGGATTCTGTATGTCAGTACTCTGTGGGACACCTACACTATGAAACAATGACGCATGCCAAGTAGATTGTGCTGGTACATAGAGAGTGTGCAGCTCTTGTACAGAACGCCTATCTAAGAGTGGTGCACCACGAACACTGGCGGAAGGTGTAGGGGAAGGTTGAGGAGGAGATTCCTCAATTCTCATCCCGTACATCTGGCGAGAAAGGGATTGTTGACTAGTAGTCTGACGTCCGACATCTTCGTCGTCGTCTGAATCACTATCAACAACCAAACCACCCTGAGGAATCAAACTCCTATGGAATGTGGGATAGGAATTGTGATCAACACTAAAGGCAGGTGAAGGAACTGAATGACGAGGAACATCAATCATCTCATCATCAGAGTCGGACTCAACAGTCAAAGGGGAAGTGTACAAGTGCGAGGGAGGAGGGATTCGAGCATCAAAGTTCCTCGGAGGGCGAACTGACTCTCTACCTCGACCTCTACCACGCAATCCCCTACCTCTACTAGGGGGAACATCGTGCCTGAGTACAAACCGTAAAGATTCCTCCGGGTCTGTAGTGGAAACACCTGCTCCAATCTCAACCTGTGATGGACCCTGTACTAGTGGTTGTATAGGACCCTGTGCAAGTGGCTGCATAGGACCCTGTACAATACTAGCGGGTATCACTGGTGACTGGGCAGTGGGAGGTCTACGAACTTTCCGAGGCATGTAATGCTCGGCGTCATCATAAATAGAGACCTCATGCACGGCAAAAGGTTGAATATCTCCAAGAATGGAAAACTCTACGTCATTCCTCATATACTTCATGCATTGGTGCAGTGTAGAGGGCACCATTCCATATTCATGTATCCAAGGCCTTCCTAAGAGAGCCTTGTATGAGGTATCTGCCTCAATAACATGAAACTTCGCCTCAGTCAAGAGATCTCCAAAACGCAAAGGCAAAGTGATGGAACCTAGAGCTCGTTGACCTTGATCATTAAAACCCTTCAGCATAATCTTATCTGAAGTGAGCTTTAAGTGACCAAGGGAGAGACTCTGTAGGGTGGCATGATTAAGGATATTAACTGAAGCTCCTTGGTCAATGAGGACCCTGTTCAACTCATAACCATTTACTTCAGTGGTGACGTACAAGGGACGGTTGTGATCAGAAGTTCCTAAGAGAAGATCCTGGTCTGAAAAGGTAATGCATGGCATCTCTCTCAAATAACATGCATTCTTAACTGACTCAGTGGCAAAGAAAGCTTGATAAGACTCTGGTTCAAGCAAGGCTTTCACCAAAGTCTCTCTCAAGTCGGAAGACATCATAAGTGCATCGTACACACTAAGAAGGGAAGGGATCTTCCTCAAATGAGCCAACACATTGTAATCAACATCCAACTGAGGGCCTTTTCCCTTCTCCTTAGCAGGTGCTTGAGGAGGAGGAATAGGATCATCCTGTTGAGTAATGATGTTTCTATCTTTTTCTTTATTATTCTTAGCCATTTTGGGTGGAAGGACCTTACCTGAACGCAACTGTATCTCTCGTATTGAGTCGGACTCAATAGAGGACTCAATTTGTTCAGGTGACATGGCTTGTGTTGGTTCAACAAAAAGTGATTGAGGAGTGTTCTCGGATTCCATCTTCAGAATCCATGTAACAACCTCCTTCAGGAATAGCAAACACAGGCTCTTCCTCACACTCAAACTCTTCTTCAAAAGAAGGATCATCATCATTTTCAGAAATAACTAAAACATGAGAAGAACAAGTGCTAGGAAAAGTAAAACTAGGAGCAAGACACCAAAGTAGCCAGAATCATCTTCTTCCATTAATTCATCATCAGTTGAAGAGAGAACAAAATCCTTCAGCGTAAGTGCTGGAAGAGATCCTGTCTTCCCCTCAGAAGTTACAACAAATTTCTCTCTTTCATACATCTTTCTAATACAAGGAGAAGTAGAAGAAATGTGCTCAGTAGGCACTACATCAGAAGAAGAAAAAGAAACTGGCAAAGGAACTGGGCTGGCAACTGTCGACTTGGCCTGTGGGGGCCTCCTCTCAACTGCCTCTGAACTCTGAACTGCCCGTCTGATCATACCCCTTGTCTTGCGAGAAGTGCAAGCTGCCACTCCTCCCAGAACTAAGAGGTGCTCTACTGTCAGCTCTGAACATCACACTGACTGTCACATGACTGGAGCTAGTAATCATCTGAACTATCTGAGCAACTTTGCCTTGAGGATTCACTAGGTCGCTGTCCTGCAAGTGAATCTCACCCTTAGCCATAAGGCTCTCCACTCTGTCTTTGAACACATAACAATCTTCAATCACATGACCAATATGTCTATGGAATGGACAATACAAAGGATGCTCTATCTGCCCCTCCTCTTCCACTCTCCTGTTGGGTGGAAATGTCAAAATGTTCTTCTTAACCAAAAACTTGAAGATCTTCTTCACACTCTCCCTTTTAAAGGGATACTCCTTGCTAAGCCTCTCTTGTAGATACTGTTGGTTTTCTGGAGTTCTATAAGAGGGACTAGGCTGCTGACTCTGGGGTCGTGGCTGAAACGTACAGGAGGCTGTACTGGTGGTGGTAACTGAGGTCGGGGCTGAAACTGAGGTCGAGGTGGTGGTGGACGCTGTGGTGCTGAACTAACCATGGGCCTCTTGCCCTTATCATGAGCATCAAAAGTACTATGCACCTCTCCCTTCCTAGGAGGTGGTGCCCCAGAAAACTCCAAACGCTGAGGTCTACGGATGGGTTGACTCTCAACCTTAGGAGGGACTGCACTGGGTATGCTGTCCTGTAGGCTAGTGACTTTGGTTAACAACTTCTGAAAGGTTCGAATGCTGAAACCCTTCAGATAAGGAGCAATAGGACCATCTATGTTCTTCAACAGAATCTCAACTGCATGCTGCTCTTGCAGTTGAGGTTCACACTGAAGACTAAGGTTCCTCCACCTAACTATATAGTTAGGTAGAGACTCGTGGGGGCGCTGTCTGGTCACTACCAACTCACCAACAGTCACTCTATGCTCTGTACTAATGAACCTCTGCACAAACAACTGTTCCATCTCTCAAAAGTGCGAACTGAATCATTAGGGAGATCGGCATACCACTCAAATGCCACTCCCCCTAAGCTACTGACAAACAGTCTAACATCAAAGCATCGTTTCCTCCAATGTTACAACATATGGCCCGATACTGAGCCACATGTTGTCTTGGGTTTCCAAACCCATCAAAAACTCGAAACGGGAGGAACAAAACCAGCGGGATAAGGCTCCCGCTCGTACTCTACCGGGTAGGGACGACCTCTACTAACAGAATCTCCAGACTTTCTAGAAGCATAGCCTGGTCAACTCTCTGTGCAATCATATCCTGAATCTGAACTGGTGACAACTGTACTGACTGACTCTGGACTGGCACACTCAACGGTACTGCTGGTGGAGACATCGGAACTGCCCTCTGAACTCTATCAACTCTAACAGGCTCTGGGGCTGGCGACTGTGGTGCTACTGGCTCGTCTCTGGATGCAGTAGGAGTAACTACATCCATGACATGGGGTGTAGCCCCCAACATCGTCAACTGGGCGGTCATCGCCGCCATGGCTCTTGCCATCTCCGACATCTGAGTCTGTAACTGCAAGACTGTAACATCCGTATCTACTGAACGGGGAGGTCCACCCTGTGCTGAGGTGGAAGGTACATCGGCCTCCCCTTGTTCCTCCAAATCATCGTACTGCTCATGCTGCTCGTCTGACGTGCCACGCCTCGTACAACACAAACACGGTGAACGGGGATGTCTTCATCTGACTCTCCTCCGAGTAAGTCCTCATCGGAAGTCTGATGAAGAGCATCAATGTACGGACCCAAAGGAGAAGAAATCCTAAGGGGACTAGGAGCAACAACTGGCTCCACTCGAGCCCGAGTACTACTATCAACATCTACTGCATCAACATCCATCTGAACTGGCACTGACACTGAAGGGACTGTATCAACTCGCCGAATCGTACCAACTGTCTGCTCAGTCTCGACAGGCTCATCCACCTGCCGACGTCTCCAAACCCATCTACTACGACGGGACCCGGTAGGAACATCTAACTGAGTGGAGGGGGCAACGACAACTGACTCAAGCTGGGGTCGGACAGGCTCTAGCTGTGGGCGACGTCCATGACGGCGAGGACGTCGTCCAGCAGTAGGGGCACCTGCCTGAGGTCTATCAGTAGGAACAACTCTAGTCTGCTGTCGTGGTGGCTGTCCTCTCTGCCACCGGTAACTCTGTCTGACTGACTGTCGCTGCAACTGAGAATGCACCTGAGAGATCTGATGGAGTAACCTCTCCTCACTAACACGCCCTCTACCGCGCGCTGAACGGATAATGCTTCGGATCCTCTGAGTGAGGTCCGAGTGACAGTATCCCTGGGGACTCGAGCGCGAGGAAGAGTAGTGGGGACAGGAGGGGCTGCTGCAATGTGGGCAGCATCCTCCTCATCACCACTATGCACTAGAGGGGAAAAGCGTCCTCCCTGGACTGCGTCGATCTCAGGGGCAACTACGACATCAGGAACGGGGGTAACTACTCGTCTACGTGGCTCCCGCTGTAAGGGAACCATCCTCTGCTGAACTGGCTCCTGGTGAGCCACAGAATCTGCCATCCGCTGAACTGCTGCATCGGACGCCGCTAAACGTAATCTCCTGTTCCTATTCCTCCTAGCCCTTCTCCCAAGGCCGGAGGTGGAGAAGAGGCTACATCAGTACCCACAGACGGTACTGGAGGAACAGGGACTACTGACTGAGGGGGTGTCGGGGTCTCCTCGGCAGTCTCGGGTGAGAAAGCCGGGTGAACACAGAAACCCGACGGGTAGGAGGTGGAGGAAGCTCGGCCTGAGCCACCCTCTTCCTCGAAGAGGAAGGAGGAGGGGAAACTCGAGCGCGAGTAGCCTCTACCGGAACAACAGGTAAAGGAACCGCTACTGGCTGCCGGCGCTGAGGGGCCGGGGCCACTCGAACAACAGGAGCGACAGGCGCTGGCCGCCTGACCGCCGGACGAACAGGGTGAACAGGAGTGGCCTAGGCACTGGCTGCCTAGCCACCGGGCGCACTGGCTGCGCACGAACAGCAACTGGACGAACGGGTGCCCGGGCTGGCTGCCGAGCAACTGGTCGTCCAAAAGGTCTCATAGCTGCGCGTCCTCTCCTTTGAGGGGGAGAGAATGCGGCAGCCTCGGAGGGGGTCGGCCCGCCAAGAGTGACGTACGCCGAATCGGTGAAGGATCCAAAGGTGATCCCCCCGCCGGTGGGCTCGTCAACAGGGACTCAGGGAGTGTCACCCGTGAGTCAGAGCCAAAACAGAAGGTAAGGACGGACCTGAATACGTCATTTCTACTGTCTGCTACCACAAACAATAACAATTAGCGTAAACCAAAGCACCGGAAGGAACGAGAAAGAAAGGGACGGAATAGCCTATAAAGGCTAGAAGAGGAAGAACCTAACTAAAGAACACTAAACCCGGAGTGCACACAAGAGGAGATAATTTAACATCCGAAGATGGAGAGAGAAACCTGTCCCACCGTGGTCGCCAGAATCTGTGGGTCTCCGAAAGGATTCCGCTCGTGTGGTTCGAATGCAAAGAGTACGATCACACTATCCCGTAGGACAAAATGGTCGTAGACCTTTACACTCGCACAAGCAGCCGATGGAAGAGCAGATGGAGTTATAGATACGATTAGCCATAGAGGATAGCGGGTTTTCACCTACACACCTCGATGGATAATAATATCTATAACCCTAAATTCACGAGATTTCCCCCATTCGATACATCAACTCGAATGAGGTTTATTTGATTGTGGGGATCGGTTTCCTACGGGCGCAAGCCCCCGTAGTTAATTACATCTTAGACCTCGATCTAAGAAAACTCTCGATTAAGGATGTTAGATTATCTCCTCTAAAGTGAGTTTAGTGCAAGGGATTTCTAGGCTTTCCTAATCAAAGGAGAATGTCCCAACTTGGCTCGATCAGTCATACGGTTTCAGTCAACATCCGGCCAGCTAAGAGAAGTGAAAACTGATAAAAGAAAGAGGGACAACGCACTCAGACATGCACGAGAGAAAGAGGGAGGTGGCGTCATCTGTGTGACGCGGATGGTAGGATTTATAGCCTCTGGAAGAGTAGAGGACTAACCACCCATAAGGTGTGTAGGGGTACACTTGTACCCCCACCTTTAGACCCTAAATCTATAAAAGATGTAGTGTTGTACACACAACACTAACATCTACGACCTAGCTAATGCAATCCTGGACTTATTCCTTGTCTGACAAAGGAAGCCAGCTAAAACCACCTAATCGTGTAAAATCCATGCTGTCCAGTCTGTATGAAAGATGGGAGGGTAGTTTAGACACGGAATTTGGGATCGACAAACTAGAGAAATTCCTAGGTGATCCCACACTTATGAGTGGTATAATGCTCCTAAAACTAATGCAATTAAATCTTGGTTTAATTAGTTACTAATGCAATTATGCAGGTTAAAGTCTTCAAATCAGATATGTATGAATTTAAAAAGGCTTTATAAAAATAACTTTTGAATGACTAAATTTCCCCAGGTCCGGCACTTCATCCTCATAGGCCAGATTATCCGGACTCTACCCTCAGGCGGGGAAATTTGTCTAATAGAGAGAGAATGCGTGCATGCGCCCCCGGACGATTCCGGCTATTCCCTAAATCGTTATGGTTTCTATGTGAATTAATCTTAAATTTTTATTATTAATATGAGTAGAAGAATTTTTTTGTCCTAAAAGAGCCTAACGGTCGAACACAAGCCATGCAAGAAAGAAACCTATGAAAAACATGCCAATTTCTT
>CM028347.1:86530258-86918547 GCA_016618105.1 Dendrobium huoshanense
CCCAGACTTACCCACTGGGTCAACCTAGTTGACTCAGTCAACATGGTTTGACCCAATGGATCCTTAAGGTTTCAAATGAACCATTTCAACCTATTTAACCACGTCAGTATCTTCAAACCCTCAAAATCATTCTATTCAAAGCCTTGAACATTTCTAAACCCATTTTGAGCTCAACCCAACTTGGTTTGACTGAGTCAACCCTCAATCCTTGGTCAAATTTGTGATGGCATTTGCTCCCATCCCTTCTAGCTTTGACTTTGAACTCTTGACCCTTGATTAAACCATTCCAAGTATTCCTCCACCTCCTCAAGTGCCACATCACCAATTTTGACTTGGTTGACTGGTCAAATCAAGTCAACAAAGCCTTAAATCCCTCTTTGAATTGGTCAAACCTCCCATTTTGACCTCAAAGAGTGTGAGTTTAGGCTTGGAGCTTCTCCAACCTGTAGCCTTGACCCCTCCTATGCCATGTCAGCACCCATTGACCAGTTGACTGGTCAAAATGGTCAACACTCCCTTAAAACCCTTTTCTCATGGTCAAAGCCCTAAAAAGAACCCTTTTCCCCCCTATACCACATGCCTAAACTCCCCTTTTTGCTTTATTTCTCTGATTAACCCCTGTTTAAACTGCTCTAAGGGGTTGGTTTAGGCAATTTTAGGCAATGTTTCCTCCACTCATCCCAAGCCCATCCAATAGAAGCAAGGCTTGCCCAGCCCTTTCCGCAGCCTTCCAGCTTTCCCAGGGAGAGGTGGCATCATCTGGAGAGCCCCTGCATCAATCCTAGCCGTCCAATCTAGCCCAGCCCGTTTGAATAGGGAGAAAGGCACCTTTTGAGGTTAATTGATCAAGGCAGCTTCTCTCACCAACCCTAGCCTCCCAGACCGAGCTCTCAGTTCGTTTCGAACCTCCAGAGCTTCCTCTACCTCCCCACTACAAAACCCAAGTGGTTGCACGTCACCGGCGGCGAGTTCTCCGGCGAACCCACTGTCACGACCCGACCCGACGGGGACGGATCCCGCCCGAGCCGGATCGCGGCGAGCGCACACTTACTTGCTTATCCAGGATCTGGCTTTGGATTAGGTTGCTGAACTGAACTTCCCAAATACATAACCCAACAGAAAACACACAGAACAACAGAGCTACTAAAAACATCAAATGCAGCGGAACAAAACATCTATCTTTTCATTTCCTCAAAATAATCATCTACAAAACAGTACATGGCTTTCAACAGAAAGAAAGACAGAACAGGAAAGCCATGACTGTACAAAAATCAACAAGTACAAAAGTACCTAATCGGATCAGACTCTTAACTAATCCTGGACCTCCTTGCCCTTCCCAGAACCTGAAAACCACCAGAAAGCAAGGGTGAGCTCAACAGCTCAGTAAAGCAACAAACCATCAATCTAAATTCTCAGAAACCAAAACCAAACTCATCAGACAGAAATCAGATCAGAAATCAGAACAGAATCGGAAATCAGAACGTATACGGACAGATATCAAATCAGAATCGGAATCGTACAGATCATATCAGAACAAATCAATAGAGTCAGAATCAGAAATCAGAATCGTACGGAGCATATCATATCAGAATCACAATGTCGTACAGAACAGAACAGATACAGAAAACAAAACAGATACATATAGCTAAATGCCCTGACACTGACGGAATCTCTACGGATTCCGGCCCCTTATGCCTCCCTTCCCAGACACTGACTGAATCTCGCAGGATCCAGGCCCCTTATGTCTCCCTTTGTGCTCACGGCACCAAAACAGATGTGCTTATAGCACCAGAACAGAATTCATCGGATCCGGAACGAAACAGATATCAGATTTCAGATTTGATCTCATTTCAGATTTCCCCTTTCACTAACTGAATCTCATAGGATTCAGGCCCCTTATAACTCCCTTTGTATAGCTTAATCACATAGCATTTCAATTCAGAAGAAATTCGGACATTTCAGAAATTACCCAAAAATCGGGCAGCACAACGGCAGTATACAGAATTTACACAAAAATTCCTGCAAAGAAAATTCACCGAATTCGCACAGAATATAGATAATCACATTCCAGAACATTTATTCTACTACACAGATAATTTCCAATTTCACAGAAAAATCAGGTCGACTAAAAACACAGTCGAATCAAAAATATCCGGACGAAAATCTTCAAAATATAATCAAAACGTGCACACCCGGCACGGCAACGATATACGGAAAGTTACGCGGTAAAAACTGAACCAATCAAAAGATACGGACGAAAAACCGTAACGAAAACTAAATCCGGACAGAAAAATACCGCCAACCTCGACGGAACTGAAAATTGAGAAAGACGGAATGTGCCTTACCTCGAGCACAGCAATTTCCTCAACAGTCACTTCGCTCGAAAACGGCTCCGCGTCTTCCCGAAATCAACTTTTCCAAAATGCTCTTTTTCTCTCTCCTCAGACGAAAAATCAGATATTTATTTTTTTAATATTTCTCTCTCTCCAAAATGTCTCAAATCAGCTTTATAATACACAGATCGGCCCGGCCGATCGTCCAGATCGGCCTGGACGATCAGACCAAAACCCATCGTCCTGGGACGATTTTTCAGGCCGATGTTTACTATTCATAGGCGATAAAAACCTCTACTCACTGACTTGTGCCATCCACTGATCGTCCCGGGACGATGCTTCGATCGGCCTGGACGATCCCTACAGGAAATCACTTAGAGCAAATTCTGGGCAAAACCTGGAGCTGAAATCCACAGATCGTCCCAGGACGATCCCAGATCGGCCTGGACGATACTGGAGCAGTTTGAAATATTACACCCACCACCTAGACCGTCTCAAGCCCGTAGCAGCCGATCCAGACGCGTTCGAGCTTGGATTTTCGCTGGGAATCTTCACTTGAACAATCTACAAGCTCAACCATCCAGAAATTTCGAAGATCTAACGGTATAACTCCCTAAAACCCTAGATCTAGGTCACATTAGTTAGATTTAAATAGCTTTATGATGTTAGGGTTTTAGCTAAAACGATATATTCCCCATCATTTCTGTTCATCTCTACTCCATGTGTTTAAAATTTCAAGTAAAATGATCGATCCGATCGAGAGAACGAGGCAAAAGAAAATTTCTAGGGCGTCACTCACGGTTTCCGGTGAGTGTACATTTTCTGGACCGTTGATCGTTCGATCAACGGTCCAGATCGAGCCCTCCCGCGGTCTGATCCGACCGCGCGTTCGATCTGTCGTTCGATCAGCCGTCCGGCGACATCTGAGCCCTCTGATCAGAGACCGCGGAATCAAATCCCACCGTCTGATCTCGTCCCGCAGAGATCAACCGCGGGATTTGATCTCATCCGTTGGATCAGACTCGCCGTGATCCAACGGCTGCCACGCGCCGCTGACATGGTTAAGTGAAAACCGCGTGAAGCGGCCCGCGGCCGACGCGTGTCCCCCGCCGTCACGCGGTTTCGAGCCCGCGAATCCGATCGCGCCATCTGTCCTGCCGCGCCGCCTTTTATTAAAAAAATCATTTTAAATCCTATTTTATTAGCAGAACTTCAAAAAATGATATTAAATCAAATATAAATCCAAAAAATAAGTATAATATATCAAATTGTTCAGAATTTCATCTAGTTTATTTTAAAAATAAAATCAAATTGTTTTGGTTATTATTTTATTAGTAATTTAAGAAATACAGAGAACTATATTTTATTTTTAATTAATTATATATAAGTTATTTTTATATGAAACTTGGCATGCATGTCTTTGAGTGTGTCACTGACCTCCAGGAAAATTTTCAAAATTATTTGAGTAGTTTTTGATATTAATTGGAATTATTTGAGTAGTTTAATAATTTATTAATATTTGACTAAATGATTGAATATTTTGAAAATTATTTTTTTTTTATTATTATCAAACTTCATTGGAGATCAGTGGGTCTTTCAACCCCTCAAAGTTTACTTTAATAATATTTTCAATTATTTTATAATATATATACTTATATATATATACATTTATATATTTATACATTTTGAATTCTATTTTGAGGCTATACACATTTAAATCTTTAAATATTTGAGAAGTCACTTGAGATCTTAAATATTGATTGAGCATGTTTGAATAGAAATGAAGGGGATGATTAGTGAATAATCCTTTCTTGATTATTCACTAATTTTGTCTTAATTATGTTAATTAGTTAATTGCATGCTTAAGGTGCACACACCACCTAGTCTAGGTTCTCCTAGATCTAAGGACTTGCTTGTTTGCTATTGTGTATGTATGTCATGCTTATCCAAAGGGTTAGAGGAACTTTGATTTGAACCTATTCAAAACTAGTGACATGATTAAGGACAATAATTAAGGACCCATGTATAGAAAACTTAGAAAAATTTCAATAATTAGGATTCACCTCCCCTTGAGTTGAAACTTTGAACATTTGAACTTAGTGACATTCTCAGCCCCTAGAGAAATTTTCATTAATTTTTGAGGTCATTAGGTCCCCTAATTAATTTTCTAAGTCTTAAACCCTTAATTAAGCCTTTAAAACTTCTAAAAATTGTAATAAATCCAATTTAAATCCAAAAATTACATATAAACCCTCAAACTGACCAGAATTCAGTCCTCAATCTATGATAATTAAAACCCCTTTGATTTGACAGCAACCTAAACCCTAATTTAATTTTAAGTGAAAACCAATATTTAACTGAGATAATTTATTAATAATAATATAAAAATCTAAAAATCTCCCAAACACTTGGGGATCCCTCCTTAGGTTGTTCCTGACCTTTGGAGGTGTTTTCAAGAGATTGGGAGTTTGTTTGAAGCAAAATCACAATAGAGACCCTCTAATTAAGAAATTCCTAAAATTCATTAAAATGTCCAAACTTCGATAATTCATAACTAATTCAAATAAAATCCAAATCACCCAAACTCACTTGCATTCAACTCCTAATAAGCTCTAGTATTTATTAAAAATATTAAACTCCAGAAATTTGCAATATTTTAAAAAGTCAACAAACCGGTCAACTCTAAGTCAAAACTAGTTCAAAACTTCAAACCTTCGTAATAAAATGTAGAAAAATCCGATTTCAACGTACTTACCTTCTAACTGATCGTAGTAAGGTCTAGTATTTTAATAAAATACAAACATTCCAGAATTTGAACTTAATCAAAAAGTCGATTTTCAACCCCTTAATTAAATCATTAAAATATTCTAAAAATTCATAAAACTCATAATCATTCTAAAACTCAGAAAATATTGGTTTAATTCTTAAAACACTTAACAAATCCTTTAAAACACAACAACCACCCTAAAGATGAAGTTTATTGGCTGGACTACTCCGGGCTGCGGGGCTAAGTGTCCTAAGGAGGCTGGTTCCTCGAGCCTGGTGGCACAACGCCACGAATGGATTCTAAGGGGTGTTAAATCTTAAAATAGATTAATTTTTAATTATTTAACATTTTCTAAAAATCTCTAATTCAATTACATTAATTTGGTTTATCGGCTGGACTACTCCGGGCTGCGGGGCTAAGTGTCCTAAGGAGGCTGGTTCCTCGAGCCTGGTGGCACAACGCCACGAATCAATTAATGGCAAACTTAAATTAATCAACTTTAAAAATCAGTAATTAACTCATTTTTGTATTAATCCACTTTTTTAATTACAACCAATTTAAATAACTTAATCAACCCCGATCGCTACTGGGTAACCCAGGCCTACGAGGCTATTAGCTTAGCCCCAAGGAAGGTGAAATAAACTTCACGGCCTCGGTGTGAAACAAAGGTAGCAATCAATTAACTTTTAAAATATGTTTAATTAAAATTCTTAATTCATTAATATTTAAATTTTAATTTAAGTCCCCTTCTAAGCCTTAACAAATCCAAACTTTTAGACAACTTTAACTAATAACCTACTTTAGGATCTATCTCAGCCACACGACCTTTCTCACACACTTTAGATGATGTGCTAGGACAACCAACTCTAGATCTAGGATAGGCCGGTGTTTACTTTACTGCTGTGTGCCGAATTTTTCGTAGTTTTCACTGCATGTTGTGGATGAAATTGCTTTGCTGTGTCTGCTTACTTTTTCTGTACTCTGTGGATAGATTGATGTGTTTGGCGACTAGATTACCCTTAGGTTAGGTACGATCTGAATGTTGACACAGTTTTCTGCAGGTGGCCACGCTCATGCAGGGCAATAAAAAAAGGGGGCAAATCAAAAAATGCATAAATATTATAAACTCTTTGCACAGGTGCTTCAGCTGCTAAAGCCCCCAAATAAAAAGAGCGTGGCCAGTGTGTTTACTTTCTTTTCTGTTCATATACAACTGCTTGGGAATAACTGCTTTTTTTTTATATATTAATTGCTTAGGATAACCCTGCAGGTGAGTCTAGATTTTTATTTTGATATCAATGTAGTTTGTGCAAGTGTCAAGTGTTGTGAAAGTTTATTTTGAGTTGGGATTCATAGATCCAAAGCTTGGATTCCAAAGAGGAAAGGATACCCCTTTGGGGAACACTCCTTTTCCATTTGGAAATCCAAATTTGGATCATACCTCTTCCTTACCCAAAGAGGAAAGAGTGGCCTTCCCCTTAGAGGGAAGTGCCCTCTTGTCCATTTGGGTAATCCACTACGAAGATTCCAAGAAGATTGAAGAAAAGGAGTCCAAAGAAGAATGAAATTGAAGATTTGAAGACTTGAAGATTGAGAGTATCCCACTCAAAATAACTTGCGTCATTACTAGGCTTAGAATCCGGGTTGTTGTCAGTGGTGCCCGGCCACTTTACTTTCTGTAATATTCTGGTTTGTAATAAGCAAGGCAATTCTGCCTATGGACATTTATTAATTAATTTGTATTTGATTTGATGATTTGATTGCCTTTAGGATTACTTGTTTTTACTAGTTTTTTGGCGATTGCATGCCGCTCTTTGTTTTCGCCTGGATACGTGAGGCTCGTGAGGGTGCGAAAGTTTTATACTCATAATCTTAAAAGTCTAAAATTTTAGTGAGTCTAAATAACATAGAAAGATAACGAATCTAGGGAATTAGCCGGGGATCGACCCCGGGGTCGCATGCATATTTCTGCATTACTCTTTCCTTGCTTTAGACCCTTCCCCGCCTGCGGGTAGAGTCCGGATAGTCTGACCTATGAGGACGAGGTGCCGGACCTGGGGAAGTCCAGTCTTCTAAAAAATTATTTTATAAGCCTGTTTTTAAAAATTTCAAGCATATTTGATTTGAGGTTGTTAACCAGCACGCATTGCATTGGATACAAATTAAAGAGTCAAAATTTTAATTTCATAGTCCTTAGCATTTTAGCACCCAACATAAGTCAAAGGGGCCAATTAGGAAAATCTCTAGATGTCGGCCCCGCCTCCCCAAAACTTTAATTATAACGTCCCTACCACTCTTTCATAAAAGACCGGATTCATCTCTTTTAAATCGGTTAGGTGGTTAGCTGGCTCCCCAATCCAGGCCGGGGTAAGTCCAGGTTTTGCACTGCATTAGTTAGGATCGGACGACTGTGGTCCAGTGTCCAAAATAGATTTAGGATCCGGGGCAGATCTTTGATTATAAGACCCCAAACTTTGGGAATCTAATCCCAAATTTCTAATAAAATGCTCAACTCTAATTAAATATCATTTCAAGTCCAAAACATAAAGCCCAACACTTAGATTAAGTTGGGACATTTCCGGATGGTTCTGGAATCTCAAAGTGTCCCCTACCTCTCATCCTTTAACTCCGTTAATAACTGCTCAATTTTGATCCATTCCCTTTTGATTTTTCGATAATTCTATTCATACTTTGATATCACTCCTAGAAATTCTAAACAAAATTTTGCCACTATTTTAATCGAGAGTTTTCGTAGGGGATTTTATTTCCCTACGATGTAATTAACTACGAGGGCTTGCGCTCGTAGGAGATTTGGAACCCCACACACACCTGTTTTTTTTTAAAGAAAGCTCAATTTCTAAAACTTCATTAGATTTCTTTGGGAAAAGTTAAATAATGATCGTCATAGTTGCATTAGAAGGATTATCGTTGAATGGTCTCATTTCCCTTTGGGGAGATACACCCTTCTTCGATAAGGCTTTGGATGTGAATGCGACGATCATGTTTCTTGAATATTGTAATTGGGTACTTAGTTGAACTATATTGTGTCCCCTCGGGGCCATATAGAGTTCTCCTTAGAACCCGATCATAACATTCAAGATGAGTTTACATAATTTTAAGTCTGAACACCATTATGAAAGTTTATTTTCGTCCTTCGGGGTGATATACTCTTTCTAACGAGTCGATTCGACCTTAGAATTAGAACTTTACCTTAATCTTAAAATCTCTAAAGAAAACTAATATTTTTCAAAACCTGTTTTTCCAAAATTCCACCAACACGAACATTTTGCCGTCTATACTTGGCGTATCGAGGGTCGATCTACCGTGCCTCCTCCACCTCCGAGATCTTCTTCCATGGCGACGTTCGTTGGCGCTTCCATCCTAGTGGCAACCTCCTTGCTCGCTTGGACAATCTTCCGCCGCTTAACTTAGTCTTCGTAGGAAGAGTGTGCTAACGGCCCCAAAGTGTGAACAACTTGGTATTAATCTTGGGAATCTTATTTACTAGCTTTGGTTTTACGTTTTCTTTTGCAATTGCTTAAAAGATGTGGCTCTCTTATTGTCGTTTCTTTGCCTAGCATATTGAACACCGTGGTTTTTCTTACAATTGACTTGACTTTGATGCAAGATTGAGTAATTTGTAAAGCGGAATTTTAATTTTCTTTAACAATCATTGTGTAACTCGCTTTGCATCACATCAAAAGCTGGAACAAACATGAACCAAACTTGAATAAGCTGATATTAAATGAGCACAAACATGAACACTCACATACTCGGCTCGGCTCGTTTCGTTTGCAGCCGTACAAATGTACGCCATATAGAGCACATTACGTGGTGAGAGTTACAATAATCAACATAGATATGTTTGTTTGGTTGGAAGGGCCGTAGTCGTTAGGAGACAGAGGTCGGAAAGAATGTTGTAGTAGGGCGGTACTCTGGTAGAACTCTGGGTATCAGGTGGTGACCTGGTGGAGCTCAAGGCCTCAAGTAAGGTACGGCGGAAGTTCGGGTCTCAGGTGATGTTCTAGTGGAGAATGGGGCCTCAAGTGGTGGTCCGGCAGAAGTTCGGTCCTCAGATGGTGGTGCGGTGGAGCAACGACGTCATGCTGTGGTCCGACGGAGGTGAGGGCCTCTAGTGGTGGTCCGGCGGAGCAACAACGTCAGGCGGTGGTCCGGCGAAGGTGAGTGCCTCAAGTGGTGGTTCTGAAAAACAACGGTGTCAGGCGGTGGTCCGGCGGAGGTGAGGGCCTCAAGTGGTGGTCCGACGAAGGTCCAGCAGTGGTCCGGGGAAACTCCGGTGGTGGTCGAGGAGGAGCTTCTTCCTTTTCTTCTCTTCTTCTTTTCTTGCTTCGGTCCCCTCCTCAAGAGAAATGAGGGGTTTATTTATAGATTTTTGGAGTGGCATGACCCGTAAATAGGTGAGAGATTAAGGGTAAATGTGGAGTGGTTGGATGGACGGCCCATATTGAATCCCTTGATCATGCACCGTTTGTCAAACATTTGAAGGCCATAATGATTTCGGAATTCAGCAATCTTGGGCTCGTTGGATTCGTCTCGTCGAGCCGCTCGATTTGATTATAAATACATTATATTTGGAAACCGTTTGGTAACTCAAATAGTGGTGCAAAGCTTCCAACAGCGCTTCAGGTCCTTGATTTGGACTCATTTGGGCTCGGATTGAGTCGAATTTGGTGTCGTTGTGTTCGTATTTCCGAAACGCTCAGTTTGACTATAAGTTTGCTGAAATCGGAGTTCAGGTGATCCCGGATTTAATTTCTGAAGCTTCCAACTTGATTTTGCTTCGAGATTCGTGCCCGATCAATATAATTTTTTGATTACGTATCAATTATAAATGTTCAAGTGTTTTAGAAGATTCATTATTACATATTTGATGAGGTCATTTATTTTTCTTCTTTATTTTTTTAGTAATTGCCTTGCAAGAAATTCTTTTTTGCCACAAATCCTGATAATTGAGGCCTCACCTAGAAGGCTAGAAACTTTATCCATGGAGCTTTGTCGCAAAAGTCTCCTGCTTCTATTCCTATTATCGGGAGCTAATTATAATTTTTAAAGTAAAAGTAACACATATTTGATATTTATATCACAGTGGTTAGAGTTATAATCAGAGAAAATTTTTTATAGATCTGTCTTTGGGCACAAGCACTCACATCAACAATGTGGGATCCTTTATAACTTTTTTGTATTCACTTATTTGAAACATATTGAATGGTGTGTTTTTTTTTTAGCTTGCAGGAGCGGAGAAATTATTCTGTGCGGATAATGGACGGTCTAGAGAATAATCAGAATGAGCCACATTACCTAGTACCGAGCACCGGTATCAAGCAAAAAAGTGACGTGGGGCCTTCTGGTTGGTCTCCGGATGTCGTCCGGTGTCCGCACAAAATAATTTTTCGGACGGACAAACTTCAAACATTTGCTATGTGGAGCAAGAAATGTCATTTTCTAAAGTAAAATGGAAATAAAAAAAATAAAATAAGTTTAAGAAATTCTGAATAAAATTTTAATGAGAGTGGGGTTTGAAGTATTAGATTTGTTTTGAAATTAGTATAATGTATATATTATTTGCATTTATTGGCTTTGAACCCATCATGAACAAAATTTGATTGGAATGTTCCTATGGAAGAAAAAAAATGGTCAGGATAGACCTGAAAGACTTTGATCTGTTTTAAATGAATGAAATACATACATAATTAATATTACATAAATATGAAAGCAATTTATTTTTTTTTTCTTTTTTTGACCCAAAACTTTTCCAATTGAACCTATAAACTTTGTGATGAATTGATTTATTGTTGCCTTAGGAAACCCAATGCTCTTTAGCGAATTAATTCAAATAATTGAACTGAAGTCATAATAGCATTTATATTTTATAATTTAATTAATTCATTACATGATGATATTAGGTATACAACAATCTTATGAAGAAATCATAAAACGTAGCCCACTTTTACTTATTAGTTTGGAGTTTTGGCTACCAATAAAGGGGTCATAGGTTCGAGCCTTATGTATATGATGTGTGTGAGCTTGGAGAGATTATTAGGTGCGGAGTGTGGACGGGAAGAACCGTCCGCAACAAGCATTGGGTACCTAGCGGTACTGAGTGGTACTTAGCTAGGTATCCAGTACTTGCGGACGGTGCATACTTTGCACCTAATAATTTTTCATGAGCTTGACTTAATACACTTAAATATCTGTGAAAAAAAAAAAAAATCGCATAGATGAACTTGAACGGGATCATTTCTAGTAGCATATCTTGTAAAATAAAAAATTGTACAAGTTTCAAGTACAGGCCTACAGGGCGCTTTGTACAAACTATAAGGCTGTGAAATTATTGCTTGAATGATTCCAAGAGCTAACTGAGCTTTACAAGTTGGCAGGTTCAATCATTTTAATGCTTCTAGTACTTATAGGTTTCTTCAAGCTATAAAAAGAGTATTTGGCCTCATTATTTTTTGATCCTCAGCTCCATTAGTCTTGTTTTTGACAGCATAGAAACTGCTATTTTACAGAATTCAACAAGCTGGAAGAATGAACATATCATCAGGAAATCATACAATATTTTTGGGCTTTTTTGTCTCATATGGATGACAATGATAATCTTATTTTTGACAAGTTTTACTTACCTCATCATCATGAATGGTCTTGACTTTTGTCTAGAAAACCTTGGATTCTTTTTAGTACTGTCTGCTTATGATTTCACTATCAGGTTCTCACCTGCCCTACTATGCTTCTCTTTTCCTGCTTCAAAATTTACTTTTTAGGAATAATGTTGCAACGTGCTTTTCAGTGATTTTTGCTATAATTGGTTTGGGCATCCATCTATCATCTGTCTAATCACTTCAAATGTCCAAAACAATTAATTATTGCATGCATATGCATAATGATGGTGTTAAGATAAAATATTAGGCCCACCGTTGCTTAGTTTGTTTGATAGACGAGTACGGTTGAGAAATCCCAATCCGTGTTTGAATTCTCTCGAGCGGCCGCACCTCTTAAGTGGGGTCTAATCAAGTGCGAGCCAAGAGGTTTCTGGGGTGGGTGCCTCTTTTAGGTCAACCGATGATTACTCATGCCACCAACCTCCCTTCTGAGGGCGGTAGCCCCCCCCCCCCCCCCCCCCCCCCCCCAAAAAAAAAAAAAAAAGAGAAAAAAAAAGAAATTGATTAAATGATCAAACTTTCATGATCTTAATCATCCCATATTACAATTAGATCGCACAATCAACATTGAAATCCAGATCCGAATTTTTTTTTTTTTTGCCAAGCAATCGGATTCGATTAATTAATATTTTAAAATTTATTTTTAAATAATTTACAATGAGTACTAGTTCATCATGTTTACAGTTAAATCAGCGGTGTAAATGTGAAAGTGCATGCCACTCTTTCATGTAAGCCTTTAGTTACTAGGCTTATGTTGAATGTTTGTGTTATCTATCATGGGCTTTCAGCATAATGTCATTTATAAAACTGGTGATATGATCACTTCAGCTCAATTATAATCAAGCAGCTCTTATTTAAGCTTAGCTCGTATACAAAATGAATGAGATGAATATGATATTAATTATCAAATTGAATATGAGCTATTCATGAAAAGTTTTTGAAGTGTGCACATTTGTTTGAATTCATTGATGATATTTATGTCTTGGATGTTTGCTTAATTTTCAATATGTATAAATAAATATTATTGGAAGGCATCAAACTATAATATTCATGAGATTGTTGCATATGTCACCAAAAGATTTCATCAAAATCTAAGAGTTTTAGGCCATTGTTGAAAAAAATTTATGGCTCCGCTATTGTTGATAGCCAATAGCTAGCGATAAGCCGGGGTTAGTGCAGCACCAGGCTTTGATGTTGATGACAGTGGTGGAGATTGAGGTCAGAGATAGTAGCAATGATAGTACTTAATTATAACACTAGACATGCAACAACAACTTGCAATAATAATGTATAGAATTTATAATTTATCAAAAAAAATAGTAAAGTCTAATATATTTCAAATACATACATTTTTTGTAAAGTTAAAATTCAAATAATTTAAAATTCTATGTCTATATTTTCTTTTAATTCAAATCAAACATCAACATTCTTAAAACCTCTTTCCACTTTTCACCTTTAATGCTTCAAAATAAACAGCTCCATACAGCTCATCTACCCTTAGCCAATTTCGATAACATTCTTGCGGCAGAGTGTGCTCTGCAAACGGTCCACTTTAGCGGCCTGACCCCAGCCGGGCTCATAACTGCCGGCCCGCAGACCTGCCAGTGACCTGCCTGCCACACATTAAACCCGTGCTCCGGGCCGTTGACACAAAGCCCGAAACCAGGACCCTGACCCAGTCCACCGAGCTCATACCTCCCTGCCACAATGGCGACCCAACGAACATCGCAGACGACTTTTACATGGCATGATTAGGAGCGCGAGGAGAGAAAGAGGTAAAGAGAGACGGCGATTGGTCACCTCAAAGAAACCAGTTGAGCCGAGCCTGTTGTACCGTCTGGCTGAGCAGTAGCCGTTCGATCTCGCAGAGATTTGACTGATGCGTTTGTATTAATATGCATATGGCCACACCGCTCCTTTTGGTACATCCGACGGTTATTAACTCGTCAACTTAGGCCGTTCTTGCAGATGATAAATGTGATCGTTGGATTGCTCATTTGGGGCTCCAGTTTCGATTAATGCTATTCACATGCCATTCCTTAGATCGCTGCTTCTCCGGTCCCACAAATTTATGATGTGGGCGACGATAATAAATGGATCTGAGGTGGGTGTTTGTTCATTTTTAATAATCATAAATTTAATATATATATTTTTTTAGTTTCGAATTTTAATGATAATTTTAAATATTTAAATCAAATAAATTTACTAGCATTCATAAAGTTAAAATAAACTCATAACACACATCATATACTTCAGATTTAAATCCAAAATCTCACCCACCATTGCTTAGCTTGGTTGGTGGGCAAGTACAGTTGAGATTCCTCCAACCCGTGTTCGATTCCCCTCGAGTGGCAGCGCCTCTTAAGTAGGACACAATCAAGTGAAAGTCAGGAGATTTTTGGGGTGGATGCATCTTCTAGGTCAGCTGAGGATTAACCACGCCGCCAATCACACTTTCAGGATAACAACATGTGGATACTCTGCTCGAATAAAAAAAATTAAAATCTTTTAATTGATAGTCAAAACATCTCATCTATGAGGCCAACATAAGCTGCCTAAATAATAATATGAATAATATGTATTTTTGATGATGGACAGTACACTTTTTATCTCTTTGCACTTCTTCGTTACACCAATAAATCTCCTGTAGCAATGATTTGATGAAAAATAGATTTTTTTTTAGAAAAACTAAAACATAAGTCCGAAGCCAAAAATTCCAATAAAAGTAAATACTAATTACAGAAGGCAGATCCCAAACAACACTCCAAAATATATTGACAGAATAAAAAAAAAAAAAAAAAGAAGGGCTTCAACAAAAAAACTCAGAGCATACGGTAATAGGGCTGCAAATGAACCGAGTCGAGCCGAGTATGTGAGTGTTCATGTTTGTGTTTGTTTAACATTAGCCTGTTCATATTTGGTTCGTGTTTGATTCGAGCTTTATTATTTGTGTTCATGTTTGGTTCATTTAATTTAAGAGTGTTCATGTTTGATTCATGTTTGGTTCATGTTTGTTTGTTTAGTGCTTATCGAGCTTTAAACAAGCTATGTTCGTGAACATATTTCGCAAACAATCTGTTGAACATATTTCGCAAACAATCTGTTGAACAAGCAAACCTTAAATTTGTTCATGAACATCCTAAACAAACAATCTAACAAACATGGACAAATATTTAATGTTTCTTGTTATTAATAAAAAATAATTATATAATTATGTTATAATTAAAGTTTTTATATTATGTATATTTATCAATTTTATAATAACATATTATTTAAGTTTTTATCGAGTGATTTTAATCGAACCCGAATCAAGCTTTTTATCGAGCTTGTTCATGAACATCAACTGATGTTGTTCGCGAACATAAACGAGTTGAACGCATTAGTGTTCAAGGTTGTTTATTTAAGAATCGAGTATTTAAAATATTGTTCAAGTTTGTTTGTTAGTTAATTAAATGATCACGAACGAGCTTTAATCGAACCGAACAACGAGTAGTTCGTTGAACGTTTGGTTCGCTTGCAGCCCTATACGGTAAGAAGTAGATACAAAACAAATTATGCTTCAAAAAAGAAAAAAAAATGATATTTTTATCCATTTTGGGACCATAAAATTGGTAATGAGAGCCCTTTTTTCTTCTAATTTGGGGCAGAATTATTGCATTCATTTTCCTCAAAAGCCTTTTCAATATCGTTGAGCAAATTTAATTTTAATCATAAAAAGTAATCATAAATTCATGAGAACATTGGATCCAAATCAATAAAAGAATCTATCACCCACTGATTAATTTTTTTTAAACTCACATATTTAAATAATAAAATTGATAATATTTTACTAATCATTTAAAAAGAACTCTAATCTTAAATTGTAGGACAGTATTTATATATATATATATATATATATATATATATATATATATATATATATATATATATATATATATATATATATATATATATATATATATATATATACTCTGATACTTATTGTAATGATTTTTTATATTTATAATATGAAAGTCAACTAAAAATGAGCAATTGCATGAAGCCTCTGAGGATAATTAAAAATTTTGGGTTTAGTGAGGCTGTTATTCATTACTGAGAGCATCTTCAATCGAACGTCATTTGTCCGTTTGCTTCTCCCGCGATCGCTCATTTGAATGACAAATGGAAACACATTTTACGCTTTATCCACATGCGAAGATATTGATGTCCTACTATTCACATAAACAAAAATTTTTGGTAGAAAAAATGGAGGTTGGAAATGGATATGGAAAAGAATATGCATAAAATATTCTTTTTTGATGTTAAAAAAAAAGTTCAGCTAGAAATGAATTACTGTTTGATATGATTTTTATTGCATTTTGAAGTGGATAATAGATCATTCGGTTGGAGATGCCCTTAACTCTGGAGAAATTATTCTGTGTGGATACCGGACTGTTTGGAGGCAAATCAGAACGCACTACGTCACCTGATACATAGCCACAGTACACAATAAACGGGTGACGTGGCGTGTTCTGATTTGTCTCCAGATAGCCTCCGTATCCGCACAGAATAATGATTCTTTTGTAGGGATGTTTCTTCCCTTCCATGCTTTATTTTGGGCTAAATTGTCCCACACAAAAGTCATGGTCTTTTTTTTTTGGTATTTAGTTGATCAGTGCACATCAATCTCCTAAAAATTGATACCTGAAGAAGAGGTTGCCATCATGATTCTAACTACTACTTAAACAAACTCTGATTGTGAAATTTTAGAGCATCGATGGATGATGCTTTGCTAAGGCTTTTGAACTCTCCTTTGGTTTTGTTCTCAGCTCATAAGTTTTCATATTATTAATTAAGATAATTAAAGCATGTTTAGGTATTATAAAACAATTTTAAAAGGGGATCCTTCCTATTTCTTCTCTTTCTCCTCTCACTTTGTGAACAATAAGAGGTTTATTTATTATTTATTGGGAGTGACATGACTAATAAATAAGAAGAAGATCAAGGACACATTGGAAGTATTTCAACTGATGTCCTATATTATTAACTCCTTCAACATGAATTGTTTATCGAGCATTTGAGTTTCTTAATGATGTTGAAATTAGACAATCTTATGCTCGTTGGATTCGTCTCATTGAGCCGCTCGATTCCATTATAACCATGTCAAATTTGAATATCATTAGATCAACCAATTAATGCTCTGAAACTTTTAAATAGGTTTCGGGTCCTCGATTTGGACCAATTTGAGTTCGGATTGGACCGATTTTGGTGTTATTGGGTTCTTCTCTTTGTGACATTCAATTTGTTTATATGATTGTTGAAATTAGAGTTTGAATAGTCTTGGATTTAATTTTGTACGTTTCTGATTCATATTTGCATCGAGATTCACACCTGATCAAGATAATTTTTTGATGACATATCAAACTTAAACTTATACATCGAACAAATACTTGATTTCTCACGCAAATAAAATAAATTTATAATTAATATCAAACTATAAGAGATCAACTAAACGAGCACCAATTAAACATGTACCAGAGATTCTAAATAATATCTACACAGGACATTAGAAACCACATGAGTTTTTAAATTTCTGCTACTGACTAATCAAACTCTAATGTGACTTGAGTATTTATCTTTATTTATTTATTTATTTTGATGTGTTGACACTTGATATGACAATCTTCATAAATTCTAATTTTATCAATAGTCAGGATGATTGCTAACAAACTGATAATATATTTATTAATATGATAATGATGGATACCAACTAAACATTATTATTATTATTTCTGTTGGGGGGTATTTTTTGTTATCATATTTGCAGTCAGTATTCATCATAGTCTATTATTTCAAGACATTTGATTTAGATTCATGAGCAACTTGAAATCTAAAAAATGCCTGTAATAGAAAAAACCTATAACCCTCACAAATGTTTGTGTGAAGATTTTGTAAAAATTCAGAGATGATTTCATCAAAGAAGTTCAAAAATATAATATTGGCCTTCAAAGTCTCTCCTTCTATAGAAGAATCATTGGCCTACCTGGCAATCTTAAAAGCTAATTTGGATTGATCCTCAAGTGAGGTAATTCTATTACCATTAGAGATGTCAATATTTGACACGATCCAAAAATTCGACCTAAAAATTTTGGGTTATGGTCGAACCATTTCGCAAATTGGTCGGATTCAGATTCCTAGATTCGACCTGTTTGGAAAGATCAAGTCGGGTTCAAGTTCACCAGAAACCCAAACTCAATTGGGGTTAACCAGGGAAAAACAATGTCCCGTCCACGCTATGCCTGGTCGGCGTCTCGTTGAGTGTCATCTGGTTGGACATCGTCTCGTCATCCCACGCACTGGTTAGTCGTCCGACGCCTCCTTCAACAATGTTCCATCTGGTCAAAAGTTACGATACCTCAGCACCTAAGCTTGTCGTTCGGTTCCAGTGCCCAAAATCGTGTCGTGCCACTGCCGTCGCCGAGCTCACCATGCCACTGATGCCTCACCCCGCCTTCACCATAGCCTGCGGCCTCATGTCCCATTTTTTGAATCAAAACGTGTTCGCGGGTCGGGTCAACTAGTAATTCGCATAGGTCGGGTCCGGGTTGTAATACCTCACCCATTTGCAAGAAAAACGGGTCGGATTCAGATTGGGTCAAGTAGTGTCGGGTCAGTTCCGAGTTTAACCCAAGCCTAACCCGTGATCCAATTTTGACAGCCCTAATTCCTATGCTCTAAGAAGAAAACTCTTCCTCTTTTACAAATTCCCGGATCTTCTTCATTAACAAATTCTCTGTAATTCAACAATTTGCATAACCATTAGCTAATTCTCTATAACTCAACAATCCAAATGACTAAAGATTATCCTTAATTAACGATAGAAGAAGGCCAGTCGCAAGAAAACTTGTGAACTCTTAGTTTAATGGACCATCAATACATACAATCTATAGAGATAAAATCGATCTTTTAATAGAAAGACAATCGATATTCAACATGGTTGAATTTATGATGTTTGTTGAGAGCCATCTTCTAAAGCGAGGGAATAAACAAAGCGCCTTATAGAAAATTTCATAGTCAATTCTTTTACTGCATAACATTTTTTTGTCCATAATATTTTAGTACAAATAAGGGTCCTAAGCCTGGATGAAAAAGTTTAGGTGTATTTTTAAAATCAACAAATTGTGCCCACCAAAAAATTTTTCTAACTCTTACACTAATCACAGTATCCATCATAATTAATCAATCTTTATCGCTCTCGCAGCCTTCGTCGTGGTTGCAACCAATATCATCGAAAAATGAGGTGTAAGAGGTCAAGAAAATAAAAAGAAATGAGATGAGATATACTATTTACACAAGTCAATTACGTGATTATTTATGGTTGCAAGATCATGGGTTTTGGTGGATTAGCACAATAGTAACATATACCTTGTTTGGGACAGCTTTTTTCTGCTTTTACAATTTTTATTTTTTTTTAATTTTGCACTAAAAAAATTGTTCTATAAAGCAACAGAAAAATTATCCCAAACGAAACTGTAGCCTCAAATACTTATAATTAATGATTGATCCTAATTCTCGGTTGCAATTGAGATTTTCGCTCAATAATATTCCTATAGTTAAAACAATCAACACTTAATAAAAATGATAAATTTGTTGGTAAAAATTTACATAATACACTTGACCTATCAAGGCATTCAATGTTACCTTTGAGAGGTTCATTTCAATTTGAAAATTCAGTACATAAGTTGCAATCACTTGACCAGTACTGATATATACTCGCATTAATCATATTTATTGTAACATTGATGAGGTTGTAGTTATCCATCAAATTTCGTTAGATCATTGAATAAATGTGATTCCATTCTGTATAGCCACGCAACATTAAACAATATGCAAATCTATTGACATCAATCATTTAAAATTTGCTAGCTCCCATTATCTCATTTATTTTGCTTTACCTCTAAAAACTAATTTAGTGTAAGCACAATTGATTAATAGAAGTTAAATTAGAAGAAAAAGAAGTTTCGATTATCTTAATTGTGAATGTCATTTCACTTAAGAAAGAAGCACATTATTATTTTTGGGAGATTTAGAATCTATTTGGAACGTCTGCAATATTTTATAAAATTGATCGTGAAGTTGCTATGAAGAAAACAATTTTGCTATTCTGGTTGTAAAAATTAGCTTCTCATTATAATTTTTTTTTTTGAGAAGTAGTGAGAAAGTAGCAATAAAACGGTAGTTTAAGGCTTCGTTTGGGATGGTTTTGTTACTGCTTTCTGAAACGGCTTTTTAGTAAAAAAATTTCTAGTTTATGAAATTTTTATACTAAAAAGTTACTTTTGAAAACAATAAGAAAGCCATCTCAAATGATGCCTAAATAAAATTATGGTTACTATCAGAAAAACACAACAACAAGAAAGCAATCCTACATAGATCCTTACATATCACACAATTCTTATATATTCGCATATCTAACAAATAAAATTTGATATTTATTTATATAGCATCCAAAATTTTAGATTAAAAAAATAATGCTACTAATATTACTTTTGATAAATTGAAATGCATCTTTTAATGCATATATTTTAGTATGTTTGAGACATTAAATATATAAGGATTATGTGATATGTATGAAAATCCCCCTATTTTTAGGTGAAATTTCAAAGAAAAAAACGCTTCTACTAATAGCAGATGAAATTTATGAAGGAAAATTCATTAGAGAAATCATTGAAATAAAGTATATGAAGGACCAAGATCATTTCAAGTATATATATCGGCGACAGATGCAAAGAAAAACCGAATGAAACTACTGAAGATGGTCAGAAAGAACCTTCCCATGAAGGCTGAGGCATTGCGAGCTTGAGATGGTCAGTAAGGGGAGGTGATTGTACGCACGTGGTTTTTGGTGTCTTCAAATTTGTTGTAATGAAATTATCCTTTTGGTAATACTATTATATCATTTGGAGCGCCCATATAGCGTAACCAATCTCTTTTAAGTTTTAACTGCTTGATAGATAAAATAAATTTTTTACCATATCAACAAGCCTCGACGTTACATTAGAGACTAGCAAAGTAGCCATTTGTATATATTATATGTACTCTCCCAAATTTCAAACAAATAAATAAGCTTTTTATATATTTAACATATAACGTTACTATTTCTTTAACATGTTAATTATCTCTATATAAATCTCCTTTCAAATTATTTTCTATAAACACCATCACAAATAGGCAAATAGCTCATGCATTTATAACGACCTACCAATCTCAACCACCTCCCAAATTTATTTCACTCCCAGGGGAGATCAGTTTGTCTACAGACCATTTTGTTCCACCACTGCACAGTACTAACTAGCTAGCTAAAACCTCAATGTCAAACTCCTACTAATAAATGCTCGTAAATAACCGTTACATGTCACAGTAACCTCCTTTCCTCCGAACGAACGCAGAGAGCGGCACCATCCTTCCCTCTTAAATTAGCTTCTACATATCGTCACTTAGTGACTTATTTAACCGAGAACTAGAGCATTTGGTGATCTCTAGCTATGGCCGTTCCTCCTTCCGCCTCCCGCACATCTTCTTCTCCTCTCCCTTCTCCTCCCCATTTCGCCCCCGTAAGCCCTCTCCCTCGTATCTCTTTCACACTTTAATTAAACAAAACTAATCACTAAGCTTGTTGCAGATCCAAGAAGAAGAAACAGAACAAGAAGAGCCGGAGCCGGAGCCCGAGAAGAGCACCGCCGCCACATACCATCACCAACCCACACCTCTCCACCCTCCTACCAAATCCTCCCGCCGCGAAAACCTCTCAGTTTCCTGCAGCAAGTGCCGCCCCTCCTCTCGCGACAAGATCACCGTCGTCCCGCTCGACCCCAACGGCCAAAAACGCCCCTCCTCCGTTGCTGGTTCGACTCCCAACAGCCTACTCCGATCCCTCTTCAGCGCGCTCGCACGCAAAACCCCTCCCCACGCAACATCCACTCCTTTTTCTTCCTCCGAAGCCCAAGACAACAGCGAGTGGAAGCTCACGGCGGCGGACCTCTCCCGCAAACTCCTCCAGGTCACCCGCAAGCGCGACGAGGCTCTCCTCGAATCCTCCCGGCTCAAATACTCCGTCTCCGAGCTCGAGCGCAAGCTGAACCGGTTGGAATCTTATTGCCGCGATCTCCAGGCCTCTCTCGACCGCCGCACAACCGGCCCAACCTCGGCCACTGTCGAGCAGTTCCTGCCCGCCGTAAATGACGCCCGAACTGCCGTCCGTCACTTGAGCCGGTGTTTGATAACCCAGCTCCGAGCCGCGCCGCGGTCAATGGACCGGCTTGGGTCTCTTCTCCATTCCCACGGTTTGGTTAAAAAGAACCCGGGGAGTTTGATCATGGGGTTGGAGTCGGTTCTAAACCGGGTTTTCTACTCCGATTTCGAGCGGTTGGGGGAGGGCGAGGGGATGCTGGCGGACCCTGCAGACCGGTGCAAGGCGAACTTGGCCGCTTATGAGGCTGTCCGTGGGCTGTGCTGGGAGGATGTATTGAGTAAGGGGACGCGGCATTACAGTGCGGGTCTGAGCCGGTTCTGCGACCGGCGTATGAGCGAGGTGGTGGGGATGCTGGGCTGGGCTCGAGCCTGGCCGGAAGGGCTTCTGCAGGCCTTTTTCGGGGCTGCCCGAGGGGTTTGGGCGGTTCATCTGCTGGCCCGGTCGGTGCACCCGGCTCTGTCTATCCTCCGGATAGATCAGGGAGCCCGGTTTGATCCGGTTTACATGGAAGACTCGACCGGGGAGAAGCCGACGACGGGCGAGGTGATTATGATGGTGGCCCCGGGGTTCTACGTACACGGTGCGACTTGCAATGTGGTGAAGTGTAGGGTGCTGATGGTGTCGGGGGAAAAGAGTGAACGTAGCGGTGGGGGTCAAAAGAATGAGAGGGTTTAATTTGCAAATTTCAGAATTTTGAACTGTAGACAGCATTCGGATTTAATAATAGTAGTTGGTTTTATGTGTATGAGCTTTGTACGTTAGATAATTTGTCGGAGAGAAGAAATTAAAAAATTAAGAATAATATGACAATTTATAAATTTTATATTTAGCCGAGTTAGATTGATTAAGTCAATTATTAAATTTTAATAGGTTCTATAATTAGGTGATTATGATTTATTAATTTTGTTTAAGCTTAGAAGTAGTAGAAAGTGTTGAGTCTCTTCTTGTATTCTTATTAATAGAGAACTAAGTCTGAATTAAGCGCAAAGACTTGAGTATTATTTCTGCGAGAGAATACATATATTGAATTTGTCTCAGAGATTTCAAACTCATAGGCCTGAAAAGACCCTCCTGAAAAATCTTACATACTAATCATACGTACTCCCATATTAGCATCGAGATAGGATTCTCACTAAAATTTATTGGGATATCTCAGAATTTGCCAAGATTCAATAGCGACTCACCCTTAATTCTTGGCTTGTTATTAGGCCCAGCTTACAGGTTACAACAGCGTCTATCTGAGGCATCAATATGTTGGGGATGATGAGGACTAAACATCGCAACGATGAAACAAACACGAAAGTAAAAACAGTGAAAAAATAAGGACACCAGAATTTAATGTGGAAAAACCCAAAAAAGTAAAAAAACTCATAGACTCATACCATACCAAAAAATCTACTAAATAATTGGGAGAAATAATTATAGATCTCTTTTTTCTATCACTCCCCTTGCTTATCTGTCACATGCACAATTCTCAATATTTACTCACATAAAATATAAGAGAAAGCCAAGTAAATTAACTCAAGGGACACAACCCTTCAGAAAAACGAAAAAGAAAACTATCAAGTCCATCTTGTAGCACTATGGCGCCAATTTGGGGAGCTTCGACATTGAAGCCTATGTCTTGCACCGCTGCAGCGCCGTATATTTATACCGCTGCGACAATCTTCTCTCTTTCGTTCAGCCCTAGGGCGCTCTAAAGGGGAGTTGAGGATGTCGACGTGGACTTGGTCGTCGAAAATGAATCTGTGATCAAATTTTTGATCCACCATGCATGAGGGAACAAAAGATTTTGGTGTGCTGGAACTTCCGGGCTGCAAACGATGATCTCCCGGCCGATTGGACAGCAAGGAGATGTGCAGGAATTTTCTAGACAACCGCCAAGCAATGTCCATAAAATATGGACAACAACTTGGAAACCTAGAATTGGGGTTTGGGAGTTGTTTTGAGAGAGAGGAAGGGAAGGAAGAGGTGGGGAAGGCCGGCGAGTAATGGGTGGAGGGGAAAGGGAATTTCCAAAATCTGAAATTAATTTCAGTTTTTTGGTTTGGAGGGAATTGAGGTTTTGTAGTTTGAATTTCGAACAAGAGGGAAGAAAGGATGGTACTCCTTAATGAGAGAATAGATTGAGGTGTTTGGAAGGAATGAAGTAATGTGGAGAGAGGGAGATATAAGGAGGGGTCGGCAGCTTGGTGAGTGGGTAGGGTTTAGGGAAAGATGAATAAAGGCTTACTTTAATTGGAATTTTAAATTAGGAGGGGTGGTTAATTTAAATCAAATCCAATTAAAAATTTAATTGGATCAAATTTAAGTAACTTTCATAAATTAGGGATTATTATTTAAGAAACAAATTCAAATTCAAATTTATTTGAATTTTGAATTCAAACTTGTTGCAAAATGAAGAAGGCTAAAATAGGAAGGGCATTGAATGCTAGAGGGAATTTGTGGAGTCAATGGAAGATGGAAGTGGCTGGCGGCTAGGTGTAGAATAGGGTTAGGTTTTGAGTTTGATGTTGGGGCCGGCGATTAATAGGAGTGGTTAGGGTTAATGTTGGCCAGCGGTTGTGGAGGAGTTTTGCTTTGGGAGGGCCAACGGTTAGAAGGGGTGGAGTGGTTTTTTTGGCCGACGGCTAGGAGGTGTTTGGTGAGGAGGCCGACAGGTCAAGGGAGAAAGGAAGAAGAAAGTTACCACGAGCCCAGATGATTTAAACAGCTGGTGGGTGATCCAATTCCCTCACCTAGGGATTTCTCTCCAAGGCTCTCAAGCTCTCACAAAACTTAATAGCTGAAATTTTTTATAATAAACTTCATTAGCACTCACAAAAAGAGGGGAAGGCTTTAAATAGCCAAAACAATAAAGAAAATTTAAAAGACTCAATTGCTCCCAAGACATACACATGACTAGGCCCTTAAGCGAGGACATAAACAAAAAAATACAATAAACTCATGAAACATAATAAAATATTAAATCTAATACAATGATAATCAAAAGTATATCAGTGCGATCATGGTCATACATCATCGACACTGCCTCTTGTAAACACTCCAAGGCCTGATGACTTCATCAGTGCGTATAAGAAGTATATAGGTAAACAAATCACAATAGACAGTTAAGAAAGAGGGCACAATTAACAAATTTTTCTAACCGTAACAATCCCTGAGACACTTCGGACATAAACCACTTAACATCAAATAGGATAGTCTTGTCACACCCCAATTTGGTCCATTTACGGTCAACCTGGAGTATAACAGAGAAGAAAAATCTAAACATGCCCCCTTCTTACTGACACTTATTTTGAATTATGTTAATCAGAATCAGATGAGTAAAAAATAATTTATTTGGACTCTCCTAACATATCAAGTTTTATACTTAACAACACAAAACATGTAATATACATCAATTAAACTTCACATATAATCAAAAGAAATATAGAGCTTTACTAAAACTTTTTAAATTTACTTATATATCCCAAAAGTCTTTGTACAATCTCTACTTGGACTTCTATATACACCCACCGGCCCTAATCCACCGGCCGGACGTCCCTCCTCCACCACCCCACTGAAAGTTCAACCGCAGATCATAATTGGATTTTATTCCCTCATACCTAATTTTCAAAACTAAGTCAGGAAGCTCATAATTATTTCCCCAATTCCCTCTCCCTCTCACCTTGCCACCGCCCCATGCATAGGCCTCACCTCCCCTCTAATTAATGCAAAAAATCTGAACTTAATTTCAGATTTATGGTTTTGTCCACATACATAAAACAAGCTCCCTTCTCCCTCAATATGGATGGCCCCATTAACTCCCCCCTCTCTCTCTAATTTAAATTCTTAACTCCACTTAAATTCTCCCTAATTTCCTCCTAAACCGCCACCCCTTTCCCTTTGTGGAATAATTTGAAATTCAAATTATTTACTCCCTTCCCTCTTAAAAAATATGAATTAATTTCAGATTTTCTGAAAATCCCTTTCCCCCCATCCAAACCCTAGCTCTACCCATCCCTATCCTCTCGTCCTAACCGCCAGCCCCACCAAAGAACCACACGGATACCCTCAATCTCATGGATGGCGGATCCGGAAGTTGATCATGGATTCATTTACAATTCTCAAGAGGAAATCGACATCATTCAATCACCTTTCTTCAATCCCGGATTTGGATCCAAAGGCACCGTCGAGGAATACGTGGAGCGTATTCTCTTTACTTTGGTGGATGTCATCGACGAACAACAACCTACAGGATAGTGGAAGATCACAGGGCGACCACCCGCCTCTCCAACTCCAGCCAACTTCCCGTTGATCAAGATCGTTGGCCTCCTCTGTCTTTCAGTGGCATCAATTGGATTTTTGACATCCCTCCTCCGTTAACCCTAGTCCTAGAGAGTGAGCAAAAGGGAAACTCGAAGGTGAAAGTTCTATTTGTTAAGTGCCGGATTATTGTTAACTGTATATTTGTCTTGCTATCGTCTTGTTATTGTCTTGAATATTTTTGTTAATCTATCGTGTAACCGCATGCTAGAAACAAGTCAATAACTACGAAAACTGAAAATCCTAACTTAGTAAAACATTACTATTATAGATTCATTGCTAAAATAAATTTCTTTATAAAATCATGCAATTATGTTGATATGTTTCACATCAATATTTGAAATTCAAATTTGAATTTCAAATTGGATTAAAATCTCTCCCAAATTAAGTTGGTTAATTAAGACAATTGTTAATGGTGATTAAAATCATCATCAAGAGGGCAAGAGTGAGGTGGCCGGCGATGGAGCAAGATGATGGGGGGTGGGGGTGGGGGTGGTCAGGTGCTAGTTGTCGTGGGATGGGAAGGCCGCAGCTGTAAGGTTTTTTTATTTTTTTTTTTTGGGGGGGGGGGGGGGGGGGGGGGGGGGGGGGGGAGGGGGTTGGGCCGACGGTGGGGCAAGGGGAAAAGGGGAAGGAAAATAAGGAAGAAAATTTTAAACTAATCAAGAGCTCTTTAGAAAGAGTTGTTGGATACTTCAAGAGCCTCTCCTAAGCTTCCTCTCCCCTCAAGAACTCACAAAGAGATCAAGAATATAGAGCTGAGTTTTCATTTCAATAATCATCATCCTTTTACAATTGAAGAGGACACAATATATAGGCCTATAAAATAAAATAACAATGATTCAAATGCCCCTTGGGCTACAACTCAAGCGAACTTAAAAGAAAGGGTACAATCATAAATAACAAATAAATAAACTACAACACAAATGCATCAAAAATAAAGACTGTGAATCGTAGCCATCGATCTACGATTCCTACGCTGATAAACTCGTCGATAACGTTTGTCGATGTCCTCATCAATTTATGTTAAGAAATTCATCAAAGTATATCTCACATTGGCACAAAAAGATGATTTCCCCCCAAAATCAAAATGGTTGATAGACTGATACTCAAATAAGTGGTTTTTAAACGAAAAGCTGGTTTTATATGCAACATATGTGAATATTTATAAACACGCAGTTCCCAATCGACTGTCCCTTATAGAGCTAATTTAAATCCAAAATTTGAATTGCTGCACATGTTGGATCAAATAATTGAAAAGCAAAAAATACTGACACAGAAGTTATGTTTTCTAAAATAAAATTTACCGCTACAAAAGTCACAGTTGAAGTTAGTAGAATTCGAACCATGAAGGGACAAAATAATTCCAATATTAAATACCAGAAATCCAACCAAGAATGGTTTTTCCACGCAATTAAAGGAACCAAATAAGGAATTTCGGAATTCAAATCAAGAAAAATATAAAGACCTACATAAGCATGCTACAAATCAGAAATTTTATTGCAATGAAACCCGCAACTTAGAATAGAACCAATTAAAATAATCTAACAACCTAAAAGAAAAAAGTAAAAGAAACTAAACCTAGAGAGAAGTCATCTATACCGAGAACAAACATAATTAAGAGAAAATATCGAATTCTCATAAAACATAAGCTCATAATAACTAAAAATTGAAAATTATAAATTAATTACCAAATAATAAAACTAAATAAAATTTTGCTCAAAATGTTTATTTATTTTCTTGATATTTGTTGAATGCAAACATTAAGATCATAGCTCCAAAGAATTCAACTTGGACAAATTCTGTTACAAAGGAATCCATGGTCTTCACAAACAGATTTGTCACAACTGTCAACAACTTATCTCTAAAATCCATAATCAACAGTGGACACAAACTCATACACAAAATATCTTCAATAACAAATTATACTTAATTATTTGGTAGAATAATGGATGCGGATTAACAAAAACATGGAAAAAGAGAATAATCTAAGAAATTAACAACAGATTCATGAAATAAGATTAAACTAAATAATTGAAATTTGTATTAATGCCAGAAAATTTTGAAATATTCAATTTATAGGTATATTAGTTCCAATATACTGCAGGATTTTAAGTAATCCTACACTTCTCGCATTAATTTCTTAAATGTTCCTGATGGAAGCCTCCTAGAGCTTAAATGCATCATAATCATTTTTCTTTAAATTTCACATACATTTTGTTCACAGAAGTACAAAGCTTGTATTTTGGCATAGTAACCAATTTTGTTCATATAAGTAGAAAGCTTGTATTGGGCATAGTAGCCAATTTCTATGAATATCCATACGCCAATCATACATGTATTGTGTTAATGATTGTGCAAATGCATCAAGCTTAAACTTAATAAGAGGCTCAAGAAGATCTATGGGTATTTTAAGTTAAAACCTTATGATAATCTTAAATGGACCGATGGAAATAGACATAGTGACAAATGAAGTCCATACAAACTCAGTCATAAGTAACAGCAAATCACTCAAATGCATAAACCTTTCTCAAATGTAATATAACTCTCAAGCCGTTGTTAACTACTTCAATTTGTCTGTTAGTTTGTGGATGATAAGAAGTTGAAAATTTCAATTATATTTTCAACTTTTTCCAAAGTGTTTTCTAAAATAACTCATGAATTTTATATCTCAATTTGAAATAATTATTTTTAGGCAACAAAAGAATTTAACCAACTTATTAAGATAAAAGTTAGTAATGTGAGCCGCAACAACAGTTTTATAATATGGCACATGATGAAATGAGCGGACCTTTAAAAAATGAACCACTACTGTAAAAATAGAATCGTGTTTTTTCAATGTTCATAATAAACTCAACACAAAATCCTTGCTAATGTTTTCCCAAGGCATGGATGGAATAGCCAAAAGTGATTAAAACCCTATGTCATGCTTTCTACCCTTAACAAACTGATAAATTCTACATTAAGAAACAATTAGTGTCACATCTCTTCTCAAGCATTGCCAATAAATCTACCTTCATTAATCATTATGGTTTATACATACCAAATATCCAACAATACCTCCAATATGTAATTCTACAATCATAAAATCTCTCAAAGTTGAATCAAAGATACAAATAGTAGCCTTAAATAAATGATTATCTTTGAGCAGTATAATGATTTTTAAGCATTATTTAAGTATTGATAAATCTTACTAAATCCTTGTAAGTAAGACATTCCTACTTAATATGAACAAAATCAATCACCTTAATTTGTATTACATTTAAAATGACAGTGGCTTTACTAAGAGAATTAGCAATTTTGTTCTCCGTTCTATACCAATGTTATAGACAAATGAATGTCCAAGAAAAAATTAAACTAATTTGGATATAGCATCTCAAATATTTCAAAGATTGATGATTAAAAAAAAAAAAAAAAACTCTAAAGGCAACGTATGATGCCCTTAATAAAGAAAAGCTTGAGAACCCTATAGTGCGAATACTTTTATATTTAGCTTCATTCAATTCTTAAAAAGGTAATGAGACGTCCTTAACTTCACACTTCTCCAATACCTAAAACAAACACATCACAAAAAACTTCAAGGCTTATTAAAACCAAGCAACTTAAGCATAACTGTATTTGTAAGCATTTACTTAATCTTAGCAAAGCACAATCATTACATTTAAGCTCCATTTTTTAGATAGTAATTGAAGCAATGAAAATGCAAAATCTCTTGATGAATTGTCTATAATGAGTAATCAAACCAGAAAAAAATATCACTATTCTGGTAGGTTTTGGCCAATCATACTTGTTAGCCTTATCAGAATCAATAGAAATTCTATCAACTTAAATAAAAATTCTGATATAGAAGATATTCAAAGATGCTAGAAAGTTTGAAAGTAGGACACTGAAGGAAATCAAATTTGCAAATAGTTGTCCTGTTCCCTAAATTTCATCAAGAAAGTAACTCCTTCCATACCTTCAAAACATGTCAAGGCCACACTTTGTACAACATGAGACACCAAATTAGAAACAGTGCACGCCATCTAACCCATTTCACCCAGTTATGTAAGAAATCCATCTCGCATTCATTTTTATTTCACACCGATTATTCTTCTTCCTTATTTTACCTCAAAATGTTGTGATACAACATACTCTTGAGCTTTGTGCTTGCTATCATTAAAAGTTCCATTCCCTTTTATTAAATGATGCGCAAAAATATTCATTACTATATTATAATTAACGCAAACGTGGAGTGATAATGCGTCCTTAGTATGCTTGGTCATTTCAAGTTTGATTATGTTAAATATATTGCATCCATATTGATTACCCCGTTTTTAAAAGATAGAAATAAAATTAAAGAAGAAAACATCATAAAGGACAGAGAGAATATTCTTTTTACCTGTAACAAGACCTCTTGACTAGGATGCAATGGAGAACGCACAAACACAACTCTAGCAATGTTATCATGGCCAAAAAACACATCAGGCTTTCTTAACCGTTGAAATGCTGCCATGGCATCTGAGTTAGAACTAAATTCAAGGAAAGCAAAAACCTTGATTTTTCCCTCACTCTTCAGATCTTCAGGTAAAATAAGGCACTCCATCTGTTGAACTCCAAAACTTTTTAACCTTGCGATCATCTGGAAGAACAAGAATCTTTGAACAACCAATCTTTACTAATGCTGCATCTGAATAGATTAAATAGTTTTAAAACTATTTTGCTTAGAATTATGCATTCATCATTTATAACAGAAAATTACTCTACACAGCATATCCTGGAACAAGTGCTTCTATATATATAATGTAAAAATATGATTAAAACAGTAGAGATTGTCATACAAGGTCCCTAGTCTTGATCGCTTTCCTCATTCTCCTCATTTTCATCATTAGCATCATTAGTACTATCATGATCAAAAGAGACACCTTTGACAAAATGATAGGAAGTACTTGAGTACGCAAGTAACCCTAAGGGGAATACTTAAGTTCGCAAGCAAACCTAACAATAATTGGTGAAAAACAGTGGGAAAAACTGCTTATTACAAAAGAAAACAGCAAGCTATAGCAGGTTTCTTGGAAAAAACGGAGAGAAACAACGATGAATTCCACTAGTAGATGCAAGAAAACAGCAAACAATACAAGTTTATTCAATTCGAGAGGAAGAAATAGCCCTCCAAATCTCTAGCCAAACATAGAGCCCAAAGGAACAAACCTTAGATCTCAAATTTGATTTCAAACTCAAGATAAAAACTAACACTAACAATAGAGACTAATTAAAGCAAAGAGGACAATTACAAAATCCCTAAACAACCATTCATTCAAATTTTACTCCAAAAAAAAACTTAATTAAGAAGTAGGTCCCATAGCTCCAGCCGCCCCTCTCTCTTCTCCGTGTTCACGCGTGTTTAGCTCCGCGGGTGTTCGGCCAACTACTCGACCGACCACGCCTCACGCGCAATACACACCCATGCAATCAATCCATGCCCGGCTCCTCCTTCGCGTACCAGCAGCGTCCAAACGGCACCTCTTCTCCCCTTTCTTGGACAGAACACCTTCCTCCTCATCAATAGCCTCCACCAGGCTCTAATACCATTTGTTAGAAAATTGCGAGGAATTCTTGAGCTCTTCTTAAGCACTTCTTGAGAGAGAGAGAGAGATGACAGATATTTGAGGAGGAAAATCTATCCTAAAGCTTTATTAAAATTTTTTCCATCTAATACATCATATATAATCTCTATTTATAAATATTTATATGGATAAGATGTCAATGCGGATCAAACAACTTAAATCCTAAACTAATACTCAAAAATCTTCACCTTGGTCCAGATTTTACCAAAAAAAAAACCATGTGCACCTACTGCGGTCTAACTGACTTCTTGCACTAACTCCACGCGCAATCCGGTCGAACTGAGCTCAATCCCGCTCACGAATAAACTCCATCGTGGATTCCAAACCACGGCTCCAGCTCACGCTCCATCACCGACTCGTCAGTTTTCCTCGAATACTCATAAATGATCCGTCTTCTCTCCCCAAAATGCGGATATCAACTTCACCATCAAACAAGTTGAATATCTCTTGCATGACAACTTCCGATATCACCGTTACCTCATCTTCAGCATCAACAGGATTCTCTGAAATGGTATCCCAGATGTCGATCTAATTCTTCTTGGTCGGGGCCTCATCCTTCACACGAAAAATTGCACCCGAATCCTGCAGCCCATCCTCTAACGCTCCGTGTTCATGCGTTCTTGGCTCTGCGGGCGTTCGGCTAGCTACTCCTCGACCGACCACGCCTCACGAACAGTACACACCCATGCAATTGATCCAGGCCCGGCTCCTTCCTCGCGTACCAGCAACGTCAAAACAACACCTCTTCTCCCCTTTCTTGTACAAAACACCCTCCTCGTCAATAGCCTCCACCAGGCTCTGATACCATTTGTTAGAAAATTGTGAGGAATATTTGAGCTCTTCTTGAGCACTTCTTGCACAAGAGAGAGAGGGAGAGGGAGGAGAGATGATAGATATTTGAGGAGGAAAATCTATCCTAAAGTTTTATTAAAATTTTTCCCATCTAATACATCATATATGATATCTATTTATTGATATTTACATAGATAAGAAGTTAATGCGGATCAACCTAACCTAAAACTTGGACCAATACACAACAGGTTCCATACATCAAACCTCTCCTCAAACACAAGATCAGCTGGAGCTACATGTAGGACACAAAAAATATCACTTTCAAGAAAGTAATAAAACATCAAGGAATAAATGCAATAGAACACCAATGGCATACATGAATTTCCATCAACCCATCACTAAATAAAAATAAATGTGTGCGATATTCAATTGAAATTTTAACAGCAAAAGAGACCTTCCTAAGTACTTGCCAGCCTTTAGAAGGCAACTGACTCAAAGAAGGTAGCAGCTCACGATTTTGTGCCTTGACTTATGTCAGATGGAATAGCTTTAGCAAGATAAGCACTAATAATTAACCTCAGCATCCATGGCATTCAACTTATGTAAGACTCTTATCCACCAAGCAAACCTCCACAAAATCCCGTTCATCCAATTCAGCCAATTCTATCAAAGTCCAAAATCAAACTTCCTACATTTATCCCTTCAATTATAACTTGAAAGATGATGCAGTATAGTTAATCAAATGAACTCGTCTAAGAGAATAGAGAATACTTAACCTGAAGACAAAAACAAACTATTGAGTTGGCAAAAAACTGACAATAAGCATGAATTTTTAAATTGCCACATGGTATGATAACCTTTCCCTCCAGCGCTTTACTTTCATTTCATATTTGCGGCTCCTGAACATATTTGGAAGGCATTTTATGATACAGATGAACAAAACAAGTCATGACTAACAAAATATCAACCCTATAATAAGAAAATCATCTCCCACAGATACAATTCTATTGGCCGACCACAATTCTATTAGAGAATTTTTTTTGTTGTGCAAGAGTTTTATGGTATATAATTATTGTCAATGGACAAAAGTGACACACAATATGCTTTGATTGAAATAGTTACCGATTAAATAATGCGCTTTCAATGGAAGAGAACAAGCATTCCTATGCAAATATATTTCCCTAGCCTGTGCCAACAATGGTAGAGTTTAACCCACTATTGAAGGCATACCTTCATCCATATTCATCTTGTCTCCAGCACCACGGGAGAATGTATCCTCAAATTGTGACACCGATAAAAGTTTTGATTCCTGGGTCATCTCATCAATCCCCAGCTCCTTACTGAAGGGGTTAACTGGCTTTGGCGTAGCTTCCTCCTTAAGCTTAATGGGATTTTTTATCTTCCAAGGTCTTTTCCTTGACGACTACGATGTCCCCCTTAACCAAAGAAAAGGACAAAGAATCCTTCTTGAAAGTACCGCATTTTCCAACTCGAAGCCAGCGGGTCCATTTGGAGTAGTCTTCTTCACATCTGGTTCTTTCTCGATCCCTTCTATTACATTACCCTCCAAAATTACCATGGTCGTGACCGATGCCGATCCGAATTCCTCCATACTCACGATATTCTCTTCTTCGGTTGTATCGTAAGGTGGAGGATCCTCTCCTCCTACGACATCATTCTCCATGGAAGAATCATAATGGGCTTCTATCTTTGAGACCTGATCTCCGACACTGGGGGGTTGTTTGGTATTGGATTGGATTTAATTTAGTGAAATTTAGTAAATTCCGAGGTTGTTAAATCATGAAAATTGTTTGGTATGACAAATGTTAAATCTTGAGACAATGTTTGACAATAGACTCTAGGATTTAAAGCAATCGCAGATTGAAATATGAAGGAATAATACTTAATTACATCAATACGCTAGTTATGAATTTGAAATAATTGTATTCCACATAATAAATCAAACATGACATCATACAACATAAAATAGCAGAAGCATAAAGAGTACATGACACCATGATAGACTAATATTTATTTAGACACTGATAAACTACTACATGATAGTACACTTCAACATGATAAAGAAGTTGATATATCTTGTATTGGAGAATAACTTTCTCATAACGATTGATTTCTTTGGCAACTTATCTGAAATCCAAAAAACATAAAATTACTATTAAATGTATTTAAAGTTGAAATATTGTGAATGCATAGATTAATGCTTACTCGGGCGTTCCAAAACTCTGTTGTGATGTCATGTCATATCGCTTCTCCCTGAATTCTTTCTCCTATTGTCGTATGCAAGTTAGGATCCTCATAAGACATTTCAACTTCACCATGTTCATTATCATGCTCCATTTCCGTCTGCGACATATTGAAATACGGATCATATCCATGATATCAACCTATGTAGTTGTGCATAACTGCACATGCAATAACCATATCAACTTGAAAAATCAGAGGAAATTGTCTCATGTGCGTCAACACTTAAAAGCGTTCTTTCCAAATTCCAAAACTCCTCTCTACCATATTGTGTGATTGGACATGCGGTGGTTAAATAACTCTTGTTGAATGCATATCTTATTGTTGTTCGATTACGATAGTCAACCAAGTGATATTGATATACTCGAAATGGTGCAATCAACTTATTAGTGTTTGCATAACCAGAATTAACCAAGTAATAATGATTATGAGGCACTCCAAACTGGCCTTGCTCGACAACCCATCTAAGCACGCGCATATGCGCAGCAGAACCTTCCCACCCCAGATGTCATATACACAAATTGTCAATCAAATGACAAAGCAGCCATTACGTTCTGTGAAGTGAAGCCCTTATGGTTACAATAACGATTTTGTAAGTTGTTACTGACTATGGCAGGAATATGTGTTCTGTTAATTGCACCAACTACGTTCATGAAGGGTAAAACAGTACATTCGAACACACAAATGGATGGCATTCTACTTCTGCTAGGGGTAAATTTATGAATTCATCTAAAAAGGATACAAGAGCACACATAACTATATTGAAGTACCTGCTAAATGTTTTCAATGAACGTTGGAAGAACTCACACAATTGGCGATAACTATGAGCATGCGCTACTCCCTGCAAAATATACCTAGTTGCTCAGCTACAAGCATATTTTTGGTATCACGCAGATGTTTACGACTAACTAATAGTTCTCTCAAGCTCACGAAGGCATCTGGAGGAAACCCGAAACAATGATATGCTCTTCCCGGATGGCCAGCAAGCACATCGAATACATATCAATGTCCCTTGTATGTTCTATCAAACATAGGCCGCCTTATTGGTAGTTCATCATCTGAGGAAGAAATTTATTGAAGAATACATGGAGTTATTTTGGCAATGGCATCATGAACTTGAACTTGTAAGTCAATCATATCACATAACACATCTGGTAATACTCCACGCAAATAATTCGACATAATTGCATAAATAAAGATAACTAATTCATTAATAAACTAAATAGTATTTAGGACAGAACTTGCAATATTACAACACAATTTAATTTCAAATTAAATTATATTGTAGTGATACATGAAATTAAAATGGGAAGACCTCAACGAACATAAAGTAAACATGAACATATATAAAGCAAAATGCTAACGTTCACAACACACTAACATAAAGTAAACTTGCACCACTAAACTGCTAAATGCTAATAGGACACCTACAACCAAACTTTTGAAGTGTAAAAATGTGGGTGTGAGCTAACAATATATTCTATCCATTTTGCAAGTAATTCTCCCTCCCAAGTCATGAATATTGTTTTGTTATCATTGTTTTTCTTAAGCGCGTCTTGTACAACTAATAGAGCTTGTGTTGTCAGGTTCTCTAGTTGGCCTAACTTGGCCAGACAGTCTGTCATCGTCCAAGGCTCACTGCGTTGAATAATTTCTTTAAAAACAACTGCATTTTTGTTCGACTCAACCAATAAACGATTCAAGTTATCTAAGTCCCCCTTCTCCTTGGGACGTCTAGTTGATCTGGGTGGTTCTTCGCTAGATCTTCTTGAACGTAGCATAGAACTTTCATCTACATCTTCACTTGGTGCACCATCTACAGCCTCAGGTAGATTGCTATTGGAGGTTCCTTCCATATCGTAGCTCACACCATTAGCAGCCATGAACTCGTCTTTGAAATGTGGAGTTTCATCTTCGTCTAGGTTTACCGTTGGTTGTGTTACCTTACTTGATCTTGCACCTATACCAATTGCAATGTTCTCGGCACAGATCTTTTCAAAAATTTTGTATTGATGAAAGGGATGTCTTCGAAATCGAGATAGCTTTGGGTTAACCTACATTTAGAAAATTTAACTAAATTAGGAATACGATTTTATAATTTGCGTGCATACCTAAATAGCAAAAAATAATACCTGAACAATTTCGTCCCATAACTCATCCGGTGCTACTGGAATGTATAGATCATCATCCCAACCCCAACCACTACGGTTTTTCAATTGATAAAGTGTTTTGAAGTCAGCTTTCATGCTTTTAAATCGTATCATTACGGAAGATTCTATGTAGTTTGATCCTAGACGCTGATTTAACGCAGCCACTAAGCTTGACCATTGTTCCTTCTGCAAATTCCCATTACAGAAATTCCCATTTACATATTGCTCCAACAATAGCTCGCCTAGTACGATGTTATGATCTTCTGGCCACTTAGGATTTCGAGTTGTGCTTTTGGGTTGGCCGGAGTGAATGGATATGTCATCACCCGAACGATGTGGGGCACTAGAGCTTGCACGTGCAAAACCTTTTCCTTTTAGAAATTTCTGCATTTCTGTCAAACATTAAGAAGACAATCAATTCTATGAAGTTTCAAATCTATCCAACCGAGCATTAAAATTTTTATTTTAAGAAGTTTTACCAGTTTTATGCAGGTAGATAGCGTTTGATGACTTGTTGTCGCTCACACATTCTGCATGCATATCGATGAAACATAAATGTGTATTACAAAAGCATTCATTTATTTGCGCGGCGACATGACATGGTATCAAGAAAACACTCAATTAACCACACAATTAATTCCTTTTTTTTCTATCAAATTTTCAATCATCCGAATACAACTCAAAAAAAAAAAAAAAAAAAAAACCCCAATGCTATAGAGCACAGAGCATCATACCTAATGTTATCCAATATGAATAACTGACCCAACAAATTAGTTTAAATAACACACAATATCACCAAAAAAAACATTCAAATATCATACAATCCAAAAAAAACCTAACTAAATTTGTATGAAATATATCAGATCAGAAAATTATCAAACATAAACAAATAACAGGAAATATTAAACATTTAAAAAAAAAAGTCTAATCTGAACATAAGCAAACTGTATTAAAATATCCAATATAAGCAAACTGTATGAAAATATCAAACATAAATAATAATAATAACCGAAAATATCAAACATTCATTTCTTCGCTCTCGGCCTAGTTACAGTCGAAACATTGTCGATGTAAGATGTAGCACTGCTATTTAACGCAAGGAGAAGGACCGTCGTGTCGAGCACAAGAACGAAATATACACATGAAATTCCAGAGGCGGGGCCGATAGATACCTGCGCGACGAAGAGAGGTAGCCGGCCGTAATGCTGCGGAAGATGCGTACCAGGTGGAGGAACACGCTGGCTGAGCAAGGGTCGGAGGCGGCTAGGGCTGAGGATAAGTGCGAAGCAACTGCGCCTTCATCTACATAAAGACCTCGCGGGAACTTCGCGACACGGGCGCCGCAGGTGAGAACTCGCTCAACTTTAAATCCCGTTAAATCCGCCGAAAAATGGGATTCGGATTTACCCAGATTTACAAGGATTTAAGCCGTAAATCCGTAAATTTGGGATTTACGTCGTCGCGGGATTTACAGGCGCGCAAAAAACTGTTTGGCTGGATTTAGGTTAAATCCTTCATAAATCTTATGCCAAATCCGATACCAAACAGCCCCTGGGAGTGACCTCAGTGTCCAGCATGCTCTCCCCCTTGGGCATAGGCGAAGAGGGCACAAGAGAAGAATCCGAGGAACAGGGCCTCGATTCTTTTAGCCCCAGCAGAAAGCTTTTTGGCTGCGCCTCTATTGGCGGCTCACCGGGCCATCACACGCCGATGCCGAGCGGGGAAGTTCTCGGGCTGAGACGATGGCTCTTGCCTCTTGGTAAGCTAGTAAACGCTCCAGCCTCCAACTTGCGTCGATAGCATCGCAGAAATTATAGTTTTATGATGTATTATTCTTTAAAGAATATAATGGTTAAAATTAATTTAAATAATATTGGGCAAATTTTCGGAACAAGCAGCTTATATGCGAGATTTAATGATTCAAGCAGTTTTTTAAAAAAATTTAAAAAAGAGCCAATGCGCTAGATAGGCAGGCGCATTCAAAGAATGCGCCGTGTTGTTCGGCGCATTCTTTGAATGCGCCATCTTGCTCGGCGCATTCTTCAGATTAATTTTTTTTTCCATGAAATGCGCCAAAGCCGTCGACGCATTCGCCTCGTTTTCAGTGTTTATAATTTTTATCGTATGATGTATGTTTTTTTTCGTTTTCAGTTCTCGTATGAGTAAATTTTTTTTTCGTTTTCAGTTCCGCATGATTGTGCCTCTGTATTATTTCACTTGAAAATCAGGGGATGATGTAGTGTGATAATTTTATGCTGAGAGTTGGGTTTTAATGTTTTTTGAGTGAAATTTAAAAATTAAAATTAAGTTTGTTTAATAAATATAATTTTTAGAAGAGTGGATTTAATGAGACCTTAAAGAATAAAAATTTGTATCGAATTTAAAGATTGGACCTATATAAAAATAAAATCCAATTTGTCTTGAGGAAGAAGAAATTATCGTGAAATATTAAAAATTAAAAGTTTTCAAATTTACAAATAGTTTTGATATTATATACAATAATTCGTTTTGCTATTAAGAGATTTAGAAGAAGTAACTTATGAAATTTTTTTTATTTTAATTTTTCGTAGAAAAAATAATTTAAATTATTTGTTTTTGGATTGATAACATTACTCAAAATATCTTATTTTCCATAAAAAAAATAATTAGAATAAATTAGGGTAATATTTATGTCAGCAAATGAGAGAAAAAAAGTGAATTTATATATATTAAAATTTCTTATAAATAAATTGAAGTTATGTTGAAATGTATTAAAATATTTGGCCAAGTTTAGTTAGTTTCTTTGTGAAAGTATGGAGAGTTTATCTTCTTAATCTTATACGTATAAATTTAAAAAATAGATGCGACAATCATATTAAGAAGTAATTTACGTGAAATCAAGTTGAGAAATAAAATTTGTTATCCCATCATTTTAATATTTATTTATTTCTTTTAAAAATTTTAAAATGTAGAACTTTTTTGTACTTGTATTTTATGCAGCAGTATTTTAAAAGAAATTTAATTTTTTTTGTAAGATTGGAGCACATTTTATAATTGGAAAATGAAAGTGGCAAAAGCCTTTAACACAAATTCTAGAAAATACATGATTAGTCCAGTAATAAAATGGATGACATATCATAATAATTGAGGAATGGTAAACAAAGTATGATTACATTTGGCTCAGAACAATGCGCATACGCGCTTGAAGTTGGGATAGAGTTGGACAGCATAAGAATTTTGTTGTGAACTGCTGTTGGATGTACTGCCAATCTTTTATGTCAAGAAACTCCTTCTTTTTTTTACCATCTATAATATTCAGCTCTTTATATTTTTCTGATAGAAATCCATCTTGATTAGTATGCCACCTTTTATAAAGGATACAATGTTGTACATCAGTTATTGGATTCTCAACATTGACCACTACGGAACCATCTTTTTTTTGTGTGATTTCAGTAATTCTTGTACTAAGAATATTTATAGGAGCAAAATGACCATTGTGATCCGTAAACCTTTGTCGTACGAATTTCCAGCCCATATCAGTAATTGTTTCTCCATCCACATACATGGGATGACGAGTTTTGATAACTTCGTGATATGTATCCCATAAACTATCGTCTTCATACCAAGACCATTCATGTAAACAACATCGAAAAAATTCATTTGTTCTTGCTTTTTCCTCCAAGAATTCATCCATAGGGTACGTCATTGATTCTGACAATCGAATTGATCCATCATATATCAACTTCTTCCTAGGAATTATATGAAGGAAATCCCTAGCTGGTGAGCGCTTTATTGCTGAGGTCTTTGATGAAGATGATGACATTTTGTGCTGAATTTTAAGCAAATCGCGAAATGAGTTATAATTTATGAAAATAATACAAGTTCATATGTAAAGGCCGATAAGAATTTTAGATAGTTAGCACCTTAATCTTATACATAAAATTTTAATATTTGCTTACATTTCAGAACATATCATAGTCATTTCCTTAGCAGATATCGTACGCGACCTTGAAGTTGTGTTTGCGTTGGGCAACATTTGAAGTGGTACATAAATCCGTGTTGCAGGTGGTTCCAATCTTCGCCATCTAAAAATTTTCTCTCCTTTCCGCTCTGAGAACATTGCATTAGCAATTTGTAGTTATCTAAGAGCCATTTGTCTTCTTTGTGCGACCAATGTTGATATAGAATACAGTGATCAATATCAATCATTGATATTCCTATCCCCGGCTCAACATTACCGTGTCTATCGCACCCCAATTCTCGAATACGATCCTTTATAAAATTTAATGATACTAGGTGGCCGTTCATATCGCTAAATCTTTCTTGTAACAACTTCCAACCACTTGCTCGAAGTTCATAGCCAGACCTATATTGTCTTAATTTCATAATTTCATCATTTTCATGCCACAGGATTACATCCTCGTCTTCCCCCCAAGTATGCAGAAGACACCTAAAAATTTCATTTGTAGTTGCTTTTGCTTCTAGGATCTCATCTGGGCTATAAGCCAAACTTTCATGGATACGGCTACTTCCTTCTTCTATTAGTTGGTTTGTAGGTGCGCCTCTCATAATTTCATTGACCTCTGAGAATATTTTGTAATAATAAACTCCTTCTTGCCTTAAATGTGGATTCCTATGAACAAGGAGCGAAAAATGTTGTGAAATGGCTTGGAATAATATTCAACTCAAGTATGAAAGAACGTATATAATACAATAATTTGGATGCTGAATATAAATAAGAGAGCATGAATAGGAGGTATTATGTTGTCTTACAGATCATCGAACATTAGCATACATAAAGTAGTTAGCATAAGATAGATAAAATTTTAACCCATATCATCTATCGATGCCGAGGAAGAGCCCTACTACCAGGAGTATATCTATCTGGAGCTCTTCTTCTACGTCGTTGTAGCTGTTGCTCTTCCTCAATAAATTCTTCATCTTGTTGTGGAAGTTCTGGTCGATGTTGCCTCACATCAGTATATTGTTCAGAAGTTTGTCCTCCCATTAGTAATAAATCTTGCTGCGAGGGGGAGGTTGGTAACCCTATCCCTGACATCCACTCTGGTATTGCTATGGGTCTAAATGTTTGTGTTGAGGGATGTTGGGATGGTGTACCATAAAATATTTCATGTGCACTGGTTTCTTGTGCTGCCAATGGGCTCCAATGCTGTGTGGAGGGTCCAGCCCCGGACATGTCATAGGCGCTCGATGGAATGTGCATTGAATGTCGTGGTGGTTCTCGTTCAGTTTGCTGCTGTCGTCGACTTCTCCTGGATCTAGATGGAGCATCAGAAGTTGATCGTCTTGGCCCTTGAGAGCCATGAGAACCTATTCCTGCGTCCCTGGTTTGACTCATCTCAGGTAGTGTGGTGTCAAAAGTAGTATAGTCGATATAAACAGATCGCTGCACTCTGGCGGAAAGCTCGGAAACCTGGTCAACTGCTAACTGTAATGAACTGGCATTTTGTCCTTGACCCCCCGCCAATGGTTCAAGAATTGCACTTGAACGTATGTAGTAGTCAGCCTACACGATTTAAAATGATTATCAAAATATGCTTTATAACAAATTCTCTAAAAAAAAATATTATTTCGACGTACCACTAATCGTTCGCCTGGGGAGCGAGGAAAGAAAGTTTCTGGCGGCTCAGTTTGAGGCTGTAACAAATGGATTGAAGCCCATGACCTATACCACCGTAGGTAAGTACCTAACTCTTGATTACCAGTTCCTTCTGGCCGGGTAATTGCTACTACATATGCTCTCCTATCTTCCCATATTTCCAGGTAATCCCTATACTGAACAGTCCAGTCCAAATCAGCTCGACCTCTTCCATCAATCCTTCTGAAATTTATTTCCATCGGTCGAACATCTGTGAATTGTATTCCCCCAAATTGTCGCATAACACGATCAGGAAGATGCCACTCGGTACGCTTCCAGCTAATGAGGGGCACTCTAGCACGCCATATTTCGATCCCCTCCAAACATTCGGCTGGCAAAGTAGCCAGAATGTCATCCGTGTATGGAGTCATGCTCACCTACATGTATACAAATCAAGGATTTCTACACATTGACAAATGGCAATAAATTGATAAGGGTTAATGTTCAAAATTTTGTCATACCTGAGATAGTCGTAAACCGTCAAACTCATCACGATATGTCAACGTGTTGCCAGAGGGGAGCTCACGTATCCGATCTTCAGCCCACCTATATTAAGTACGAAATATCATAAGTAAATGTTTTAAAGGTTTAAGCTCTTGCATAAATTAAATCATATTACCTACAACCAAGAGGTCTACCACCTAAATCATGTATTTGTGGTACACGTAGTGTGGGTCTGCCAATGTACAATCTCTCCCACGACCAAACCTGTAGTAATGCAACACATCCGGCAATATAAGTACGTGTGGGCCTGGTCGCATGACATAGCTCTCTGTATAGATGCGCAAGAACAGCACTTCCAATAGACAATTGACCGAATGAGTCCACATCCATAAGCAAGGGCAACCACTGCAAGGAGACATGTGACCGCGATGTGTCAGGGATCAAAAAACATCCAATCATGAACAGGATGTAAGCCCGGACATGATAAAGAAATGGTCCAGGAGCTAGCTGTTCATATGAATCTCTGTAGAAAGTCCATCGAAGCCAACGTAAGGGTAGTATTGACTCGAACTGCGAACTACCCATTCTAAAAGTGGCCGTTTCATCTTCATCACCCGGTGCATGGTACACGGTTTCTCTGCCTGGATGTGTGCCTAGTAGTTCATCACAACAATCTGGCCATGACTCCCAACGGCGCCCTAATCCAACAACATTTGGGCCCACGACGGCTGGCCCATCAATGCGCAGTCCAAGTATAACCTGCACATCCTGCAGCGTTATTGTCATCTCTCCAACTGTGAAGTGAAAAGTGTTCGTAAGCGGACACCATCTTTCGACAAGTGCTGTTATCAGATTATGATCCAAACGTATGAACTGTAGATGCCGAATGTTATGTAGTCCGAGATTTCGTAGAACATAAATCATGCGGGGGCACTCAACCGGCCACTCGCGTGCAGTACGTAAATGGGTCGAAGCAACTAAAGGAGAGGCCTGTGGCAACGACATAAGAAGAATCAATTAAAAGAAAGTTTATGATTGATGCACTTTCGAATATACCAAAAATACATTCGAATGAAATTTATACCTGGTCTGGATCATGCGCCCTATGAGATGCCCCCAGCGATGCTATGCTCATTTCTCGAATTGGTTCCTCCAAGTTCTCGTCATGGGTGCTACGACGGCCACCACGTCGACGCCTAGTTCTTTCAGCCATAGCTATATTACCAAAATTTTAGAGAATTGTTCAAGTTGTCAATTAAACAACACAAGCGGCAGATAAGATATTGAAAAAAACAAACTACGTTGCTACCTTGATATTTTGGCCATTACAATATTTTAAAAATTTTATAGATTTGTGCCTGTTGATAACTAATCAACAGAAGCTACAATTAACATAATTGAAAAAAAAATTGTCCCCACACAACTTCGCCATCATATATTAAAATGATACATATATCAACACTTAGAAATTTCAAACACCAAGACATCGTCCAACATCGAATATCTAAAAAACCTCACAACCATAACACATCACGAGGTGGAGCAATCGACATCTTTCCTGCGCAGCCGATCCAAACCAATATAGCTTGATCTATCGACCATACCTTCAATTCAAGGAGTAAATGAAATGAAGTTTTTCAGTTTCTCATTAAGATGAAGCTCTAAGTAAAATGATATAACAATGAATTATCTATAATACCTCGAAGATGCCGGATTATATGGACACGTAGCCCTATTATGACCATTTCGCTTACAATGACCACACCGTTTATTTGAGCTTGTTTGTGCCTCATCCATCGTATTACGATATCTAGTTGTCCTCGGTCTACCTGCACGTCTCCTAAAAGCTGGTGCAAGCAAAGGAATGATTCCTGCTAGTTCATTAAAATTAGGCCAGACATCTCTAGGAGGGACAACATGGAAAAACCCGGAGTATGTTCCTTTATATGAGTTTAGTGTGAAGTACGGAGACACGAAAGCATTGTGATTCCATCGCCTATATCCTGCGACTGCAACCACGTGAACGCATGGCAAATGATGTAATTGTGGTTTGTTACATGTGCAAGCACACTTTTCGGGTGTAAGGACATCAACTTTTTGCGTTCTGCACGCCGTATCAATAATATGCTACATCTCATTGTATCAAATTTTTAACATGAGAATATTTACTGAAACAAACCATATTTATTCATATTTACTACATCAAATACAATTAGATTCAAGCAAACAAATTTAAGTTCAAAACATATAAATATTAATATAAGTCATCTAACATTAATTACAAAAATAAATCCTGCAAATTTAACTATAACTCTCTACTGGATCTCTTCAAATCCCAAAAAAAAAAAAAGGTTGGGTACAAAATTATAATACAAGATCTAAATATTTTATGAAATCTATAAAACCTTAAAAAAATTCAAACATAACATTAAATCCGACTTCATTTAGGGATCAGACATTTACAACGCCTATATTATTTTTTGGAAAAATATACTGAGTGCAAATGTATGTACGTCGAAAATTAAACTGCCGACAATTACAAACCAAAAAAAATAAGTTTGCCACAAATTATTATCTACACATGAAAATTGATTCTTCAAACTTAACAGGATCAAAATGATAGCAAAATTACAAATTAACATAACTAACTTACTACATATTACAAAGTCGTTCAAAACAAAATGGCCACAACTATAGAAATCTAACCAAAACTTATTTAACAGAAAAATTTGAAAAAAAAAAAATTAATAAACAAAACTCACCTTCAGCTCACGGGAGAACAGAATTGGAGGAGAAGAGAAGCAGGAACTTGCGAAGGGATGATTTGCTGTGAGTGATAGTACTGCTATTTATAATCCAAATTTCCTTCTCAAATGCTCAACCTCCATCCATCCTCAATTATTACCCTATTCATTTCCGCAACCGTCCGCGGAAAAACCGGATCTCGCCAGCGCTGAATTCCAAACAAACCAATCAACGCCAGCGAAGCAAACGAATATCGCCAGCGAAGATTGCGAAGAATACGCCTCAAAGCATGGCGCATTCAAAAGAATGCGCCGAACAGTTAAGCGCATTCTAAGAATGCGCTTAAGCGTTCGGCGCATTCTTCTGAATGCGCGCAACAGGTTCGCGCATTCTCACACTGCGCTGCAAGCTTTGGCGAATTGGCTTCTATTAAAATTAATTCAAAAATCTGCTCTTTTCGCAAAATTTAATATGCTTCACGCTGCTTACAAAAATTTGGCCAATAATATTTGAACATAATTTATATAAATTCTCATAATCTGTCTCTTGCTCTCTCTCCCTACCTCTTGTTCTATGAGCAATGCAAATAATAAAATTATCAAACAACTTATGTCAAAATAATTATGGTTAATTAAAGATTAATTTGGTGACACAATTCATGTTAGAAAATATTTGCCTTTATTTACAACATTTTAAGTTATTGAGTTATGTGCAATTAAATGGAAAATTTTGAAAAGGATATAATATTGAGATATTGGGTCAGGGCGTTGTTGATGATAAAAAATAATAGGAGAAAATTTCAAATTTGTAGTCCTTGTTAGATTAAAACTCTATTGTGACCCATTGTTGTTTAGCTTGGTTGGTGGGTGAATACGGTTGGGAACTTCCCAACTCGTGTTTGATTCTCCTCGAGCAATAGTGCCTCTTAAATGAGAACAAATCAAGCGCGGACCATGAGATTTCTGGGGTGAGAGCCTCTTCTAGGCAAGCCAATGATTAGTCATGCCGTCAAGCGCCCTTTCGATGGTGACAGCGGGTGGATACCCTGTTCCAAAAAAAATTCTATTGTGCACAATTCTTTTATACTATTTAAATTATTATTGTAGTATATATTTTAAAAGCACTTATCGTACATATACATTTCAGATTTTCTTAATCATTAAAGTTGGTATTAAAAATGAGCAAGAGTTGAAGCCTATACCTAAATAGAGCATTTGATTATATCAAAGAAATTGAAGAATTACTCAAAAGTAAGAATTATATATAGTTGCAAAAGAATATTCAAATTTATATTTTTTATGCCTATTTATCAATTGAAGTATTTGAACTCAACATTTTTTTAAATATTATTGGAATTGCTTAGCAATGCATTTTCTAATTGTATATTATTACTCATGAATACATACAAAGTATTAATGAAATTAATTCATTTATGATATATGAAGATTGATATATGCCCCAAGGACTTATGTTTTTTGAGTTGTTAAGTTTAATGAGGATATATTTTATGGTATGTTACCATCATGTATATAATGCAAAGATTATTTGAAATAAAATAATTTGCGAAGAAAATATTATAGCGCTAAGAAAAAAAAGGATTGTATGCTGACACTATAAGAAAATCGCCTAATACCGACAAAAAGGTAGATTTTTCGGCGGTAAATAAATTTTCCGGCGGTTTTTCGCGGTTAATATCCCGCCGGCATTTTTCCGGCGGCTATAACTGCTGGAAATTCTAGCTGTCAAACAGCGGGTATAACTGCAGCTTATTATCGCTGGTATAACCGCCGATAATTCTAGCTGTCATTTGGCCTTCAGAAATGCCGCTAGAATTTGATGAATTTCTTGTAGTGTGAGTTACTAAGCTCACTGATATGCTTAGGAATGTTATAATGCCTACATTCTCTAGATTAATTTCTTTTAATTTGAACCCTCAAAATATAAAACTTAAACTTATCAGTGATGTGCTCATTGTAAAATTATATATGATAAACTTGGATCATGACCATGACTGTCAAGCCATCATTTCTTGACAATTGCAATATTAAACAAAGGAGGTCAATTATTTTGAATCTCGAATTGTATAATGTTTTGTGCAGAAATAGGCCGATATTATTGTTTTTTGATTGATTTTATAGATATTGTGCTATTATATGGAACTATATAAAATATGAAACATTATTATTACATAAATATGTTAAGTGGAAATGTTCAAAATAATAAATTTGATTGAGAGAACCATTCCTTCATATTGCACACAACTGATCATTCACTTTGACCTATATAGCTAAGGCTTCGTTTGTGACGTCTTTTTTTTACTGTTTTTTAAAACAAAATTTTAAATTTTTTATACTAAAATTCTGTTTTAAGAAGCAATAAAAAATCGTCTCAAACGAAACCTAAATATGTGATTCTTTAGACATAACCACAACATAATATATGCATAAAACATCGTAATTAATATATAACATGATATATGCATAGAATATTGTAAACATGGTTTTATAAACAATAAAAAATTTATTTTTAAGTTTTTCAGTAAACCTTACTCGATAAGTGAATCTATTTTTCTTAATTCATTTAGGTTGGGCGCAGGAAAAAAAAGAAGGTAAATTGGTTCTTGAGCTAATGTTACTCGACTGAAGCCAAGTCATTTCTCAGTTTGAGCGAAAATAGGCCAACTTGACTTGTTAACATGCACTATTTTTGGAATTGATACGGCATCGCAAAATCATCTTGATCGGGCACGAATCTCGAGGCAAAAACTAGTTAGAAACTTCAAAAAATAATTTCGGGAGCATATGAACTCCGATTTCAACGAGCTTATAGTCAAACTGAGCGTCTCGGAAGTACGAACCCAACAACACCAAGATCAACCTAATCCGAGCCCAAATGAGTCCGGATCAAGTGTTCGAAGCACTATTGGAAGGTTCAAACCGCAATTTGAGTTACCAAACGGTCTCCGATTTTGATGAGCTTATACTCGAATCGAACTGCTCGACGAGACGAATCCAACGAGCCTAAGATCATCAAATTTCGACTTCATTAAGGTCTTCAAATGTCCAACGAACGGTGCATGATCAAAGGATTCGATATCGGCCGTCCATTCAAACCACTCCCTGTTCGCCCTTGATCTCATGCCTATTTACGAGCTATGCCACTCCAGAAAAACTATAAATAGAGCCCTCATTCTACACCAAGGGAACTCAAGTGAAGAGAGAGAAGAAGAAGAGAAGGAGAAGGAGAAAGGGGAATAGGAGATTCCTCACCTCCTCGTCCACCGCCGCCGGAGTTTTTCCTGCCGCCTGAAGACGCCGGAGCTCTGCCGGATTTTCAGGAAACGCAGGGAATTCACAGGATTTTGTGAATTTCGTGGAAGAAACAAGTTGTATTTGGATTATCCCGACTTGTGGGACGAAATTCGCCATTTGTAATCTACGAAAACACTAGTGGAAATTTGCAACTGGGCGAGGCCCCGTGGTTTTTCCCATTTTTTGGGTTTTCCACGTAAAAACTCTTGGTGTTCACTCCCTTTCTCTGTTTGTGTGTTAAACTTACGTGCAACGCTCAGACGCGAATTTACAAACTCTACCGCCGCGTATTCTCTAACACGCAACAGTTTGACGCCGTCTGTGGGAAACTTCTATCACACTACTTCGAGTATTGCTACGATGGTGAATAGGCGCAGCAATCGTTTGGTTGGAGCTTCTCGCTCTAACTCTCGTCAGTCCAGAAACTCATCTATTAACCATAGACGACCAATTTCAGTATCTTTGCACCCCGGGGGGCAAAATGCTGCCGGCGAAAGGACCTCCGGGCCTTCTTTGGAAGAAAGGATCCGGAAAATGGAAGAATCTCAGAACGAGATTCTTCAACTCCTCCGGGAGAATCGACAGCCGGAATTAGCACGACAGGAGGAAGTTTTCCTCCCCCAAAATCCACCACGGGTTGAGGATGTCCAATTTGGAATTCCTCAAGCGGAAGTTCATCTCCCCCCACTTAGAAGATTTCCTCAGTCTCGACAGGATAACAAACTTGCCGATATGGCAAGCTCTACACATCCTCCACCTTCAATTCGGCAGCATCGCATCCTCCCAGATCTCCCTGAAAACTCTGCTCAACCACATGGAGCAGAGCTCCCTCACGACGCCCTGCGTCACGAACTACGAAAATTAGTAAGGGAAGAATTCCCTCAAGGAGATGCGAGACAAACTCTCCGACAGAGAGACTTTCAGGAATCTTCACCTCTAACTGAGGCCATACTGCAGCACCCAATTCCGGCTAGATTTAAGCTACCTATCATGGAGTCTTACGATGGGACGTCCGACCCGTACGAACATATCGACCACTACAGAACCATTATGCACATTCAGCGAGCTTTGGATGCTCTCCTCTGCCAAGTCTTTCCTGCCACTCTCAAAGGACAGGCTCGCACATGGTTCTACTCGCTTCCATCAGGAACAATCCCTTCCTTTGTGAAATTAGCAAAAGCTTTTGTCGAGCAATTCGTAGCCAACCAAAGGATTGCTAAGGATTCTTCCCACCTCTCTGGAATCCGCCAAAACGAAGGAGAATCTTTAAAGGAGTATTTTCAGCGATTCTCCACTGAAGCTCGACAAATCCTAGGAGTAGATCTTGAACTATTAAGGGGAGTCTTCATTGGAGGTCTTCGCCCTGGCCCCTTCTACTCGGCACTTATGCGCGACACCGTTCCATCATATGCTGATTTAATTCACCAGGTGGAAACACAAATCTCGGCAGATGAAGCTATAAACACCCATAGAAAACAGTTCGAACAATCTATTGGAAAACGCAAAAGAGCACCGGGAACGGATAATTCTTCCTCGCAACGAAAGAAGCAAGGAAAAAATAATCTACCCCCGAGGCCTCCATTGCCGCGACGAGAACCTCGACAAGAGAAAGAATACACTACTCTCAATACTTCTCGAACAAATGTGCTAATGGCTGTTTGAGATCAGGATACGGTAAAGTGGCCACATCCCTTGAAACCGAACACCGGAAATCAGGATCAATACTGTCATTTCCATCGAAGCCGTGGTCACGCTACCGAAGCTTGCAGACAACTGAAGGAGGAGATTGAAAGGCTTATCCGCCAGGGTTATCTCCGCCAGTTTATTCAGAATCCTCCTCCCCGAGAGAAAACTCGTCCTGCTGGGGGGCAAGAACGACAGCAGAGGCCACCAGTAAACAACCGAATCGCAGTTGGAGAAATTGAGACAATAGCTGAAGGCCCCCTGCTATCCGATAAAATCTTTTTGGCTGTGGACAAAACTCCAACTCTAAAGAAAGCTCGTATAGATCACTCCATCACTTTTGATGATTCCGACTTGGAGGGGGTAAAAACCCCTCACCAAGATCCGCTTGTTATAAATGCAGGGATAGGTGATCCGTGCTACAACGTTAAGAGAATTCTTGTAGACAATGGCAGCTCTGTGGATGTCTTGTTCTACTCTACCTTCCTCAACATGGGTCTCACAAGAGAGAAACTCCAACCCGCTGCAGGACCTCTATACGGGTTCGATAATCGACCTGTACGAGCAGAAGGGATAATTAGTCTCCCAGTTGTACTTGGAGAATTTCCTCGGCAATCCACACACTCTGTTCAGTTCATTGTTGTAAAGTCTGAATCGGCTTACAACGCTATCTTTGGAAGGCCACTCCAATCAATTTTTGGGATTGTCACCTCTATCCCTCACCTCAAATTGAAGTTCCATACTTCAACAGGAATTAGTGTGGTACGCGGAGATCAGCAAGTAGCACAAACCTGCTATCTCAGGCAGGTCAGAACATACCCTGCCGATACTCTAAACATAGAGGATTTTGATCTCCGGAGTGAGGACATACCTCAGAGAGCCTCACCAGTAGAAGAACTCACCACTGTATCTATCTCTGAAGAACATCCTCAAAAGACGGTACATATTGGATCGCTTCTCTCAGAAGACGAGAAGAAAATATTCACAGATTTTCTACGAGAAAATCAGGATATTTTTGCATGGAGTCCGGCGGATATGCCCGGAATTGACCCCGAAGTAATTGTGCATTCCCTTAAGGTCAATCCTGCAAACAAACCAATCATCCAGAAGAAGCGAAATTTCGCGCCAGATCGACAGCAGGCAATCGAACAAGAGGTTGACAAACTTTTGAAAGTCGGATTCATACGAGAAGTGCATCATCCTAATTGGCTGGCAAACGTCGTCTTGGTTCGAAAAGGGAGCGGCGCATGGAGAATGTGCATAGATTATATTGATCTCAACAAGGCTTGCCCAAAAGATAGCTTTCCCCTTCCACGTATCGACCAGTTAGTCGATACCACTTCTGGTCATCAAATGTTGAGTTTCATGGATGCGTACTCTGGCTACAATCAAATCAAGATGAACCCGACCGACGAAGAAGCAACAGCATTTCAAACAGATAGAGGACTGTACTGTTATCGGGTAATGCCCTTCGGGCTCAAGAATGCCGGAGCTGTAATATCACAATCTGCTCCAGGATCGTCCAGGCCGATTTTGGATCGTCCTGGGACGATCAGTAGAAAATCAGTTCCAGATTTTGCCCAGTTTTGCTCCAGGTGATTTTCTGCATGCATCGTCCAGGCCGATTGGAGACATCGGCCAGGCCGATCGGCACTGTAGAAAATATCGTCCAGACAACAGCCCTGAGTGGAGGTCAGGCCGATCCTTTTGGTCGGATCGTCCCGGGCCGATGTTGCGATCGGCCGGGCCGATATGAAGATTACTTAAGGAAATTCTGTCGTTTTGAAGAGAGAGAAAAATCAGATTTTATAAAATATCTTTTTGAGGAGAGAGAAAGTCGAGGGCATTCTTGAAAAAGTTGATTTCGGGAAGACGCGGAGCCGTTTTCGAGCGAAGTGACTGTTGAGGATTTTGCTGTGCACGAGGAAAGGCACATTCTACCTTTCTCAATTTTCAGTTCCGTCGCGGTTGGCGGTATTTTCTGTCCGGATTTCGTTTTCGTTACGGTTTTTCGTCCGTATCTTTTGATTGGTTCAGTTTTTACCGCGTAAGTTTCTGTATGTTGTTGACGTGCCGAGTGTGCACATTTTGGTTATTTTCCGAAGATTTTTGTCCGGGTATTTTTGATTCGGCGATGTTTTTCGTATACTACAATTTTCTGTGAAAGTATAAATTATCTGTGCAGTAGAATAAAGGTTCTGAAATGTTAATATCTGTATTCTGTGCAAATTTGGTAAATTGTTATTTTCAGGAATTTTGTGTAAATTCTGTATACTGCCGTTGTGCTGCCCGATTTTCGGGTAATTTCTGAAATGTCCGAATTTCTTCTGAATTGAAATGCTATGTGTATAAGCTATAAAAGGGAGTTATAAGGGGCCTGAATCCTATGAGATTCAGTTAGTGAAACGGGAAATCTGAAATGAGATCAAATCTGATATCTGTTCTGTTCCGGATCCGATGAATTCTGTTCTGGTGCTATAAGCACATCTGTTTTGGTGCCGTGAGCACAAAGGGAGACATAAGGGGCCTGGATCCTATGAGATTCAGTCAGTGTCTGGGAAGGGAGGCATAAGGGGCCGGAATCCGTAGAGATTCCGTCAGTGTCAGGGCATTTAGCTATATGTATCTGTTCTGTTTTCTGTATCTGTTCTGTTCTGTACGAAATTGTGATTCTGATATGATATGCTCCGTACGATTCTGATTTCTGATTTCTGATTCTGACTCTGTTGATTTGTTCTGATATGATCTGTACGATTCCGATTCTGATTTGATATTTGTCCGTATACGTTCTGATTTCCGACTCTGTTTCGATTTCTGATCTGATTTCTGTCTGATAAGTTTGGTTTTGGTTTCTGAGAATTTAGATTGGTGGTTTGTTGCTTTGCTGAGCTGTTGAGCTCACCCTTGCTTTTTGGTGGTTTTCAGGTTCTGGGAAGGGCAAGGAGGTCCAGGATTAGTTTCAGAGTCTGATCCGATTAGGTACTTTTGATTTTTGTACAGTCATGGCTTTTCTGTTCTGTATTTCTTTATGTCGAAAGCCATGTACTGTTCAGTAGATGATTATTTTTGAGGAAATGAAAAGATAAATGTTTTGTTCCGCTGCATTTGATGTTTTTAGTAGCTCTGTTGTTCTGTGTGTTTCTGTTGAGTTAAGAATTTGGAAGATCAGTTCAGTAACCTAATCCAAAGCCAGATCCTGGATAAGCAAGTTTAGCGCTCGTTGCGATCCGGCTCGGGCGGGATCCGTCCCCGTCGGTTCGGGTCGTGACAAGCTTTTGTGGTATCAGAGCACTGGTTTTGGAAACAGGTTGGATTGTGAAACAGAGCTTTAGGAAGTGATCAGTGAGTCTGTCTGGGGGTAGTTTTGGGTCGTTTGGCTTTTTATTGTGTTGTTTTTGTGTTGTTTTTGTGATAGTTTTCCGGATTTTCTGGATTTTTCTGTATGGATCAGCCAGACCCAGACATGACAGACGGTCAGAGTGATGATCAGGCAGCACCAGTGGGGAGTACAGCCCCAGTGGTCGGTGCTGATACGCTTTCACAGTTTGCGTCACTTGTTGCTCAGATGATGAGCGAGACTCAGAGCAGAGCTTCTACTGTTAGATCTGAGGACATTGATCGACACCTGCAATTATTTTTGAGGTTGAAGCCTCCGAGATTTGAGGGCGCTGTTGAGCCCAGAGCAGCCGAGGAGTGGCTGAGGAGATTGGAGAAGACTTTTGACGGGATGCAGTGTCCTGCAGACAGGAAGGTTCCGTTGGCAGTTTTTCTGTTAGACGGAGAGGCTGAGCACTGGTGGGATGGCCAGCAGGCAGCCAGATTTCAGGGCAGATTGAACTCTTTGATCACTTGGGAAGAGTTCACTGAGGTATTCAGAGACTGGTTTGTTCCCCCTTCTGCACGACAGCAGATGCAGGAGAGTTTTCTGAGGCTGGTTCAGGGGAGCAAGACGGTGATGCAGTACGAGGCTGAGTTTACTGCATTAGCCAGGTACGCTCCGCAGCTGGTTAGCACGTCTGCTGAGAGGTGCTACAGATTTCTGAGAGGCTTACGAGACACTTTGAGGCAGCCTCTGATACCATTCAGGATTACTGATTTCTCTGAGCTTGTGGAGCGAGCTCGTCTGATTGAGAACGACATGACGGCTACTCAGCAGCGGTGGTCTGTGAGTAGGAAGAGGTTTGGAGGAGAGACTTCTGGCAGTGGTTCCTCTGGGAAGAGGAGATTTGTTCCTGGTTCTGGATCTGGAGATTCCAGAAGGAGCGGAGGATCGTCTGGTACTGCTACCAGTACGACTAGTTCTGGATCTGTCAGTACGGCACCTGTGTGCCAGAGTTGTGGACGGCGACACCATGACCAGTGCTACAGGATAGCTGGTCTTTGTTTCAGATGTGGTCAGCCGGGACATAGGATTGCAGAATGTCCACAGATGGGATATGAGCAGCGATCTGAGGGCTTCGTCAGACCTGTTGGTTCAGCAGCAGGAAGACCGAGGACTGTTCCTCCACGCCCTGAGGGATTTGCTGGTAGAGGTGGTGGTTCTAGTTCTGCACCACGGAGACCACCTACGATTCAGAGGGAGCAGAGTAGTTCTATTGCTTCAGCTCCTGTTCCAGTTCAGCCACGAGTTTACAGCCTGTGTCAGTAGGAGGCTCGAGATGCTCCGGATGTTGTGACAGGTACGGTTTACATTTCTGATCAGCCCTGTCGTGTTTTGTTTGACTCTGGAGCGAGTCATTCTTTTCTGTCCGAGCACTGTTTTGAGCTTTTACATTTGGATTCGATGGTTTTACCGGTTTCTTTGTCTAGGATTTTACCGGCTGGGAATCCATTGATTGATCGACAGTTTTGTTTGTGTGAGATAGAGATTTCTGGCAAGAAGTGGAAATCGAGTTTGATTCGATTGCCGATTTCTTCGTATGATGTGATTCTGGGAATGGATTGGCTGAGTCTGTATGAGGCTCAGATTGACTGTTTGAAGAAGCAAGTGAGTTTGCTTGCGGCTGGAGAGAGAGTTGTATTTCAGGGATTACGAGGTGTTCTCTCCAGTCTGATTTCTGCGTTGGAGGTGAGCAGAATGTGGAAGAAAGGATATCCAGTATTTTTGGCTTCGGTGCGGGATCTGAACCTGGAGGTTGGTTCTGTTTCTGAGATCCCTGTGGTACGGGAGTTTGTAGATGTTTTTCCTGAGGAATTGGTTGGTTTGCCTCCGGATAGAGATGTGGAGTTCTCTATCGATGTTTTTCCAGGTACAGCTCCTATATCGAAAGCTCCGTACAGGATGGCACCGAAAGAACTTTCTGAGTTGAAAGTTCAGCTTCAGGAGTTGGTTGACAGAGGGTTTGTACGTCCTAGTGTTTCTCCTTGGGGAGCACCTGTTCTGTTTGTGAAGAAGAAGGACGGTACACTCCGTATGTGTATTGATTACAGAGATTTGAACAAGGCCACGATCAAGAACAAGTATCCTTTGCCTCGGATAGACGACTTGTTTGATCAGCTTTCCGGATCTTCGGTGTTTTCGAAGATTGATTTGCGATCCGGATATTATCAGGTGAAGGTGAAGGAATCTGATGTGATGAAGACTGCTTTCAGTACTCGGTACGGGCACTACGAGTTTTTGGTTATGCCTTTTGGGGTAACCAATGCGCCTGCGATTTTCATGGATCTGATGAACCGAGTATTCATGGAGTATTTGGATCAGTTCGTGATCGTCTTCATTGACGATATTCTGGTATATTCTGCATCTGAGGATGATCATGCCAGACATTTGAGGATTGTGTTGGAGACTCTGAGGAGGCATCAGCTGTATGCCAAGTTCTCCAAGTGTGAATTCTGGCTGAAGAGCATTTCATTTCTGGGACATGTGGTGAGCGGAGAAGGTATTTCTGTAGATCCCCAGAAGATTCAGGTGGTTGCTGATTGGCCAAGGCCGACTACGGTATTTGAGGTACGTAGTTTCTTGGGCATGGCCGGGTATTATAGGAAGTTTGTGAAAGGATTTTCACAGATTTCGACTCCTCTGACGAGACTGACTCAGAAGTCAGTTCCTTTTGTTTGGACACCGGAGTGTGAAGCTAGTTTTCAGCGATTGAAAGATTGTTTGACTTCAGCTCCAGTGTTAGCACTTCCGTCAGGTACGGAAGGTTTTCAGGTGTTCAGTGATGCTTCACTGAAAGGACTAGGATGTGTCCTGATGCAGCATGGTCAGGTAATTGCTTATGCTTCGAGACAGTTAAAACCACATGAGAAGAATTACCCGACACATGATTTGGAGTTAGCTGCAGTTGTTTTTGCTTTGAAGATTTGGCGTCATTATCTGTATGGCGTCACATGTGAGATGTTTACTGATCATAAGAGCCTGAAGTACATTTTTACTCAGAAGGATCTGAATCTGAGACAGAGGAGGTGGCTCGAGTTGATCAAGGAGTATGACCTGACTATTCAGTATCAGCCTGGGAAGGCGAATGTGGTAGCAGATGCTTTGAGTAGGAAGTCTTCTGGATTATCAGGTATTCAGCTTACCTGTGATGACTTTCTGATCCGTGATTTGGAAAGATTGCAGTTGGAGGTGATTTCCTCCAGTGATTTGGAGTTGGCTCAGATGAGTATTCAGTCTACTTTGGAGACACGGATTCAAGAAGCCCAGAAGTTAGATTCTGAGTATTCGAAGTTGCTAGCACAGATTGGATCTGGTAAGACTCCTGAACTTCGAATTTCTGATTCTGGTGCTATTTTCTGTAAGAACAGGTTGTGGGTACCTGTGATTGGAGATTTGAGGCGGGAGATTCTGTATGAATCTCATCATTCAGGCTACACTGTTCATCCAGGCAGTGGTAAGATGTACGCTGATATGAAGCTTTTGTTCTGGTGGCCTGGAATGAAGAAGGATGTGGCGGAGTTTGTGTCGAGATGCGAAGCCTGTCAGTTGGTGAAGGCAGAGCATCAGCGACCAGGTGGACTGTTGCAGTCGTTACCTATCCCTGAGTGGAAATGGGAGGAGGTAACGATGGATTTTGCGATGGGTTTTCCTCGATCACGACAAGGACATGATGCCATTTGGGTGGTTGTAGATCGATTGACGAAGTCAGCCCATTTTCTTCCGATCAGACAGACGGATTCAGTTGAACGCTTGGCACAGATATATGTGAAAGAAATAGTCAGATTGCACGGTGTGCCTCGTGTGATTGTATCTGATCGAGATGGACGCTTTACTTCCAGACTTTGGAAAGGCATTCAGCAAGGCTTGGGTACGAAATTGCATTTCAGTACAGCCTTTCATCCTCAGACCGACGGACAGTCTGAGAGGACTATTCAGGTACTGGAATATCTGTTAAGACTTTGTGTTCTGGACTTTAGCGGAAGCTGGGAAGATCATATCCCACTGATTGAGTTTGCCTATAACAACAGTTTTCAGTCCAGTATCGGTATGGCACCGTACGAGGCTTTGTATGGCAGGAAGTGTCGTACTCCTTTGACTCTGACGGAGGTCGGAGATAGACAGGCTTTGGGTGCCACTTTTGCTGATGAAACTGCTCAGAAGATTCATTTGATAAGAGAAAGATTGAAAGCCACTCAAGATCGTCAGCAGAAGTATTACAATCAGAAGCACAGATTTGTTGAGTTTCAGGTCGGTGACTTTGTGTATGTCAAAGTCAGCCTGATGAAAGGTGTGAGCAGATTTGGTCAGGTGAGCAAGCTTAGTCCAAGGTATGTTGGACCTTTTGAAGTTTTGGAAAGAATTGGAAAATCTGCTTATCGCCTATTGCTTTCTGATTCTATGCCTGATGTGCATAATGTGTTTCATGTATCCACTCTGAGGAAGTGGGTATCCGACTCTGGGAAGAAGTTGTCAGCTGAGGAGGTTGAGATTCAGGAGAATCTGGCATACAAGGAAGAGCCAGAATTGATTTTAGCGTACGACGTCCGAAAGTTAAGAAATAAAGAGATTCCGATGGTTAAAGTCCAGTGGAAGCACCGAACTGCACGAGAAGCAACGTGGGAAAAGGAGTCTGATATGAGACGGTCGTACCCGTACTTGTTTTGACTGCGTTTGGATTGGATAATGTCGAGGACGACATTTTTCTGAGTTGGGGAGATTGTAATATCACAATCTGCTCCAGGATCGTCCAGGCCGATTTTGGATCGTCCTGGGACGATCAGTAGAAAATCAGTTCCAGATTTTGCCCAGTTTTGCTCCAGGTGATTTTCTGCATGCATCGTCCAGGCCGATTGGAGACATCGGCCAGGCCGATCGGCACTGTAGAAAATATCGTCCAGACAACAGCCCTGAGTGGAGGTCAGGCCGATCCTTTTGGTCGGATCGTCCCGGGCCGATGTTGCGATCGGCCGGGCCGATATGAAGATTACTTAAGGAAATTCTGTCGTTTTGAAGAGAGAGAAAAATCAGATTTTATAAAATATCTTATTGAGGAGAGAGAAAGTCGAGGGCATTCTTGAAAAAGTTGATTTCGGGAAGACGCGGAGCCGTTTTCGAGCGAAGTGACTGTTGAGGATTTTGCTGTGCACGAGGTAAGGCACATTCTACCTTTCTCAATTTTCAGTTCCGTCGCGGTTGGCGGTATTTTCTGTCCGGATTTCGTTTTCGTTACGGTTTTTCGTCCGTATCTTTTGATTGGTTCAGTTTTTACCGCGTAAGTTTCTGTATATTGTTGACGTGCCGAGTGTGCACATTTTGGTTATTTTCCGAAGATTTTTGTCCGGGTATTTTTGATTCGGCGATGTTTTTCGTATACTACAATTTTCTGTGAAAGTATAAATTATCTGTGCAGTAGAATAAAGGTTCTGAAATGTTAATATCTGTATTCTGTGCAAATTTGGTAAATTATTATTTTCAGGAATTTTGTGTAAATTCTGTATACTGCCGTTGTGCTGCCCGATTTTCGGGTAATTTCTGAAATGTCCGAATTTCTTCTGAATTGAAATGCTATGTGTATAAGCTATAAAAAGGGAGTTATAAGGGGCCTGAATCCTATGAGATTCAGTTAGTGAAACGGGAAATCTGAAATAAGATCAAATCTGATATCTGTTCTGTTCCGGATCCGATGAATTCTGTTCTGGTGCTATAAGCACATCTGTTTTGGTGCCGTGAGCACAAAGGGAGACATAAGGGGCCTGGATCCTATGAGATTCAGTCAGTGTCTGGGAAGGGAGGCATAAGGGGCCGGAATCCGTAGAGATTCCGTCAGTGTCAGGGCATTTAGCTATATGTATCTGTTCTGTTTTCTGTATCTGTTCTGTTCTGTACGAAATTGTGATTCTGATATGATATGCTCCGTACGATTCTGATTTCTGATTTCTGATTCTGACTCTGTTGATTTGTTCTGATATGATCTGTACGATTCCGATTCTGATTTGATATTTGTCCGTATACGTTCTGATTTCCGACTCTGTTTCGATTTCTGATCTGATTTCTGTCTGATAAGTTTGGTTTTGGTTTCTGAGAATTTAGATTGGTGGTTTGTTGCTTTGCTGAGCTGTTGAGCTCACCCTTGCTTTTTGGTGGTTTTCAGGTTCTGGGAAGGGCAAGGAGGTCCAGGATTAGTTTCAGAGTCTGATCCGATTAGGTACTTTTGTACTTTTGATTTTTGTACAGTCATGGCTTTTCTGTTCTGTATTTCTTTCTGTCGAAAGCCATGTACTGTTCAGTAGATGATTATTTTTGAGGAAATGAAAAGATAGATGTTTTGTTCCGCTGCATTTGATGTTTTTAGTAGCTCTGTTGTTCTGTGTGTTTCTGTTGAGTTAAGAATTTGGAAGATCAGTTCAGTAACCTAATCCAAAGCCAGATCCTGGATAAGCAAGTTTAGCGCTCGTTGCGATCCGGCTCGGGCGGGATCCGTCCCCGTCGGTTCGGGTCGTGACAGGAGCAACCTACCAACGCCTCATGAATAAAGTTTTCAAAACCCTTATTGGGCATAACATGGAGGTATATGTCGACGACATGTTGGTAAAGAGCCTCGAAAAGTCTTGACATATCTCTGACTTGGAGCAGTGCTTCCGTCTGCTGAGGCGTAACAACATGCGACTCAACCCCACCAAATGCGCCTTCGGAGTTGCTTTCGGAAATTTTTTGGGTTTTATGGTAACCCACAGAGGAATTGAAGCCAATCCTGAAAAGATCCAGGCATTAAGAGATATGGTGCCCCCGAAGAACATCAAAGAAGTCCAAAGGTTGAACGGGAGAATTGCAGCATTGTCACGCTTCCTGGCGCGTTCAGGAGACAAATATCTCCCTTTCTTCAAAATACTCAGAGGTGCCCGCAACTCTGGTTTTCAGTGGACGGACGAATGCCAAGAAGCCTTCGAACAGCTACGAAAGTATTTGGCCTCCCCGCCGTTACTTTCCAAACCAACGACAGGAGAAAAGTTGTATTTATACATAGCTGTTTCGGCCCAAGCCATCAGTTCTGTCTTAGTACGGGAAGAAAATGCTACACAACGCCCTGTTTATTATGTCAGTAAAATTCTATCTGAAACGGAGGGGCGTTATCCCTTAGCAGATAAAACAGCATTGGCGTTGGTTTATTCTGCCAGGAAACTACGTCCCTACTTCCAAGCCCACTCAATAAGAGTTTACACAAATCTGCAGCTGAAAAGTATTCTACAGAAACCGGAAGCATCGAGTAGGCTCGTCAAGTGGTCCGTAGAACTTGGCGAATTCGACATTCACTACTTGCCCAGACCCGATATAAAATCTCAAGCACTCGTAGATTTCGTGGTTGAATGCACCGTCCCAGCATCTGACGTCCAATCGGATACTTTGCCTTCTCCTCCGTGCTGGATGTTGTATGTTGATGGGTCCTCGGGAAGTTCTGGCGCAGGAGCTGGAATTCTGCTAATATCTCCACAGAAAATTACTCTTGAGTACGGACTCTGACTCAAATTCCCGGCAACAAATAACACGGCGGAATATGAAGCTCTTATTGCTGGGCTAAAGCTAGCAATCGATTGTGAAGTACAGAATCTGGTAATTCACATCGATTCATAATTAGTTGCATCCCAAATAGAGGGGGAATTCGAGATCCACAATTCACAACTAGCCGAATATTGCAAGCTTGCAAAACTGCTTTTAACCCGAATAGGAGAATATCAGATCATATACATTCTCCGAGAGCAAAACGCGAGAGCAGATGCTCTTTCAAAGTTGGCGACATCAACGACAGGATACATCTACAAGAGGAAGCATATTGAGGAAATCCACTTTCCTAGCATTCAAGGTCCATGGGTTATACAGTCGATCAACGAAACAAGAGAGGAGTCTTGGATCAATCCCATTTTGTCTTTCCTACAAAATGGGATACTGCCTGAAGAGCCCATGGCTGCAACAGGACTTTGAAGACGAGCAGCGAATTTCACCATTATTGGTGATGAATTATACAAGCGCGCTTTCACCGGACCATATCTGAAGTGTCTCCCACCTTTAGAAGCTGATTATAAGCTTCGAGAAGTTCATTCCGGAGTATGTGGCGAGCACCTGGGAGGAAGAGCTTTGGCCTATAAAATCATGAGGCAGGGGTTCTATTGGCCTACAATGAAACATGACGCACTGGAGTTTACACGAAAGTGCGTGAACTGTCAATTGCATTCCAACCTCACCCATACTCCAGCTCTAGAACTTGCATCTCTTCAAAGTCCTTGGCCTTTCGCCCAGTGGGGAGTCGACATAATGGGGCCCTTCCCTATAGCCACAGGACAACGAAAATTCATTATCCTGGCTGTAGACTATTTTACAAAATGGGTGAAAGCGGAACCCTTGACAAAAATCACTGAAGCAAACGCCAAACAATTCTTATGGATGAATATAGTTTGTCGCTTCGGTATTCCGGCAAAGGTCATCACCGACAATGGGACTCAATTTACTGGAAAAATCTTTACATCTTTTTGTAAAGACTTTCACATTCAGCTCGTCCACACAGCTGTTGCCCATCCTCAAACAAATGGGCAAACGGAAGTCACAAACCGAACAATTTTGAAAGGGCTGAAGGCACGCCTAGGGAAGGCCGGGCAATGGGTTGAAGAACTCCCAAATGTCCTATGGGCTTACCGCACCACAGCCAGAACACCTACAGGAGAGACTCCGTTTAACCTCTGTTTAGGCACAGAAGCAGTCATACCAGTGGATATAGGGGTCCCGAGCAATAGAATTCAGACCTTCGACTTCAGTAAGAATGAAGAAAAACTCAAGACGAATCTAGACCTCCTCCCCGAGGCAAGAGATATAGCCTCTCTTAAAACTGCTGCATACCATCAACGGATCGCTCGTCACTACAATCGAAGGATAAAGTCTCGAACTATCTCCATTGGAGATTTAGTTATGCGAAGCCTTGAAGCTGCTGGAAAAGGCCCTCAACGTAACAAGCTCTCCCCCCTATGGGAAGGTCCTTATTTGGTAGCAGCCATGATCAAGCCTGGAACCTTCAAGTTAAAAGATGCGAATGGAAAGACGCTTCCCCGAACTTGGAATGTGGACAACCTTCGCAAATATTATCAGTAGAAGATTGATGTCACTGTTTGTTATGTGTAATACCGTTTGTAACTCTCATTTTTCTTTGTAGCTATGCATTGTATTTTCCTTAGGGTTTTTGTACGTTGTTGTCGAAGAACACTTGTTTTAGTATCCCTAAGTTTAATAGGGAATTATCGTGCTGTTTTATATAATACAGTAATGTGATGTTTTTGCATTGTCACTTCTATTCTGAGCTTCCTCTTATGATTCGAGAAACACACAACCTATGTTGTATCTCAATCAATAAGCGACTAATCCCAGGGGGATCCAGTCCGACCTCTTCCACACAGGTTAAAATCATCAATCAAATGCTTTGATTAACAACCTCGGATAAGTCAGAGTATCCCAAAGCGGATATCTCTCACATTCATGCAGATTAGAAAGACTTTCTCAACATAGGAGTTAACGTATATAAATAAGAAAATTATCTTTTTTTATATATAAACCCACGAACATCAAGTACATCATCAAAAAATAGCAAAACGCGAACAGCGGCAACATACGAACAATCATCGCAACAAAAATAAAAGCGACATAGAAAGCATCAAAACAATCCTACAGAATCTCAAGATCATCATCGTCGTCCTCTTCCAACGCGAAGATCCTTTGCAAGTCACTCTCTAACTCTTCGCCACCAGAATCTGGAGAAGGATCACCAGAAGCTTGGCTTGGGGTCAACCCCTCAATGTCCCCTCCATTTCTGCGTTTCACGGCACGAACGTCTTTCATAAAGCCTTTAATGAAACCATCCTGCATGAGCTCCTCTTCTAAGGCCTTTACCTCTACATCGTAAAAATAATCGCGAGCTTCCTGGACTTGATCCTCGATAAAAATCTTAAAACCATAAGATCTTTTGAACTACTCCACGGCTGAAGATGGTGACAATTGAGCTACCTTCTCCGACAATTTATTCAAAAGTTTCTTATTCTCGGCCTCAAGAGTTTGTATATTTTTTAGTTGTTGGTTGCTTGTTGCATCTGCCTCCACTAACTGTATATGCAAACGATCCATCCGCTCATTCTGAGAAGAAGATGAAGCAATCTTGTTCGCCAATTCTGCTCTATATTCATCAAGCTGACTCTCCACTGATTCCATTGCTTTCACCCTGCCGCCGTATTTCTTCTTGTATTCTCCCTAGAGGTATTTGACCTTCACAAACTCATCGTTCCAGACATCTAAGATTTTGTTCGCCTCGAGGAACTGCGTAAGAAGAAGATAAGTGAAAAGTATATCCACAAAATAATGCCAAAAATGATAGAAACTAAAAGAAGGACAACTTACCAAGTCTTCAAGCCGTCGACAACCGATGCACCTATGTTTCAGCACATCCTCGGGGATGTATATTCTGGACGGAGAAAAGCGAGGGGCCTTGCCGCCAACCGCAAAAACTTCGTTCGACTTCTTCTTCTTCGGCGTATGTGAATCTCCATCGCCCTTGGGTCGCCTGGATTGAGTTATCGGGACTTCTGAGACTTTCGTGGATATCTTCAGTTTCTATGCACCTGACCTCCCTGCATGAGTGGATATTCCCACCTTAAATAAATATTCCTCATCCAAGCACTTGCTAAGAAAGCGCATCTCATAACGAAGAGCTTCGGTACTAGGAAGCTTTAACATGCTCAACAAGTCATCCGCTCCTAAATGAAGAGGAACGGGTAACTCCCTCAACGTTCCCCACTTCTCTTGGAGACCCCAATCATTTTGCACGAAGAAGTAATCACTGATCCAATCTTTGGATGGTTCCCGAGTACGAACCTCCAACCACTTTGACCTAAAAGAAATTCGACCCTGTGGGTCGATATAAATACGCCCTATCCGAGATAAGCATTCCACAGATAACACTGCTCCATGTTCTCTAAAAAATGCAATCAGGCCCACCACCACCGACATGGCCCGATAGGAGAATTGAGACAAACTCAATCCACAAGCCACCAGAATGTCAACCAGTTCGGACGGCAGCGGAAATCGCAACCCCGCTTTCAAGCTAAACTCATACACTATCACATATCCTCGAGGAGGGTAGCAGGCGCGCTCAGATCTTGTTGGCACCTTCATCACCAAGTCATTAGGAAAATGATACTTTTTCCTAAAAGAGATAAAGGAGTCTTCTATAATAGTAGAAATCACGTCATCGGCTTTTTTCGCCTTAGAAGTCTTCTTCGAACCCTCTGGACATGCAGTTGGACGATCTTCCACGACTGAAACATCTTTGGTAGAAGTGCGATCACCCATTTTTGTCTCGCGAGAATCCACCAGGAAGAAATCCCGTTGGCTTCTACACGCGAGGAGGGGCGCTATTCGAGTAGGAAAAAAATTCCAAACTCGCAAAATAATGGAAGCCTCAACCGTCAGTAAGCCGGAGGGGGAGGAAGAAATCCCGTAGGTTTCTGCACGCGAGGAGGGGCGCTATTCAAGTAGGAAAAAATTCCAAACTCGCAAAATAACGGAAGCCTCAACCGTTAGTAAGCCGGAGGGGAAGGAAGAAATCCCGTAGGTTTCTGCACGCGAGGAGGGGCGCTATTCGAGTAGGAAAAAATTCCAACTCGCAAATAACGGAACCCTCAACCGTCAGTAAACCAGAGGGGGAGGAAGAAATCTTGTAGGTTTCTGCACGAGAGGAAAGGCGCTATTCGAGTAGGAGAAAATTCCAACTCGCAAAAAGCGGAAGCCTCAACCGTCAGTAAACCGGAGGGGGAGGAAGAAATCCCGTAGGTTTCTGCACGCGAGGAGGGGCGCTATTCGAGTAGGAAAAAATTCCAACTCGCAAAAAGCGGAAGCCTCAGCCGCCAGAGAACCGGAGGGAGAAAGAAAGAGGAGTTGCAAGTTTTCTAAGGGCCTTGGAGGCCTATTTATAGGTTTTTGAGAGAATGAAGGGAAGTTACAATCATTTTCAAATTTTTTCTATTTTTAGAAATTTTTCTGAAATTTTTCAGATTTTTTGGGAATTTTTTGGACCAAAAAATAGCAAAAAAACTCTTATTTTCAGCTGGTGGGACCCACCTAAGTCGGTGCACTTAACCGACCACGCGAAAAGACGCGACCAGCGCTGCAATCCGCGGACACAGCGCGCGGATTGCGGCTGGCCGCACACTGCCAGCGGCCGGCAACTACCGGCGGCACTCTGCGCGCGGCAGCCACGAGCGGCAGGCGCAAGCGCGGGCGCAGCTAGCCCGGGCACGGCTAGCCCGAGCGCGGGCGCGGGTGCGCCCCCCAGCGCGGGCGCGGGTGAGCCCTCAGCGCAGGCGCGGTTCGACCGCAACGCGCGAGCGCTGCCGTCGGCGAGCGGCGGCGGGAAACGGCCGGCCGGCCGGCCGGTCCGGCGGCCAAAGCATGTCCAACCCGTTTTTCGGATCGAAAAGTCCAAATTCGACGTTTTTGGGGTCTCGGGGACCGTTTTTCGACGTTCCGGACTCAATTTTGACATTTTCGGAGCCGTTCGGGGCTTCTACAATCCAGATCAATCCTGGGTCACTCAGAAATATTCTCCGAAATTTGTGACACATATTTTCGGACCTCTGAAGCTACGACGTCCAAAAATAGGGGGGCAACTTATACGGCATCGCAAAATCATCTTGATCGGGCACGAATCTCGAGGCAAAAACTAGTTAGAAACTTCAAAAAATAATTTCGGGAGCATATGAACTCCGATTTCATTGAGCTTATAGTCAAACTGAGCGTCTCGGAAATACGAACCCAACGACACTAAGATCAACCTAATCCGAGCCCAAATGAGTCCGGATCAAGTGTTCGAAGCGCTATTGGAAGGTTCAAACCGCAATTTGAGTTACCAAACAGTCTCCAATTTTGATGAGTTTATACTCGAATCGAACGGCTTGACGAGACGAATCCAACGAGACCAAGATCATCAAATTCCGGCTTCATTAAGGCCTTCAAATGTCCAACAAATGGTGCATGATCAAAGGATTCGATATCGGCCGTCCATTCAAACCACTCCCTGCTCGCCCTTGATCTCACGCCTATTTACGGGCTATGCCACTCCAGAAAAACTATAAATAGAGCCCTCATTCTACACCAAGGGAACTTAAGTGAAGAGAGAGAAGAAGAAGAGAAGGAGAAGGAGAAGGAGAAAGGGGAATAGGAGATTCCTCACCTCCTCGTCCACCGCCGCCGGAGTTTTTCCTGCCGCCTGAAGACGCCAGAGCTCTGCCGGATTTTCAGGAAACGCAGGGAATTCGCAGGATTTTGTGAATTTCGTGGAAGAAACAAGTTGTATTTGGATTATCCCGACTTGTGGGACGAAATCCGTCATTTGTAATCTACGAAAACACTAGTGGAAATTTGCAACTGGGCAAGGCCCCGTGGTTTTTCCCATTTTTTGGGTTTTCCACGTAAAAACTCTTGGTGTTCACTCCCTTTCTCTGTTTGTGTGTTAAACTTACGTGCAACGCTCAGACGCGAATTTACAAACTCTACCGCCGCATATTCTCTAACACGCAACAGGAATTATTATGATACATTTCAAATTTTTCTATAAGATAGTATGATAAGTCATTCATTTAGGGCATCTTCAATCAAAAAATCCATTTTCCATTCCAAAATGCAGTAATTCATTTCCAATCGAATTTCTTTTCCTCTTTCGCGCGCTTCTTCATCTCGCTGCAAAGAAACCATCTTTCTCCTCTTTCACGAGCTTCTTATGCAAATCCCATAAGCAATTTTTTTTTTTGCGTAGGTGAACAGTGTGACTCCCGGAGATTAGCAAACAATTTTTTGTTCGATTAGATCGTTTGGGGGATGGTATACACTTATTTGCCTTTCGGTTGCGGATGGTCTTAGGCATTCATTCCATATGTCTTGTTCTAAGGCCAGTCAATTAAACAATACATATATATATTAGGTATATCATGAACGAAATTGGATAAGGTGTGTGGACAAAAGGCAAGAGGAGTTCGAGGCGTATGGAGCTAGTTGAAGGAGTTGCTAAATTTTCTAGGGGCATACAAAATTGAGAGGATATGTCACTGACGAGAGATTGAGGAGGGTGAGATAGAAGAGTAGAGAGCATCCGACATCTGGAGGAATGCAACTGGATTGAAAGGGGGGCAAAATGAAAAGAATAATCTTTGGTAATACTGATTGGGAGATTTGTCTATCAACTAAGAGGCATTGGATTCGAGTCTTACATATGTGATTTGTGAATAAATTTATCTTTATTGACCTAAATATCTCAAAAAATATAACTAACATTAATTAATAAATCGCATCATCCACTACACATCTCTATCATTGACCCAAAAATTTTCATGATTTTTTTGGGAAAAAAAAATCGTAGTTAATGACATAGACTTCCTACTCAGTACACATGCTTAAGTTTAAGGATTTTTTTTTTTAATAAGGAGAGTTTATGAGAAGGAGCGTGTTTTAGTTGAAATTTAAAAAGAAGCGTAGTCGATAAAGGGTTTAGAGCAGGTTTTTTTGGTGCAGAAAACACACAATTTTTTTTTAACAGTGCATTGATGTTGTTGAAATCAGTAAATAATTTAGTATATGCACTATTCAAATGCGAGTGGAAATGTCAAAGTGATCGACGTAGTTCGCACAAAGAGAGAAAAAGATGAGAAGGCCAGAAGGGTACGAGGGAGAGAAATGGGGGGAGAGAGAGAGAGAGGGAGACGAGAGGAGAGAAGGGGAGACGCAAAGAGAGGAACAATTATTACGTCCTCCGACCGAATGAGAGAAACATTCGATTCGCAGGCAAAAATCCCGCGGTACCGAGGCAGTACACCTCGGTACCGCGGGATTTTTGCCTGTGACGGAATGTTTCTCTCATTCAGTCGACCGAACAAAATAAAACTTCCAAAGAGAGAGAGCTTTTAATATTAATTTTTTAAAAAACTTTGATTAAGATAAATTTTAATAATATTATTATTAAATTAATTTGAAATATTAAAAAAATTAATAGTTATAACTATTAAGTTTAAATATTAAGTATATTAATTTTAAATATTATAACAATGATTAACCAATTAATTATAAATTATATTTATGTTAAAGTTAATTAAATTTATATTTTTTAAACTAAATATAATAGTTGTAATATTCATCACAGTAAATTTTTTTAATATTTTAAATAAATATTTCTAATTAATTTAATAAAAATAAAATAAGTTTAATATAAATATAATTTGAAATTAATTGATTAATCATATGTATACTATATTATACTTATTTATAAGTAAATTTAACAATTATTTAATAAAATTTTGATAAAAATATATTTAAAATTTAATAAAATATTTTTTAATATAATATTGCATCTATATTAATTTAATAAAAAATAAAATTAAAATAAATATATGTATAATTATATATTTTAATTAATTTTTTTTGTAATTAATTATTTAATAAATTAAATTACCAATAATTAAAATGCGCCATGGAATATACACGGCGGTAGATAAATATAAAGTTTAACATCTTAACTTTGTATGAAGTTCCAGCACACAATCAGATAAAATAGATGTTGTAACATTCATAAGAGACACCAGAATTTTTTATGTGTAAAACTCCTGAAAAAAAAAAAGAATAATCACGAGGTATGGCCCAACTTGAATGATTCTGTGAGTGTTTGCAACCAATTACAAATGAAGCCCTTCCTTGGGGGGAAGGCCTTGATTTGACGTAGCAAATATTACGGGTGTCAAAATTAGGTCACGGGTCGGGTTCGGGTCAAACCCGTACTGAACCAGATCTAAATGGGTCAACTCAAACCCGAGCCGTTTAGAGAAACTGGTCAAATTCAAGACCCAAACCTGACCCAAGCTGAGGTCGAATCAACCCGGAATGACCCGCCGACCCTTTTGCACAGAAATAACAAGTAACACGAACACAGGGGAACCAAGATAGCAAACAAGACAAACCAACCTAGCAAATCAAGGAAAATTTAATTTTTTTTAGAAACTTACAAATTATACAAAATTACAAATAATCAAATTATACATCATAATTCATAAATATTAAATGAACAAATAAATTACATACCACATATAACAAGTTTACATATAATTTCACAAATTATAAAACTCAGAGTTGTAAATTACAGTTTACAAATATAATTTTGACTGTTTGAAGAACTCAGAACTCTGAAGACCGGAAGTCTTATGCCTGCCCTCATGAATATTTATGCTAATTGTAAAAAATATAAATAGTTAAATTGATATAATTATAAATCCATGAATTAGTTGAAAGCTTGAGTCATTAGCTCAGATTAACCCTCCAAATATAATTTTTTACAGTTGCGGTGTTGCCATCCAAGGCGGCATTTTGTATTTTATACTTAGTATATGTTTGATTAGAAGATAACGCAAATGCCACCTGCTTGGAATAACTTTTTTCCCCCAATTGACTTCACAATCAGTTTAGAAAGGCACTCATCATCGCTACTTAACTTTCAATGTTTTCGAAACTAACCCAGCATTTGAACCGATACCGTAAGTAGGGGTGTAACCGAGTCAAGCTGGCTCGTGAGCCGGCTTGAACTCGACTCGTTAACGAGCTCGCGAGTCGAGCTTATCGAGCTTCGAGCTCGAGCCTATAATCGAGCTCGAATGATAAACGAGCTCGAGTTCGAGCTCAACCCGACTCGACTCGAAAGCTTATCAAGCTACTCGATTATATTATATTTATAATATTATAATTTTTAAAATATTAAAAATCATATTATATGTTATAACTTATATGATAAAAAATACCCTAGCCCGCCGCACATCTATTCATTTCGACCTAACTACACGCATCGTGCGGCCTCTTCTCCCTCGGTCGACCGAACAGGTGCCGACAGCCGAGTCCGCCGGTCCTCCGTCGTCCTCTCATCCGACCCGAGACAAAGTCGCGCAAAGACCATCTCTCTGTCGTCCTCTCATCGACCGAACAGATGCCGAGTGTCGATTCAATTGCGTCCGGCCGTCTCTCACGCGACTACAGCGGTGAGCCGACTCCAGGTAATTTTTTCCCTTCGGTTGCTTCACGATGAGGCGAGACAAAGCCGACTCCAGGATTTTTGTTCAAAGAACTTCAGGCTTGGACCGCTTGGTCCTTTGCTTTCTGTTCAGAGATTTGTTTATTGAACTTGAATTTAGTTTTCTGTTTAGCAAATTTGAAGTTCCGAACTAAACCGCTTTTTGTTTAGAGAAGAAATTTTTTTTTAGGTTTCATTGTTCAGATAGGATTTCATAAGGAATTCATAAGATAAAAATCATTTTTTTCTGTTTTTTTTTTATTGGAATAGATTTCGATGATGTATGACTTTGCTTTGAAAATATTGATCATGCTAAAGCAGATATTGGAAACACCTTCAGGTAGTTGCTACAGTTCTGTTGAGTGAAGAAGAACATTTTAGCCAGAGTGAAGAGCGAACTGACCATCATCCTTCAGGTAGTTGCTGCAGTTTTATGTTTAAAAAGACTTATTTACATTCATGTTTTTATAAAAAAATTTATAAATGCATTTCAAACATTTTTATATGATTAGTATTTGAATTTGAATGTATCTATTGTAATCTTGGCATTACTATTATCATTTTTTTAGAATGTCAACAGCAGTAAGCATGGAAGGAGATTATATTGGGTCTGGAAGACTAGATGATCATCTTGACTCTTTTGTTGGTAATCAACCTGTGAATGAGATTAATACACGTAATGATGATAATGAGATTGATGAAGAGCTTGAAAAGTGGACTAATGAAAATCAATTAAATGATATTGAAAAAGTTGATGATACTATTGTGGACCTCCGAAAGAGCACCGCGCGAACGGGTCGATTGGAAGGGACAGATTGGATCGTGCATACGACAAACCATTGAGGATAGATGCTGTCTCCAACACACCCCGATGGGTAGCAATATACACGACCTAGTCACGGGTTTCCCCCATCCGATGAAGGAGCTCGAATGGGGTTTAGTAGGTGTGGGACCGAGTTTCCCACGGGCGCAAGCCCCCGTGGTTAATTACATCCCAGGCTGGAGCCTGAGAAAACTCTCGATTAAGGACTATACATTATCCTCTCCTAAAATGGGATCGGCACAAGTGTATAGACTGGGAAATCCTACTCAAATGGAAGAAAGGTCCGAAGGGCTGAATCGACATGTGTGGCTCATACCAGCATTCGGAGGCTCTAGGGCACTAGAGAGAAACTAGAAAAAGTAAAATCAAGCACTCAATCACATGCGTGAGAGAAGGATGGAGGTGGCGTCATCTTGTGACGCGGATGAGTAGAGTTTATAGTCCTTGAAAGGAAGGGACATACATACTATTTAAGGCATACTACGAGACCGAATGTAGTAACCTCGAATCCTAAATCTAGATTGGACTTAGTGTTCGACACACACTAAGACCAGTGTCCTAGCTAATGCGATGCAAAGATCTGGACTTATCCCGGCCTGGATTGAGGGAGCCAGCTAACCACCTAATTGCTTCAAAACCATGCTATTAGGTTAATTATGAAAGATGGGTGGGAGGTACAGTTTATTGGAAAGAGGACCGACATCTAGAGAATTTCCTAAGTGGTCCTGGACTTATGTTGGGTGAATGCCCCTAACTAATGCAATTAAATTTTAATTAAATTGATTTCTAATGCAGTACATGCTAGTTGAAATGTCAGCTCATGAATGCTATAGAAGTTTAAAAACAGGCTTATAGAAAATAAATTTTTAGAAAAGACTGAGTCTCCCTAGGTCCGGCACTTCATCCTCATAGGCCAGATTATCCTGACTCTACCCGCAGGCAGGGAGATGTCTTATAGCAAGGAAAGAGAAATGCAGTAATATGCATGCGACCCCGGACGATTCCGGCAATTCTCTAGGTTCGTTGGGTTTCTATGTTATTTAAAACTTAAATATTAAATTTTGGTTATGAGTAAAAAAGATTTTTGCAGTCCTTAAAGAGCCTAATGAAATCCAGGCGAAAACAAAATCGGCATGCAAGAAAAGAAACATAAGAAAAGCAGGCAATTTCTACTGCGCAACCAGGAAAACACATCAATATAAATCCCAAAATAAATCATCTAAATGTCCATAGGCAAACTGCCCTTATTACAACCAGAATTTACAGAAAATAAAGTGGCCGGGCACCACTGCCAACAACCCGGATTTCTAAGCCTATGATAGACGCCAACAACTCTGAGTGGGATATTGGGTCTTCAATCTTCAATATCTTCAGTCTCCTGGGTATCCTCTCCTTGGACTCTTTGGATCACTCCTCCTTGGACTCCTTGGATCCGTCGTGGCTTGAATATCCAAACGAATAGACAATTCCCCCCAGTAGGGGTGTATTGCCTTTTCTCTTTGGATATCTAAAGCCATCCAGCTCGATTTTCCAAATGGAAGAAGACTCTCCCCTTAGGGATGCCTTCTTCTTTTAGAATTCGAGTTGGATAAGAATATCCCAACTCAAAAGTTGTTTTCATAACTCTTAACAATTATTACAGATAAATTATATGAATTGAAAGCAGTAAATCCTAAAAGGACCTGCATGGTTATCCTAATAAAAATCTAAAGCAGTTCATATATATAAAAAAAAATGCTAACACCATTGACCCTATGCCAAGCCATGCTCTTAATTTTGAGGGCTAAGCGCTCCACCTGTGCAGTTATAATTAATTTAGCCCTCATTTTTATTTAGGGGGAGCTGAGCAAGCACCTGCATAAAATACATTAGAAATAATTATAATGTCCCCCCCTTTTATTAGCTTGAGCATGACCACCTGCATGGAAGAACAGTATATATTTGGCGCTCCTAACCTATGGGTAAGTCTAACGCTCACATCCAGAGTGCAGAAAAAGTAAGCAAACACAACAATCAATTTTCAAACAGCATGCAGTGAAAACCACGAAAAGCTCCGGCACACAGTAGAAAAGTAAAACCCAACGGCCTAACCTAGATCTAGAAGTGGTGCCCTAGCAAACAATTCTATGTGTGTGTAAGGCTAGTGTGGTTTGGATAAATCCTAATATGGGTAGTTAGTTGAAATTATCTAGAGTTCAGGTATGTTGGGGGTCTAAAAAGGATGTTTTAATTGAAATTCAAATATTAGTGAATTAGATCTATTTTTGATTATTTCAATTTGTTGATCAGTTTTAAGAGCTTAGGGTATTCATATTTGAAGTTTAAATTGTATTAGCCAATTTTAGAAAGTTCCGGGTCCTCCTAGGAACTAGGCTAAGGGTCCAAAACGTCACTATGGGAAATAGTCTTATTCTGAGTCTCCTAACATTCTAGGAAAATACTAGACCTTAATGCGAGTAGTTAGACATGTAGTAGGCTGAAATTGGAGTTTTCTAGACAAAGTTATGAATTTTCTAAATTTCGGGCCCTAAATGAACTAGGGTTGACCAAAAAGTTGACTTTCTAATCTAGGTCATTTTTTGGAAACCTAATATTTTTAATAAATACTAGACCCTAATAGGAGTCTAACACAAATGAGTTTACCTAATTTGGAATTTTCTACAATTAGTTATGGACTTCTAAAGATCGGGGTGTTTAAAGGAATTTTCTAAATTTCCTAACAAAAGGCCTTTTTTACTGTTTTGCTCCAAACAAGCTCCAAACTGATTGGAATCACTCCCAAAGGTCAGGGATGACCTGAGAAAGTGATCCCAAGTGTTTGGGGAAAATTTGGGATTTTTAATAATTTTTAATAATTTATTAGGGGCAAAATGGTAAATTTCACCTATGGTCAAATTAGGGGTCAACCTGAAGTCAAACTAGGGAGCCCTATTTATCTAAGGTCAAGGGTCATATTCTGGTCAATTTGAGGTATTATGGGTAATTTTCTGACCTAATATGTATTTATTGTATTTTTCGGAAGGTCTCGGGGCCTTATTTAACCAGTTAATTAGGGTTAGTTAACAAAGGGGTCTAAAGACTCCTAAAAATTTCCAGAAAATTCAAGGAGGTTTATGATGTCACTAAGTTTAAATGTTGAAGTTTTCGTGTCAATCCGAGATCTATCCTAGCTCCTAGAAAACTTCTAAGTTCGCTAGACGAGTCCTTAATTATTGTCCTTAGGGTGTCACTACATTGTAGGAGTTTGAATCGAAGTTTTAGCTAACCCTCAAGGTAATAAATGCATGGGAGTACAAAAATGAAATAAACACACCATGTCCTTAGATCTAGGAGAGCCTAGGCTATGTGCTTGTGGTGCGACCTACACATGCAATCTACGAAAAATAAAAGGACAGACACCTAATGAAGGGATTAGTGAATGATTGGAACTCAATCACCCACTAATCATCTCCCATGATTGCTCTTCATATCCAGAATCCATGTCTAAAATTTCACAAGTAGTGGATCTCCCAAGATTAAGGGATTTAATACATAAGTAATTTTAAAATATTTTAAAATACTTACAAATATATGAACTTTTGGAAAATAGCATAATTAAAAATAGATCAATTTATGATAAATACATATAAGGGAGACCCACTAGCTACCCTGACGAAGTCTCAAGCGATTCGAAAGTAGTTTGTATCCTGAAAGTAGTTGTTATATTAATATATAAATATCAAAATCCCCAAATAATTGGATCGAAACAGGAATCTATTCACACAGCTAAAATCAGAGACTGGAAATGGTTTCAAAACATAAAGCTCGTCTTTCTGAAAAGAACGAGGGGTTATACGTCAAAATCCGACTTAAAACGATGAAAATACGAATTTCCGAAGTTCAAACACAATAAAATAATGTTTTAAAATAGTACTATTTCACTGTTTTTGGCATAACAAAAACTACAGATATAATTTTTATACAAAAATAGTTTTAAACTGTGCAGAATTCAAAGTACACCCAAAACAAGGTGCTGTGCACAAAACTTCGATTCGAAACGAGAAAATTACGCAATTTCAAAGTTTAAGGGCGATAATTAAATAATTTTAAAATAGTATCATTGGCTGTTTTTTAAAATAGCTGAATACAACTCCAAATATTTCAAGTAAAACTAGTTCCAGAATGTGCAGAATCTAATTACGTTCAAAACGAGGTGCTTTGCGTCGACAGCGGATTTGAAACGAGAAAGTTATGATTTTTGAAAGTTTAAAGGTAATAAAAGGGTTTTAAAATAATTCAAAATAATAAATAATCAAAATACTAATTAAATAAATCTGAAAAATGAAGCTCAAAATTTTTGAAATCTAACCATAATTTAAAATATAGTAATAATATCTTAATTACTATTAATATTTTAAGCAATTTTAACTAATTAAAGTAATTAAAATAATATTTAATTATTAAAAATACAATTTTCATGTTTAAATAAATACAATAAATAATAATAAAAATAATAATGATAAGCAACATAAATAAGTTAAAATAATATAAATAAATTAAAATAATATATATTTAATATTATAATTAAACAATAATATGATGTAATAATAATAATAATTAAAATAATACATTTAATATAGTATTATATATATGTATTTTACTGTTTTATTAATAATTTAAAATATAGTAATAATATTTTTATAAAAAAAAAAATTTATAGGGTAGAGAACGAAAATACGAACAAAACGAGGTATTGTGCGCAAAAATCGGACGAAAAACGGATTTTTGGCGAATTTTTGAATGAAAAATAGGTTTTAAAATTAATTTTTATATTAAAATACTGGCGTCGACACGTGGCGGCCCAGGATTGGGCGCGTGGTCTGCGGCTAATGATTGGCGCTGCCGCCAATCATTGGGCAATGATTGCGGCGGCGGCGGCGGGGCCCGCTCGGTCCACTAATCCCTGTCAGCGCCTGCTGTAGACCGTCGGATCTGCGTGGATTGAGCGGACGGCCACGATCTCGACACGTGGCAGGCGAGACGCGGGTCAAACCTGCGCGATTAGGCCAAACGGCGGATCGGGCCGATCCAGGCCGTTGATCGCGCGATCAACGGTCAGATGGATATCTGGCTTCAGCTCGCAGCGAACCGAAAACCCTAACCTATTTTTTGACGATTTCTCTCGATCGGGTAGACGAAATTGAACAAAATTTTAGATCTAGACCCTAATAGCGAAGAGCATTCGTGGGGGATGAATTTTACAGAAAAATATTCACTGTATAGAAAGATAAATAACTTTGTGTGATCTAACTAGGGTTTGAGATATACCTCAATCCACACGGTGGATTCGGGAGATCTTGGGTTCGTTGGACTCGTGGGCTCTCCAGGAACACCTTCCTAGTTGAGGTCGAGATCCAACGCACGCTCGATCGACAGGAAGAATCCTTTGAAGGATTTCACGCTCGGGTCGTCGGAGAACTCGCCGCCGGCGGCTTGGGGTGATCGGGTTCGACGTGGGAAAGAGAGATGAGCGTCTCTAGAGCTCTCACACAAAATTTCTAGCGTTCAGGCGGTCTAGAGAGGGAGTATGAGTCAAAAGTCCAAAAATAGATTTTATTTTTGAAATTTAAAGCCCCTAAACCTATCATGGACGGTGGGGATGAGATCAAAGGTTAAACTCAGAGAGAGAGGGAGTGATTTAGGCGGGATTTAAATTTCCAAAACGTTTGGAGGCTTTAAATGCACTTAATGGGCTCTTAAATCCACCCAAATAGGTCATTATGACCTATTTAAGACTTGGGTTGACCAAGTCAACCATTAACCTGGTCAACCCAGTCAAATAGGTCAAGGGGGACGTGGGTTTGAGCCTTGGATGCCATGAAATTGATTTGAAATAGATTTTAGGCTTAAAGGGGTCCAATGGTCAACCCTGGTTGACTTGGTCAACTGGGTTGACTCAGGGTCCAAGCTCGGGCTCAACAGACTCGACCCGACTCACTGAACCCATTGGAGAGGGTCTTGTGGTCTGGCTTGGTCAATTTGACCAAGTCAACTCTCCAAGCCCGATTCTGGACAAAATCGAGGTCAACAACTATAGGAAGAAATAAGAGGAAAAAAAGATCCAAAGTTTGGGATAAGTTTAAGGAAGTTATTCTTCCTGATGGGAAAAAAAAGGGAGAATGTGTACATTGCAAAAAACAACTACTTATCGGAGTTACTGGTGCAACTACATAATTTAAAAGACATTTGGATCGTTGTGCTGCTAGGATTCGTGCCTTGAAAAAGCAGAAAATCTTACATTTTCAACCTACAGATTTAGAGAATTCATTTTCCCAGAGTAGCCAAGATGGTGGAATGTTGACCACCTTTAAATATGACCATGAAAAGGTTGGGGAGATGATTTCACATTACATACTAATTAATGAGAAACCATTTTCCATTGTTGAAGAATTTGGATTCAATTTAATTTTGAAGTCTATGTCATATTTCTTTGTGAAGTATTCAAGGACAACAGCGCGTAATGATGTGATACAAGTGTATGAAAGAGAGAAGAAAAAGCTAAAAAATGCTTTATAGAGCATTAATAAACTTAGTTTTACTACAGATTTATGGAAATCCAAAAATCAGAGAATTTCTTATATGGCAGTCACTGCTCATTATATTGATTCACAATGGAGGTTACAAAAACGAGTATTAAGTTTTCTACATTTGCCACCACCACATACAGCTACCGAAATTGTTGATACCTTCTACAAGGCGCTGTGTGAATGGGGTGTTGAGGATAAAGTATTTGCTATATCAGTTGATAATGTATCGAACAATGATAGAGCAATGAAGCTTCTAAAAGATAGTTTTAGAGTGAAGAAAAAATTATTCTTTGGAGGAAGGTTGTTTCATGTCCGTTGTTGTGCTCACATACTAAACCTAATGGTTAAGGATGGCGTTAAAAGTGTGGAATATATTATTGATAAGATTAGAGAATAGTGAGTTTTGTTAATGCATCTGAAGCCAGGTTAGTCAGATTTTCTGAGGTTGTCCAACAACTACAATTACCTACTAGAAAGCTAGTAATGGATTGTCCAACTCGATGGAACTCAACTTACTCAATGCTGACAGTTGCATTACGGTTAAGAGAAGCTTTTTTTTTCATATAACGAAAGAGAACTAGCATATGTTACATGTCCAACAGAGGATGAGTGGGATAAAATTGAAAAAGTTTGTGATATTTTGGGATTCTTTAATGAAGCAACTAATATTATTTCAGGCACAGATTACCCTACAGCAAATTTGTTCCTTTCATAAATATGTACTATAAAGAAGGTTTTGGATGAGGGAGCAATTTCAACTGATAATTTTATAGTGGACATGACCAGGAAGATGAAAGAAAAATTTGATAAATATTGAGGAGAATGTAATCTCCTCATGGCCTTTGGTGTAGTGATGGATCCAAGAATGAAGTTTGTTGTTATTGAGTTTGCCTATCCTATGATATATCCTGCAGATGAAAGCATGAGGAATGTGCATCAGGTAAGAAGTTTACTCTACGAAATGTTTGAGGAATATGTTACAAGTTTTGAAGCATAAATTGATGGTGATAGCGGTATTGTTGGAGGGAGTTCAAGGAGCACAAACAGTTCAGTGCAAAGTGTAGGCCATCTATCTAACTCTAAAACATATAGTGGTTGGCATGATTTCACCTCATATGTTTCATCCAAATCAAGCACAAGGCCTCTAAAATCTGATTTAGACAACTACTTGGAAGATGGCTTGGAACTTTGTAGTGAAGGGCAAAAATTTGATGTGATAACATGGTGGAAAAACAATCAAGCCAAATATAGCATACTTTCGAGAATGGCAGTTGATATTTTATCTATCCCTATTAGTACAGTAGCTTCAGAGTCCACTTTCAGTGATGGGGAAAGAGTAGTTGATACATATCGATCAAAATTAGGGGTCAACACTGTGCAAGCTCTTCTTTGTGGGTCCAATTGGGTTCGCTGCCATTATGGCTTGAAGGGAAGGGTTAAGGTAATATTTGTACATGCAAGTTTTGTTGACATTTATTTAGTATTCCACATACTTATATATGAACATTCAATTATCTTTGCTTTTGTAGGAGGAAGAAGAAGATGAAGAGGTGGAGATTGTCTTACCGATTATATGAAAAAATCTAAGGTAAAAAATATTAGTGCGAAGTTTCATTTTATTCCACTAAGTTTGACTATCATGACCATGAAAAAATTAGTGGAGATTTTCTTGTGAACCAGCAGCCAAATCTTGCTGCCTATTTCTTTTCATCTCTTTTGTTTCTTCACCAGATTTGCTGAATCCTATTTACTTGGGGGTTGTTTCACGACATGTAGGATCTAATTGAAGTAGGATTTAGTAAGTCTTTGCAATTCTTGAATGATTAAATCCTGAAAATTATTTTGCATGATAGATATTAATTCTGATTAACTACTAGTAAACTATCTCACAAAATCTTTCAAGATCTAGTATTTAAATGAAAGAGAAGTGTAAATCTCAAGACTCAGTCTTTTGAAGTTAGTGGCAGGAGTTACCAAGGGTTTATGGTTCACGAATCAAGAGCTGGAATTCGTCTCTCTCTCTCTGAGCTTTGGTTGTCTAAAACAATCACTTGGTAGCCTGATTAGTTGCATTATTGATGAGTTGTTCGTGAATACATCTTTAAAGAATCTAGCTCACTTTTTGACTTGATGCTCTCTCTGTATTCATTAAATTTACAACTAAAGTTGTTATCCAGTGCCGGAAATCCCAGAGTCTCACAACAACAACAACGCAACAGTTTCAATGACAGGATCAAGGTATATTAATATTTAATATGAGGCTATAGTGCTATTTTTTAAAATAATTATTATTTAACATTTTCTTAATTTTTCAGGTTTGCAACAAATTAATTGGTAATAGAGAGTTGAGATGAAAGAGTTTGAAGAATATGGAATATCAGACAGACATGGAATCTATCTTTTGTTGTGCTTTTTTACTTATGCACTATTATGAAACTTTTTAATGGATTGTATAATTCCAATTACTTCTTTTTGTAATGATGTGATGATATACAATTTGGTCTAATATTGATATGAATGCTCTATTTTTATATTAATCAAGTTTTATTGTACTTAATTGCTTAAAGTTGTACTTGATATTGATCAAATTTTTAAATATAATTTTTTAAAGGAAGATGATTGCTCACTATGACACTATATATTGATTTCTTCAAGAACTAAATTTAAGAAAAAAAAATTTGGTTTACATTTAAAGAGTCAAGCCAATTAAACGAGCCGAGCTCGAGCTTTCGAGTCGAGCTCGAGCTTGGTATACTCCAAACGAGTCGATCTGGAGCCCACTAATCGAGCTCGAGCTCGATCTCGAGCTCGAGCTCATTAAGTCTTAAACAAGCCAGGCTTGATAAGGCAAATACTCGACTCGGTTACACCCCTAACCGTAAGTAATAGGAACCCAGGTAAACCAAGCTAGCAACCGAGGGAATTCAGGCCAACATAGTAGAAAACAATTTTTTCCCCCTAAATGCTTTCATAAATAACCCAGCATTTGTACAAATGCAACAAGAAATATGAAACCAAGCCAACAACTCAGGCAACCAAGACAACATAAAGCTCGGGGTCATTTGCTACTGCAACAAAGTAAGATAAATTATTTTGAGATCTTAAAAAAATGATAGAAGCATAAAAAACCCTAAAGATGAAGGAATAATCATCATATTCTTCCGTATAACCAGTCCTTAGCACAAATAAGTGCCTCGACAATATCATATTTTAATGTTCTTCAATATTGATCTAGAATTCTACCGTTATTACTTAAGGCACTTTCAGATGCTACTGTTGTAATTGGAATGCATATACATAAATAAGGCACTATCACATAAATAAGTATTGTCACATTTCTTGCATTTACTTTTTTGCTTTCCATATTTTGTATTAGGTAACATCTCATAATGGCCCAAAATAACTGAGGTCATCCTTCGTTGCTTCTTAGCAACTGTCCCCTCATTACATAGCTCATTAGAAAGCTCTACATCATTTTCACAAGTCCAGATTTCTTCATTTTAATCAAAAGAATAGTGGACTCCTCCATATAACCAAAACATTATAAATTATTACAATGTTAATTCTAAACTATTCGTTAAATGTATTGTTTAAAAAATACCCATTGAGACCTTAAATCATTAACTTCATCGCCAATTGCCAAAAAATAATTTCTCCAACATAACAATTCAGACATAACATGTATAATTTAGAATAAACAACACATGTATATAACTAAAACACTAAATTAATTAATATAACACTAATAATAGCATAAGCGCATAAATGCAAATGCCCTAAACTCAACAATAATTCAGACATAAATCACATAACCATCAACCAATCATGGGTTGCTGAAGTTGCTGAACAGCAACTCAACAAAAAGAATAACTCAACAGAAAAACCCATCTCAAACTAGAAATAACTGAACACAAGGTCCTCAAAATTTTGGACTGATCAAACCCCAAACCAAAATGCATGCCAAGTTAGAAATGCACACCAAACTTTTCCATATTTTTAAACTACCCTAGATAATATTCGAGATAACATCAAGTTAGAAAGACAACAACAAATCGGACAAACCCTAAACCTAAAAATTTCATACAGCACTTCAGAAACATTTCTTCGGCACGAAATACCTAAATATTATTGTAGATCAAGCTTATAAAATGAGAAAATAGAAAAAAGATAAGAGATATTAACAACGAGAGATGTAAGTGTTCGTGTTGAGCCAAACGAGATGTACACGTAAACACCTCGGACCAACAATATGCCATAAAGGAGAAGAGATGAAACCGTTGATAGAGCCAGAGATTTGAGGAGATCCAAAGAGATGAAATGGAAACCCTAGACAAAGCATAGAAGGAGAGGAGAGGGTCGAGAGGCTGAAGCGGGCGCGAATCGCTACGAAGCAATAACCCGTCCAGCCCTAATTAATCCCGCGTTCGCATCGCCTAATATTAAAACCCTCGGGTCGAAATGGGTCAGAACTAGGGTCCGTAGGTTAACCCGGACCCGACCCGAAATTTGAACTGGGTCATTTTACTGAACCCGACCCAATTTGAAAATGGGTCGGGTCAAACCTGAAATTTTTGGGTCGAGTTCAAGTCGGGTTTTCGTGTCGTGTAAAATGTTGACAACCCTAGAAAATATGCATTATACAGAGTGCATTACATGGTTGAAACTAGAAGAATTAGAAATTGATATGTTTGTTTGGTCGGCAATCCCATAGTCGGCTAGAGACGGAGTTTGGAAAGATCACAATCGGTATTCGATAGTTCATAATGACCGTTATCAAACGACGAAGGTCAGAAAGACCATTTGTCGGGTGAAAGTCCAACAAGAATTGGAAGTCGATGGAAGTCTGATAGTATTTGGTGGTCAGGCAGAAGTCCAGCTTCAGTCGATGAACGAGCAGAAGTCCGACGTCAGTTTGTGGCTGAGCAAAAGTCAAGCGATGGTCGATGAGGAGTCCGATGGCAAGAGAACTCTAGTTTCTCTTCTTCATTCGCTTTCTTCTCTTCCTTGCTTCCTTGCTTGAGTCCCCTTGCTTCATCCCCTTTTCATGAAAAATAATAGGTCTATTTATAATTTTCTGAGAGTGACATGGCCAATAAATAGGGAGGAATTAAGGGTAAGTTGGGAGTGATTTGAATGGACAGCCGATATTGATCCCTTTGATCATGGATTATTTACTAGGCATTTGAATGACTTAATGATGTGAGAATTTGATGATATTGGGCTCGTTGGATTCGTCTCATCGAGGCGCTTGATTCGACTATAAGCATGTCACTTTTGAAAATCATTTGGTCATCTAACTTATGGTTTGAACTTTCCAAATGCACTCCGGGTCTTCAATTTGGACTCATTTGGGCTCGAATTGAGTTAAATTTGGTGTCGTTGGGTTCATATTTTTGAGACGTTCAATTCGACTATAAGTTTGCTAAATTTGGAGTTCATATAGTTTCGAATTTGATTTTGAAAGTTTCTAACTTTATTTTGTCTTGAGATTCTTGCCCGATCAATATAACTTTTGAGAATATATCAATATTATAATAAAATAATATTTAAATATTATCATATAAAAAATACTCTCTCTCTCCCCCCTGAATAATTATTAGGTCCGGACACCAGATGTAGCTTTACATCCGGAGGCCAATAACATGTCGCCACGTTCTCTTACAATTTACCGTGCGGCCCGACGACCCGATTCGGACCGGAACCCGGGATTGCTATGTTCGCGTATTGCTAGGTATTGCATGACAATAACGAGAAATATCACTTTATCAAGAGCAATACCTAGCAATACCTAGCAATATCGAGCAATACCTATCAAAACCGGGGTATTGCTCCGCATTGCTCGGTATTGCTAGGTATTGGTCTTCACAGAATGGTATTTATCGTTATTTGTCGAGTAATATTGAACCATACCTAGCAATACCCCCGTCTGCACAAATCATCCAATACATAGCAATCCCGGGTCCGGTCTGGGTCAAGTCGTCGGGCCGCGCAGTAATGAGTAAGGACATGTGACACCATTTTACTAGCGTCCGAACATAAAGTTACGTCAGGATACCGGACCAAATAAAAATCCCCTTCAAGTCTCCCGTTCTAGTCTTCCCATCTCTCTATCCAAACTAAGCCGATCGTTTTGACATTTCCCCCGCATGTTACGCCAAATTATTTGATCATTTTGACAATATCAACTAAAAAAAAAGTTTGCGCTCAATTCGTTAGAGAATTCGGTACTTTTTAATGTCGACTAAAATGCACCCATAATTTATGATTCCTGTAAGCTCCTAAAAAAAAAAATCCTAAGTATAATCCCATAGAAATATCTCTTGCTTAAACGTCAAACCGGAGGAGCTTCTTCCCATGTGCAACAGCATCCTTTGAGCGGTTGAGCCCCACAGCTACAGTAACCTTAGCAACAACTGCACGCATAATAGGCTAAAAGTCGAGAATAAGAGAAATATAAACGCCATGCCATTTGTGTGGCCTAAATAAGGTTATGAAAATCGGATCGGACAACGAACTGGAAGAAGGAGAGGTTCAAGGTTCGACCGGTTCGACCGGTCGAACCGGGGTTGAACCGGATGATGTAATAAATACTAATATTATTAAAAATTTATAACATTAATAGGATAATTACATGAATTTAACATCAAATAATATAATTCTAAGAATTTAAATTATCAAATTTTAATAAATTATCTTTTAATATAATTAAATTAAATTGAAATGATGAATATATTATAATATAATTATAATTTATAAAATATTTAGTTAATTATATTATATTTATGAATATCTAATAAATTAACTATAGTTAATTTTTATATTTCATTATAATTATAATAAATGAGATTCTTATAATATACATTATAACAAATTAAAAATTTTAATATAATTTATAAATTTATAATATTAAATTTAAAAATGTGTAATAAGAATAATATTTAATATAATATATAAATTTATATAATTAATTTATAAATATACATCATAACAAATTTATAATACAAAATTTAAAAAATTTTGCACCCAACTAGTCCAAATTCGTAGCCCAACTAGCCCAAATTTTGGCCCAGCAAACTCAATTTAATGGCCCAATAAAGCCCAAGCTCACATAGCATTCATGTTATCATGTACTCTTTTTTAGTCCCACATCATGAAGGAGTAAGAGATAGTTGGCTTTTGGCTCTATATATAGTTCCCTCTTCTCTTTAAAAACTTGTTTCATGAGGTGATAACCATATATAATGGTATCAAAAATCTCATTATTTAATAAAAAAATTATTTTTTTAAAAAATAATGAAGTAAAATATATTATTTATATTTTATTTATTATTATTTTTTTTTTTTTTTGAAACCGGCCGGTTCTTTTGAACCCGGACCGGTTCGCCGGTTCACCGGCTGAACCGCCGGTTCAGTCCGGTTTAGGCCGGTTCTCTGCGAAGCCGGTTTTTGAGCTGGACCGCTTGATAACTGGCCGGTTCACGGTTGAACCGGTTGAACCGGCCGGTCCGGTCCGGTTTTTAAAACCTGGGGCCTAATTGCATTGATAGCCTGTTATTCTTTTATAAAATTACAAGCTATATATTTAATATGTCTATTCATTTACCACTAAACTTATATAAGAAATTCACACGCAAAATGATACTTTTTTTTAAACACATTTATTTTATATAAATTTATAATTTTAAAATGTTATTGAAGTCAAAAAGAGCTCATATTGATTCACGACTTTTGAGATGATCATTTCATTAAAATTTAATTAGGCTTTTGTATACAGCTAAAACTATAATGAATTTTTCACATTACGGAAGATTTTCACCCTTTGTAATGTTATAAAAGAAAAAAAAAATTATATTTCTAAGAATACATAAATGAATGTGAATAATAAATCATTTGAACTTTTTTTTTTTTTTTAAAAGGGATTATATTCCAAGGAAAAAAAAAAGATAATACAAGCAAGTTCAAAAAAGAACAAAGCCAAAATTATAATTCCACAACCATAAAAAAGAGAATAAATAGAGAAGGAAGCAGAAGCCAACCTAGCTCAGTAATTAGCAGGAAGCTTTCTACAAACACCCAGAAGTTAGACAATGACCATCTAGAAGAGAAATCAAGTAACAATCACCAAATATATCAATAGGAACCACCACCAATGGTTGCCAGCATGCCACAGCTGTCTAGGAGGTGAATAAGAAGTCGTCAAATCATTGCTCGGACCTCGAAGAAAAATCAATAACCGCAAAGGCAAGCCCCCAGCACCACCAAAGTAAGAAAAATAAATAACTGCAAAGGCAAGCCCCCAACACCACTAGTAGAAAAGGAACCCTTCCATCACAAACCAAAGAAAGAAACATTTCTCAATCAAACATATCACAACATAAGACCAAAAAAAAATAAAAATCATTTGAACTTTTATTCTTTTATATGGGCTCTGCTAGGGTTAGGATTTTCTGATATATGCTTCTCTCATCGGCTATGTCAACTCTCCTTTTTTTATTATTTTTTTAACTCTCATGTTTACATGTTTTAATAGTGTCGCATTAGGTTTTTCTCTTGTCGTTGGTGGCCTCAAGCTTAAGCCAAATATCCTCTCCTCCCAACCATGAATGTCTCACTCCAATTCATGTGATAAGTCATTTTCGTTGACCATAAACTTTCCACATGCTACAAAACTCTCTTAACTGAATTTCTTTAAGTTCAAAATAGTCTCTCAAATCTCTATCTTCTTATATCCCTCAAGTATACACTAAATATAGATTCCATTACATTCAATTTCCCTGAGCTTGACACTAGCTCCTTATTACCTCCTAGTAATACCTCCTTTCCACCTTGTTAAAAGCTTGGCTACCTCCATTAACAGTTTGGAGACTTCAATTTGGGATTCACATGCCACACTAGTAAAAAAATAATAATTAATCTATGTAAGATAGGATACCATGCTCCTACCTTAATTTTTTATATTTTTTCCTTATATGATATTTCTTGTAGGAATATATGATTTGATTTTTTTTTCTTGCGGGTAGGTTTTAGGTGATTCAAGTCTAAATGAGATCGGGATGAAGGTCTTCCATCAACTGTCAGGCCACAGGCCTGATCTCAATTTGTTGGATTTTCACTAAATAATTGTTTATTATATGAAGCCTTTCGAAATTCTATGTGATTCTATAAAATGACATTAAGCGGAAAAGAGAGATTACAATATTTATATAAAAATAATGCTAGAACATGATTAATGATTTTCATATCGGTTACATGCAATGATCATCATGCACTTCAAGATTTCACCATTTTTAATGAGATAATTTTACATAGTCTAATTTATGAAATAATTTACATATTTATTATCCTCTTTTTAATTACGTTGAATTTTATGTAGGCATTATGTGGCCTACTAATTTTATGCTCATCATATTGTGTCATTGATTCTAAGGGGCAAAAGAAAAATCTTGGGAAATGGTTATGCATTTTCGAAGTCATGAGTGCATATATATATATATATATATATATATATATATATATATATATATATATATATATATATATATATATATATATATATATATATATATATATATATATGCACTCAGCACTGAAGGCTTAAATAATAATTATTAATTATATTATGGGTGTATTAATGAAGATTTTAAAAATTTATTGTAGAAATTTTGGAATCCAATATAACTTACATAAAAACAGATGATGATACAACACTTGGCTCAAAAAATCAAAAACAAGAAAAAGGAAACGGTTTTGATGAAGGTGGCACGAGGCATTTATGATTTATCTATACCTAGTGCCGGGGCATTGGATCGGCAACGCGGGAGAAGAGTAAGGAGCTGAGCTGCTCCTGTGTGTACCTGCAGCTCGACATCTTGACCGTTGCTTGCAGGATCATGAGGTCCTTCACGACCGAGACGCTTGCGTAGTATAGCTCGAGATCCAAGTCCTTGAGCGTCGCCATCAGCCTCGCCGCCGGGTGGTTCCTGCGCTGGCACTGTATGCGTATCATCGCCTCCACGCCAAGAAGCTTCACTTCGATCTCCACGCCAGCGGTCCGCCCGTAGCCATTCATCACCTTAAGCTCATGCTCCGCCGTCGCCGCTAGGTGAGGCGGCAGGGGCCGTGAAGGCCCCGCGACGCTCTCCTCCTTGAGTGACTCGAGTTGAGACTGCAGCCCCTCTTTGTCACTCTCCAGTGCTTGTAACTTCGATCTCAACTCGTTGATATAAGAAATGGCGTCGCCGAGGAGCGAAGCCTTATCCATCTTTGAGACGTTGGGGACGACGGCGCGCAGCGCGTAGAACTTCTGGTTCAGCTTCTCACGCCGCATCCGCTCCGCCTCCACGTGGTTAAGCGGTTCCTCCCGGCCATTTGCCGGCTTGCGGCCGCGCTTCCGCGGCCGCTTCTCGGGCTCTACCACCCTGCTGCTCTCAGCCTCGCGGACAGAAGCGTCGATGTCGGAATGGTCTGAATCGGCAGCAGCTGAGGCCTTCCCATGTCCCGTAGAAACTTGGCGCGCTGGGACTGAGGAGAAGGAGAGCATGCCCTCTTCGTTGCTTCCACGGGACGTGGTATCCACGGCGGCTTTTTTGTTCTTCTTGTCGTCCGGGATTTGTTGTTGGGATGAGGGGCCGGAAGAAAATGAATTCCTCTTGCTTTCTCCAAAGTTGAGGACATCGCGGGATTCCGGCTTGGAGGGTTGGTAAGGGGTGGCGTTGTTGCGAGTAAAATCTGAGGAATCGAACTCTCTGCTGTAGAACGGGTGCTGTTGATTCACTGATTGATGCCGGTTTTGCAGCGTTTGCTGGATTGGAATCGAATTTCGGCTTTCAGTGAGGCCACTTGTGCTAGGTTTGTCTAACCGAATTTGGGCTTGTGAAGCAGATATAGCGGTAGGAGGGGAAACCGAATCCTTGATCTGTTTGATCGATGGATTTGAGATCCACATCGTCGATGGATCAGCATCGACTTGATCTGCCACCGCCGGCGGAAGCCATGGTACTGCTGCAGCGGAGCTGTCGTGGCCATTGAAAACGAACAGAGTCTTAACTTTGTTCATCATCTCCACACTATGGAAGATAACCTCGGTCGATCCGAACTCCACGACGCCGGTCTCCACCGGAACGCAGACCATGGTCTGGATCCCCAATTCCTGGGCCTGTCTGGCTCGCTCGCAGGACGCCATGGTGGGCCGGTCGATTCCTGAGAACCAGGAAGGCGTGCCGGAGAGATAGGCCTGTCCCGGAAGCCCATGGCCGCTGATGAAGGACTGCGTCATGGAGACAAGGAAAAACCACTCGGTGTCGGTGACCTCCTCCTCCACCGCATCGTCCGGCGAGGACCCGGAGGAGCCGCCGGAGATCAGAGAGTTCAATTCACGAAGCACACGCTTCCGGTGCTCCTGCTCCGCCGCGGAGGCAGCCGTGTTCACCTTCCGCTTCTTCTTCCCCTCCTCGCTACCCTTGTAATACCCATCTCCCCAGCCAAGAAGGTTCGCGCCGGAGCCAACGTCATTGGATGATTGCCAGAATATCGCATAGGTCCAGCTCTCTCTACCCCCCTCGATCAGCATCTGGAGCCGCTGTTGCAGGGTCTCCTGGGTGAAATAAGCTGGCGTGGCGGCGGTACCCGACATGCCGGAGAGAGGAGTAGAATTATTGTTCAACGACGTCGGCGTCGGAGTCCAAGGCAGCCCATGAAGGTCGGTTGAGGCCATGAAGGCCTCCATCATGGAGGCGTTGTCGTCGGTCCAAAGGTTCATCGCAACAGCATAAAGGGGTGCAAATGGAATACAGTGGCTTTGCTATAGCTGTTCAAGCGTTAGGGTTAGGAGACGATGAAAGAGAAAGTATACCCGGTCGGGATCAGAGGCGGTGATGGTGGCGGAAAAGGAGGAGAGTAACGCGACGGAAGAGGCTGGAGAGACGGAAGATTGGTTCCCCACGGAATGGGCTGCCTTTCACACTATTATTAATGCGGGAAATCGGAAAGTGTATTCGGGTTTCCCTTTAATAGCTGGTTTACTTATGATTTGGACTTCATTCACTATTAATTTGTGCTTAGGATCAGACGTTTAGTTCGTTTATTTTTTTAAATAAACTCGTGCATGTAACACTCCAACTTAGAATCTTTTATTTGATAGTCAAAATTTTAAATCAACATACAAAAAAAAAGACTATTAATTAAGAGTAGGGGCGGAATCGATCTTAATGTTAAGGAAAGACAAACTTATAAGTAATTATTGGTATTGCGTTGAATTTTGTTCGACCCTTCACTACAAGAAAAAGGGCAATAACAATCCCTATTTGTTTTTATCATTGATCGTAGTACGCTTTGCAGATATATCTGGGGGTTCAAAGGAGGCAATGCCATTTGGAATAAATTTTGGTTGTAAGGATATTTTTAGAATTCAAATTAATAAATAAAATGATGAATTCTATTTACTATTTATTATGGGTAATTGCCTAAAGACTATAGTATTTTAAAACTTTTTTTTGGGGGGGGAGGATAATTGCATAAAAACTCTTGTAATGAAGACTAAAAAATAGATTGAGGGGAACAAATTTTCTAAAAAATATATAATCGAGAAATTATTCAAATTGGACTAGAAACGGCTAAGTGTACCGAGTGACATAACGTGTTTTGATTCTCATCCGGATGATCCGATGTCTGCATAGAATAATTTCTCGATTTAAAGGGGGATCAGATTAAGAGCTTCTGAGTTTGAATTTTGTATATGTGATATATATATGAAATTGAACCTAAATGTCTAAAAAAAATTGCTGAATTGTGATATATTTTGAATTGTTATATATATTTTAAAATATTTTTCTCTCATGCATGTCATGAAAACCGTCATAAGATACCACAATAAAATATTAGCAATTTTGTTGTTCTATATTGAATAACAGAATTACAAATAATATAATATTCTGATAAAAATATCTTTCACTTGCTAATTAAGTGCTATACATCATCCGATCTTCGATTAAATTTAAAATTGGCTCAAAGTCATTTCATTAGATCTTTAAATGTGGGCCTAATAATAATTTTGCTGATTTACTGAATCAGACCTAATTTAATAGCGACTCATTCTTAAATTGAGCAAAAAATTGATTTAATTTTTAATCCAAATATTGATTTATTTACATAAATAAAAATATAAATTTGCATGAGAAAAAATTGTGAATGCATATTCTTTTTTATCATTTCTCTAATTTAAGTTTTATTTGAAAGAGCTTTCTTGGCACAAATTTTTTTTGAAAATAATGATAAAAACTTATTATAAACGAAGCCTTAATATGCCCATCTATTCATGTTAGTTGAGGACTAAAGCTCTAATAATGATTTTAGAATTTTCAGTTATGTAGGCACATATTTTATGTTTAAATACTCAATTTTTAAAATATAAAGATAATTTAATTTAAATAAATTTTAATAAATGCTTGATTACTTCATATGATTTTTATTTAAAATATCCTCTTAACTTTCTTAATAAAATATATATGATGAATATTAAAAATATATTTATATCAAACTTGTTGCGTCCTGGAGTATTCGCGACGGTAGAGAAATATTTAGTTTAACGTCTTTGCATTGTACGAAGATCCAGCACATAAGCAGATAAATAAGAGGGTGTAGCATTCATAAGAGACACCAAAGTTTTTACGTGGAAAACCCATGAAAAGGGGAAAAAACCACGGGGCCTGGCCCAGTTTGAATGAATCCACTAGTATTTGTAGTCGATTACAAATGAGGTCCTTCCTTAGGAGAAGGCCTTGGATTGATGTAGCACATGTACATCATATAGATTGCATTACATGGTAGGAGTTACATATACAGGTTTGTTTGGCCTGAAGGACCGTAGTCGGCAGGAGACCGTAGTTGTAGAAGACCGAGGTCAGAAAGACCGTTGTCTGTTGATGGAGGTCGGAAGGACCATAGTAGGAGACGAAGGCCTGAAGGACTGTAGTAGATAGAAAGCTGGGGTCTGAAAGACCGTTGTCTGGTGATGTAGGTCGAACAGACCGTAGTAGGTGATGAAGGCCTGAAGGACCGTAGGCTGTAGGAGACTGTGGTCTGAAAGACCGTGGTCTGGTGATGGAGGTCGGACGGACCGTAGTAGGCGATAGAGGTCAGAAGGACCGTAGGCGGTAGGAGACAAGGAGTCAGGTGTTAGTCCCAGTATCACTTGGAAGATCGGATGTTGATGGTCTGGCCTTGAGTACGACGTCGGGTCTTAAGTAGGACGTCAGGTCTTCAGCAGGACGTCGGGACTGAACGTCGGACCTTAAGGCAGTGGTGCAATGAAAATCCGGCGGTGGTCCGGCGAGGCTTCGGTGGTGGTCCGGCGAGGTTCTTGCAGCGGTCCGGCGGAGGTCCGGCGGTGCTTCTGCGGTGGTCCGGCGGAGGTCCGGCGGTGCTTCTGCGGTGGTCCGGCGGCCGTCGAGGAGGAGCTTCCTCCTTCTCTTCCTCCTTCTCTTCTTGCTTCGGCCTCCTTCTTATGAGAAATGAGGGCTCTATTTATAGATTTTCTGGAGTGGCATGGCCCGTAAATAGGCGTGAGATCAGGGGCGAATAGGGAGTGGTTGAATGGACGGTCGATATTGAATCCTACGATCGTGCACCGTTCGTTGGTCATTTGAATACCTTAGTGATGTCGGAATTCAGTGATCTTGGGCTCGTTGGATTTGTCTCGTCGAGCCCTTCGATTCGAGTATAAGCTCGTCAAAATCGGAGTCCGTTTCATAACTCAAATAGTGGTTTGAACCTTCCAACAGCGCTTTGAACCCTTGATTCGGACTCATTTGGGCTCGGATTGGGTTGATCTTGGTGTCGTTGGGTTTGTATTTCCGAGACGCTCAGTTTGACTGTAAGCTCGCTGAAATCGGAGTTCATATGCTCCCAAAATTAATTTTTGAAGTTTCCAACTAGTTTTTGCCTCAAGATTCGTGCCCGATCAAGATAATTTTGAGATGACGTATCAAAACTTATACATTTAGTTCAATTAAAATGAATGAAATAGAACGTGCACCTAGTATTTTTTTTAAAGCATGTAAGTATAATATCTAAAATAGTAAGAAAATTATCTCAAATAAATTCTTCATTTTATTAATAAAAAGTTTAAATTTAAAAATTAATATAAATGAATATAAGATTTGTATATGTTTTTTTATTGTTTTGGGAACGGAGGTTTCTACCCGCTATCACTCTAAAGAGTGTGCTTGACAGTGTAACTAATCTCTTGGCGGAATCTAAGGAGGCCATCCACCAGTATCGAGCTCACACTTTCTTTTGCCCCACTGAAGAGACCAGCCAGCAGTAAAGGGGATTCGAATCCGAGATGGAGGTTCCCAATCGTGCTCACCCATCCCCGATTTATATATGCCTTTCAAACAATTGTATTAAATCATATTTATGTAATTCATTTCGTATTTTCTTCTCTAATCAGTAGCCATAAACTTCAGAAGAAAAAAAATTGTCAATTGAATATTAGTAGGCGCCTTCCCTAGAGCAGCACTACAATCAGTAAGCCTTTTCTGACCACTCGGCTAGCCCACGTGTGAACAGTAATAAGGTTGGCGGGCTCTTTAAAAAAATGAGAAAAGAAATTAAAAAAAAAGAAAAAAAAAAAAAAAAAACTAATTTATGGCTAAATTAACAGTTTAACACACACAAAATATGTATATAAAAAATGAAATAAAAAATCTAATAATAAGCTAGGATAATTATATATTGCACCGAATTATAAAATAAATTTAGAAATACATTAATATTTTTAGGCTATGATTTAAGCTTCATTCGCGGAGATTTTTTTTTTTTTTACTAATTTTTAAATATTTTTTAAATATATTAAAAAGTTATTTTATAGAAATAAAATTATCTCAAATAAAATCTTAGATATGATTTTCTTCATTCACTTGATGGCAAGTATTGAAAGACTGAAAATAACAGATTTGTTGAATAAGAGGGTTATTAACATGTATGCCATCTGTGTTTTATATAATAAGAAGGTCGAAAATCATAAGAACATCTTCTTTGAATGTGATTATTCTTTTGTTGTGATTAAATGCCTATTTCTTTTCATAGATTTATTTTTAATGAGACATATTATTTTACAATTATTTGACTGTATTGATAATTGTCAACAATCAAATAAAAGAGAAAAGCATATTCTCTTTTTAACAATCGTATTCTCCGTTTATCTTTTATTGAAAGAAAATAATAAAATGCAATTTTTTGGGAACTTGAAAATCCATCTTATATAATCACTCAAATGAAGAAGGTTGTTTAGTTTAAAATTTTGAAAATGACTAATAATGATAATATCAATGTTTTAAGGAATTATGTTATTTAAAGAACTTTGATTCAACAATGCAAGTTTTTGACTGATTTTTATCAGGACGATGATGATCAAAGCTAGCTATTTATATTCAAACACTTGGATGGCTTTCATGGCAACAAAGGGAAGATCAAATTCAAGAATAAAGAAAAGGTCCTTGTGGCAACCGCGTTGCCTGGATGGACTCGAGACTAAGGCTTCTTTTGGGACGGCTTTTTTATTGCTTCTGAAAACGGAGTTTTAGTACAAAAAATTAAAAAATTTATACTACAACTCCATTGTAAAAAGTAATAAAAAAAGCTGTCCCAAACGAAGCCTAAATCAACCCAAAATTTTCCCAGAAGACCCATTTGGATATCAGAGGAATATGAATGTTGGCTTTGGATAAACCAAGTCCCATTCTCCTGTATCCAGGCTATTCTCTAGTCTACTTTGAAGAGTTGGTACTCTGTTAATTTCTATTTGTTTTCTTTGTTTGTTGCTTATTTTTTGGGTATTCTTTGTTTGATGTTATCTATTGTAATCTTTATATAGTTTTATAAAAATAGGGCCCTGCCCCAAAATTCCTTAAAATATATATATTTTAATTTTCTTAATTAATTAAACAATCGGACCCACGCCGTCGGTAATATTGAAATAAGCCGATCGAGGCCATTCAAACGACGGTCCCACCAAAGAAAAAAATAATAATAATGGTACGAAGTCCCTTTCATAATTGAGCCAGAAAGGAAAAAAATAAATCAGGTAAGCTGCACGTTTTGCTCGCTTATTTGAATATAAACAATTCAAGCGCATTTTAATTTTTACAAGCGCGTATCACGTGAGCAAAGGGCAAGGAACATGTGAAATGTGATAAAGCTGAAGCTCATTTAATTTTATTTTTTTAAAATGACGGTGTGATTAGCTTTTAATCCTTTTACGAAGCAGGCTGGAAAGGGGGGAAATTATATTCAGTGTACCGACGAGGTCGCGCACTCGACGACAATTCAACGCGCCTCTTGGTGGACCCCACGTTTGGTAAGAACGAATATGATGATCTCTCCTATGAGTACGTGGCAATCAGCCGACCATTTCGGGTAGTTTTGTTGAAGGGGGAATGAATGAGGGAAAAAATATATTAAATATTAAAGATATATTATTGAAATTTTTTTATTTGTACACTTAATATTGAAATTTTTATATTTACCAGTATAATTATACATGCATTAAATGTACTTTAATAAAATGTAAATAATTAATTAATATTATAAAATTAGAAATATTATTTAATTAATTCAAATTTTTTTATAAACAGATGTAATAAATAAATTTATTATTGCAAGTAATTATAACAACAATTATATTTCTAATTTAAAAAAAAATAAGATTTTAATAAAATAACAATAAACATGTGACAAAGTTGATAATACGCTGAAAACTTTGTATTAGAATATTCTAAAAAAATGATAATGGTTGAATTTAATGATTTTAAATGTGCTTTTACATGATATATATTGCATCCATCTCAAAAAAATTTAAAGACTTTAATATTAATTATAATAAAAATTTAGTCGAATTATCATGATAGATTTTTTTCTTAATATGTTTAGAAGATATGCAATTCATTGTCTGATCATAAACTATATAGATAATATATGTTATTTGATGTCATATTCACATAAGTAGATAGATAGAGAGTTAATATCTTAGTTTTATATGAAGACCCAATATATACATGAATACATAGAGGATTTATAAGAAGTGTAAGGCACCTAAAATTCTATGTGGAAATCTTGGAAAGGGAAAAAGCACGTAGAGCTAATCCAATTAAAATGACTCTTCTAGTGTTTATTATTGATCATAAATGATTCCCTTCCTCAAGGGAAATCATTAATACGATATAACAAACATATTACATGGTTGAAATTGGAAGAATCCTGTGATATGATAGTTGTCTTTAAGTGATTATTTGTTTGTTTGTTTAATCATACACTTTTGAGAGGAGAGGACCAGAGATCATGAAATTCAATATAAATCCTAATGTTGATGTTGGAATTCATAGTTGACATCAATAGTGTGCATCAATCATATAAATGATTGTGTACATTGGCATGATTAGCAATGTTTATGTTTATCACTTTTCATGCATGATTACTTCAATTGGTTTGACTCACCTCTATATGACCTATGTCATATTGGCATGCTATTGTTAAATAGTAGCGATCATTATTTTATTTTTACTTGAACAATCTTGAAAAGGAAAAAATCACAAGGCTTAGCTCAGTTAAAACTATTTCACTAGTGTTTGTCGTTGATTACAAATGATGTCCTTTATTGGGGGAAGGTGTTGTAACAATGTGTAAATATAAATTATGTAATTTGAGTAGAAGGCTTTCATGAGATTTGAGTAGGGGAACATGTCAGTAATGCACTATGTGATGCCCTAGAATCTAAATTGAAAGAATTATTATTATTATTTTTTAATTTAAACAAGTAGAGCTTCCAATTTTTTTTTATTTTCTAAATAGCAGTGAAAATTAAGCTATCGATCAAAACATAGATATATTTCTAAAAAAAATCATATACATTACTTAGTAATACAGTTTATTATATAATCATACTACTATTATTTTATCCTGAGTACAAAAGAATAACTAAAATAAAAAGAAAGTAAACATGAGAAATCATTATCTGATCAATCTTAAACATCTAATCATCTGCCCTGATATGAAAATATTTAACAAAATATAATAAACTAAAAAGCCTAACTGGTCACCAAAACATATAACTGAACTCAACACAATTAATATAAAAGTATAATATATATGTCAATAGTGAAATTATAACAGTAGTATTCACATGATCATACAATAATACAATAGAGAAATTAATAAACTAGTATAACAGTCAAGTCACTAAAACAATCATTATATCGATACTACAATCATTATATAAATTATATAAAATATCAAATCAAAATATTAGTAAATACTATCAAAATTATGTCAATGCAATAAATTATATAAAAAATAATTGTATCAGTGTATCACATGCTCATAAATACCATATCAATGTCAACTCAGCGTCAGCATCCAGTACACATGCTCAATATACATCACGTGATCAGCATATTAATAATAGTAGAACAACAATAACATTAACATCATGGGTTGAAGTAATAGTAAAGCGATATAGTGGTAGTGATTTAATAGCATGCATTCTAATAGTTATATAAAATAAGTAAAAGTCCTGACTATAATGATGTTTTTGAAATATCAATGTCAGTATCAGTAACTTGTTGGCTCAATAAATAAAGTTATCACACTTTGCTTGTTGGAAAGAAATAACTCCTTATAACTCTCAATTAGCATCACATGAATTAGTCGAGACAGTGGATTGTGTTTTCTAATGACTGGTTAGTATTTTATATGTGGGCAACGATGGCACCAAATGGTTGATTTTTCACAATAATAATAGGGGATAAGATCTAAATTAAGAGGGAAGCAAGCTAGGTAAGGTTATAGATCGATAGGGGACAATGGGATTTAGAGAATAGAATAAATAATGGGATATATAGAAGAAAAATGGTTCAAAGTTAAAGAGGATATACAAAGTCTGCTACACCACCTACAAAATTTTCTACACAAATACTGCCACCTATATGACCCAAAATTTATAGTTTGATCCGACAGGATGATGGGAATGTGGCTGGAGGATCCGCTGGTAGAATTTTTAATCCTTAAATTGATTGATTAATAATTTGCATCGTATATTATGCTTGAATGATATATGGGTGTATGGTTATTTTAAATGAACTCATGAATATTGATTGAATACATTATTTTGGAGAGAATTTGAATGAATTTTAATTGATTTATTAGTTTTGATATATGTTTGAATCATATTGAGTTATTTTGACTAAATTATGAATTAAATTTATTCTTATTGATCTGCTTTTTTCGTAGAAATATCGAGGGTGGTATTTTTTTTAAGGTGGGGAAATTATAATAACTTGATACAAATAAATAATTTTTTAAGGAATCTTTTTAAGTTCAAATAATAAATTGTATTCACTATAAATTAGATATTATTGTGTTTTAATTATATTAATTTTTTTTTTATAATTTTATACCATTGGTGCACATCCTTATTAACTTGATATTTGTCAGTACAAGTGAAGATTTTGGGACCATCACGTGTCTGTTTTACAAATTGATTTCATTAGTATTTTTTAAATAAAATAAAATAATTTATACATATTTTTTAAATAAATTTTAAAGCCCCAAAATAGGATTTATATGAATTTTATATTGATAATTGATTAAATTACATAATTAAAAATTATTATTATTATTATTAATTTTGAGAGTTTTATTGCTTTTATTAAGTGATGATTAATTTTGACTAGTATTAAATATACATTTTGATTATTTTATCTTACATTGAAAGTAGTGATAGATTTTGATTATTTGCTAGACTTTTATGTTTATTATATGTATTTCAAGTCAGAAAAGGGGTCAGGAGCAGTTAAAGTGAGATTGCCATAGATCTTCAATTTTTTTTTTTAGTTATCTATATGTATTCTTTTACTATTTTGTAGTTAGGGGTTTATGATAGAGTAATATTTATATTGATTTCCTAGCTATTATATATTAATTTTGGGAATATTGTGAAATATTTTGAGGTATATATATAGTTGTTAGTTATTTTCATTGGATATAAATTTATTAACGTGGTGCTTTATAAAAGCTCTGGTTGACTAATTAATAAGATAATCAATTGTTTTAAATTTGATTATGGGACGTTACATATCTAATGTTGCTCTTTTAACTTGGTATCTCCTTTATTTGATCATATACTTTTGATTAAGTTATTTTTTTCTCTAATCATATTGTTTTGGTTAGATCTATCATTGAAATAGTAATGCTCTTTGGCTATAGTCATGCTTTTTGGCTATAATATCTTCAATTTTATGTTATTCTAGTATATTTCTTATAAACTTGGCCATACCCATTTGGTTAAGTTATGTCATAACTTAGTCATGCTTTTTTTACTAAATAATTCTGTCATTCAATCATACCCTCTTGTTGGGTTCTTTTTTAATTTGGACTTACACATATACTCAAATTATTCCTTTTTTATTGGATAGATTATCTATACTTAAACTAACCTTTGCACTCCAAACACTTAGAGAACTTTCTTAATGTTCAAATCCTTTTTATTTATTTTTTATATTTTTATACTGCATTAGAATGCTTGAATTCGTTAACCTTAATAGTTGAAGGTTTCAACTAACTTTCCAAAATGTTGTTGCATTTACATATATGGATGAGTTAAGTTAGCATAGATCAGTTATGCAGGTTCCACCCTTAGCTTTAGAACTTGCCTCTTGCTATTGTACATTGACTATCATTATTGGGTTAAGATTTACTTGATAATGAAAATCATTCCATCATAACCAAATCTCTTATGATTACCAAGACACATAAATAAGCTAAGATATCCCACCTTAATCAATTTTTAAACGGAATTAACTATTTTCATCCATATGGGAGGCTAACTCTTTCAAAAAACCTTTTAATTTCTATTTTTTAAAAAACTATGAATAAATATATATTTATTTTTTAAACCTCTATCTACAATGTCAAAGTATATCTTTGAAATTAATTTTAAAAATCCAATGCTAAGGTTGTAGACCATAGCTTAAATGAGTACTTGATATTAGTTCACATGATAGGCCATCACAATATATGAGTTGGCCTCAATCACATCAAGATTTTAAACTCATTTGGATGTTGTGATAGTTCATAATTATCCATTTAGATACAACAACTCCTTCATCATCATATATTATTACGTGCGATCATCGGATGGTGCGGAGACGAATCAGGATGTGTCACGTCACCTGGTACACAGTTGTACTTGATACCAGTGCACATCAAAATAGTAACGTGGCACGTTCAAATTCACCTCCGTACGACATCCGGTGACCGCACATAATAATTTCACATTCACCATTGTTGATCTATGCTAGGTCGCTTTGATGCAAAAACCTTATAATGTATGACTTATGGATTGCTGTGACAAGTTAGGATGCATATATTAAAAATCAAACTATAATTTTCATAACTATTATAGAATACATTTTTCTTATGGGTATCAGACATATGAGCTTAATTAATAAAATACCACATATACTTATTATGTTGTGATATGAATTAATTACTTAATTTAGCTATTTTTTATAGTTTGATTTTTAATATATAATTGTTAGTTAGATTTTTTTTTAATGATAAGGTACATTCAAAGATTATCGACTAAAACTATTTCAGATATCAAATCTTGGAGCACCTTTTAGGCAAGCCAGAATCATTTGGATGAATCATATAGAAAAGATGAATGTAGAGGGATTTCTAATACTCAATTGGGCTTTGGGTCATAATTTTTAAAGCTCAATTGTTTTTTTTTTTTTTTTTTCAATTTAGTAGGAGAATAATATTCTTATATGATTGCCCTTTTTTAATAAACATCACATTCTCAAATTAGCTACATCTATGGCTTTATATGTGAAAAAGATTGCCTTGTGATCATTCTTACTACATTTCTCCATGGAGTTCATTTGAGTTGCCGATAATTTTACTCCATCTTGCAACTCGGTTTATCAAGTTTCTACTACCTCCCCTTATGAGCCAACCAAGACCTTCATTCAAATGCTTCAATTTTCATCATTTTCCTTAATGAGACAGATTCACTAAGAGGTTCATGATGCTCACCAACTTCCCAAAAAACTTGCTTTGATATCACTTTAATAGAAATTTTGTGTAGAAGATAGAGGAAGAGAGAGAGAGAGAAATGTTGTGTATGTAATGGAGAGAGAATGTACTCGAGTTGATGTATGGAACCTTGCTCTTGAATTTAAATTGCATAAAATGACATATCATAAGACTTATCGATACAAGTACTCGACGAATTCTAGATCCAACTAGAATCGAGCTTATTCTAGATAATAAACTTCAGCAATAATCTTTATGTATAATTTTCTATGCCTAGTAGTACATGGAGGATTTTTTATTTTTTAGAATAGAATTTTCAATTACTTCATGCCATATAACTTATTCTAGAGATTTTCATAACAATGTAGACTTTTCTAAGTACTCAAAGACATTGATTAGCTAATTAATTTTTTATTTATATTTCTAACAATCTATAGAAAGAAATATTCAGGTAGAATGATTTATCAAATGAATGTGACTGCAATTGGACTCCTCACAAGGTATTTGCCAGAAACCCATGATAATTTCCCTTCTGAAACTTCACCAGCTGGCAAGGGAACACTTTTAAAGCTTAAAGTGATGTTAAAACTCTTCGTCTCCCCGACTTTGTTGAATTGAAGGACTTTTGGAGAAACCACAATATTGACACCTTTCGGGTCATCAAAATTCACAGTGTAGGTAGTTCCAGCATCTCCAACATTTGTCACTGTTCTACTCACAGTTTTTGGTGCAGAGCTAGCACCAAGAGACACTCCTATGGAAGGATAGTTTAGTTCCTCTGCTTTGATGCTACGAATGGTAGAGCAAGTTATCTTTCCCCGAACTATGGCATTAATTTTCTTATCATCAAACAAGCCCAAGCCACAGAGGTAACGGATGTAGTCATGGGGTTGGATATCATAAATGAGACCCGGATTATTAGCTGCCTCCGGGTCGATAAGACCTGATCCTGTAGCAAACACTTTGGCTTTCTTCCCATCAGCCTGATCTGAAATAGGTTTTCCTTCATTATCAGTAGTGCGAGCCGTTGTCATGATGGCCGACTTTATTGCTGCAGCTGACCACGTAGGATGGTTGCTCTTGAGAAGAGCAACAAGACCAGCTACATGTGGTGTGGCCATAGAGGTGCCGAATTGAAAACTGAACTTTTCATGTGTGCTTGTGTGGTTTATGACAATATCAAATGGCCATGCTGCAAGGATGTTGACGCCTGGCGCAATTACATTAGGCTTTATGATGCCCCCGTTGCGAAGACTAGGGCCTCGACCCGAAAATGAGCCAACAGTTGGTGAGGGCCGGACACCAAATTGTGTACCTTTAAAGATAATTGATGCGGTCGGATTAGATGTAGAGGCTGCATACTTTACAAGTTGTTGTCCTGCATATTGGGTAACAAACGTGGCTGGGAGCACATGAGGTTGTGCAATTGTTAAATTTCCAAGGAAACCCAAGACAACCAAACCCTCCCCTCCATGTTTTAGGACAAGGGCACCTACCGCAGTGTTGTTTATTTGTGAGTTATTGAATAATATCTTTCCTTTCACGTTGGGTAAGCCTTTCACTAGCGGTAGTTGTGGTGAGTTATAATTGCTGGGCTGATAGGCTGATTCGCCATCGAACTCTCGCCCATCGCCAAGCTTTACAGTGGCTGTTATTCTTCTATCAGTGGAGGCTGCACCAACGGTTATGATCCAGGGGGCATCATTATCAATGCTACTAACCCGTGGGTCATTTGGCCCCGCCGCGCAGGTGACAATATCCTTTGTGATTGCTGCAAACGAGCCTATTACAATCCTGTTCGCATCAAAGTTTGGTGATATGTCACCTTGGGAAATGGACATCACGTCAACATGGTTGCGAATGGCCTCATCTATGGATTTAAGCAGGGCGCTACCTGTGGTTGCCTTGTAGATGGCGAGGTGGGCCTTTGGTGCAATACCAGCGGCCGTGCCATGAGCTTGGCCAAGAACATTTGCATTATCGACAAAGTTACCGGCTGCAATACTTGCACAGTGGGAGCCGTGACCATGATTGTCTATTGGATCGATTGAGCTCCCACCGCTGAAGCCCTGTGCCCCGATGAGTTTGTTGTTGCAGATTGGAGGGCCCCAATAGCAAGTGCCACTCCATTGTGGTGGAGGCGGCGGCATGGCATGGCCACCGAAGGAAGGGTGGGTGGGCTTCACACCGGAATCAATTACGGCAATGATTTGACCTTGGCCATACCCGGAATCATACCATATGCCCTGCGCCCTATCGAGGCCGAGGAATTTTGGGGTGTATGTCGTGCGGTGCTGGAGGGTGGCATCTTGGTGAGCCAGGAGAAACCCATCCATTGATTCAATGGACTTCAACTCTTCTTGGGTAAGCCAAGCGGCGAATCCCGTGATCACTTGGCGATAAGCATAGACCAGGCGTGGCTCGCCGGAGAAAAGGGTGTCATTAGGCAAGAAAGACTGGTACCAACTTTTTCTATGTTTGAAGAGCTGGAACTTTTTTACACTTGGCTTTTGAACATGAACGATATGGACCTTATGATGCTGAATGTCAATGGTGTCAGTAATGGGCAACGGAAGCTGTCCGTGAACTAGGAGAAAAGAAGAAATGCTAAAGAAGAATAAGAGTGGAATATTAAAGCTTGCGGTAGAGAAGGAGACTTCCATAGAGGGCAAAGAAAACAATATTATGTAAATGGAATGCGAAGAAAGCTTGAATGATCTTAGAACTATATAGGAGTTTCTTACAGGGAATGATAAGCTAGCATACTAGAAAAATAATAATTATTTTTCACGTTGAGGAGATGGAGCATCAAATCTATCAAATGCTACACGATGTCATTTTACATTGTGAAAGCATCTCTACATACAATGGCATTCTAGGTTGGAATTTTTTTTTTCTTTTGCAGTTAGTATCAAAGAAAAATTAATAATTTTGCATATAGAAATGCAACAGGGAATTACGTACATAGCAGAGGTAGGAAGGTTCCTCCTTGTATACAAGATGGTACGTTAAATGCTTATCAAAGAGATCGATCGAGAGAGAGAGGTATCCTGTGCAAAAACTGTTTTTGAGGAGATGATCAAGGCAAGTGTTCTAAGGATCAATCAGTGTTTCTTAAAGCAAATTCAAAAGTTTCTGAATACATTTATATTTTTTATGCATTTTATATTGCATGACTACTATTATGTTAATCATGAATTTTAACTAATATTCTTTTGAAATATGTTAAGTCACTATTGGAAAATCACATATTATCGACTAATTTTCTGGTGGATTTTCGGTTTTCGCCTGTAAAATGAGCTCCGCAAAAATTTTCCGGCGATAAAAATTATACAGAAAACTCCGCTGGAAAATTGTTCGCAGCAAATCCGTCGATAATTTTGTTGGTGATGGACGATTTTCCAGTAGTGAATTGATTTTCATTTTTGATTATGTGCAATATCTGTATGGACAGACTAGCTCTAGCAAGTCATTCGCAATCTACAGTTAGGAGAATAAAATTGAACTCATTCTAAGAGCAAGTGTATAATTGTTTCAAATAATGGAACCTTGTCGGACCAATATTTCTTTTTCTCTTTCTATTAATCAATAAATTCATATTATCTTCTGTTTTAAATGAGAAATTTGAATTTCAACCCTGTGATTACAGTTTCAACCCAAATTATTTAAATTTTGAAGCTCTTATATCAGCAGGAGTATAAAGTAAAATTGTTTAAACATAATCGATTTTATGGGTTCTATAGTGACTAATTTTGCAAGTTTGTAGCCTTTGTTTTAAATGAAAGTTTTTTAAATAAGGCCTGAAATTTATTTTTAGAACTTTTATTCTTTAGCTGATGTGTGCCTATGGAGACAAAAGATATTTTCTAAGTTCTTGAATCATGGCTTGATATCTTGATATAAGTAATGCATAAAGGGATGCTTCAAACCTGTTTAACTTGTTAAAGAGCTCACTTATATAGACTATATATATCTTTCATCGGGCATCAATCTCGAGGCATATTTAAGTTGTAAATTTTTAAAATTTAAATTTGGGACAATCCAAACTCTAATTTTAGTAAACTTATCCAAATTGAACATATCGAAGAGATGAACCCAATGACACAAAAATCGATCCAATCCGAGGCCAAATGAGTCTGAATTAAGAGTCCGAAGCATATTTGGAGGGCTCAAAGTATTGATTGGATTAGGGCTGCAAACGAATCAAACCGAGCCGAGTATGTGAGTGTTCATGTTTGAGTTTGTTTTTTTTATTAGCTTGTTCAAGTTCGGTTTGTGTTTGATTTGAGCTTTATTGTTTGTGTTTATGTTTGGTACGTTTAAATTAATGGTTGATACGTCATCATGAAATTATCTTGATTGGGCACGAATCTCGAGGAAAAATCAGTTCGGAAACTTCAAAAATTAATTTCGGAAGCATATGAACTCCGATTTCAGCGAGCTTACAGTCAAACTGAGCGTCTCGGAAATACAAACCCAACGACACCAAGATCAACCCAATCTGAGCCCAAATGAGTCCGAATCAAGGGCTCAAAGCGCTGTTGGAAGGTTCAATACGCAATTTGAGTTACTAAACAGTCTTTGATTTTGACGAGCTTATACTCAAATCGAACGGCTCGACGAGACGAATCCAACGAGCCTAAGATCGCCAAATTCAGAGATCATTAAGGCCTTCAAATGCCCAATGAACGGTGCATGATCAAAGGATTCGATATCGGCCGTCCATTCAAAACACTCCCAATTCGCCCCTGATCTCACGCCTATTTACGGGCTATGCCACTACAAAAAAACTATAAATAGAGCCCTCATTCTACACCAAAGGGACTCAAGTGAAGAGAGAGAAGAAGAAGAGAAGAAGGAGGAGAAGGAAGAAGCTCCTCCTCAACCACCGCCTGAGCTCTTCCTGCCGCCGGAACTCCGCCGGATATTCGGGAGAACAACAGAATTCTGCCCAACTTCCATGGGATGCTGAAATTCTTCCCAATTTACAAGAGAGTTCCCTCCTGACGCCGAAACTCCGCCCAAGTAAAGCCGGAGTTTTCCTCTGCCACCAAAGACGTCGGACTTCTACCCGACGTCGGACCTTCACTCTTCGCCAAGTTTCTACCCGACACCGGACTTCTACCGGTTATCGGACTTCGCTGGACGTCTATGCGAAGAAGCATTTCTTTCCATTGCTGGACTTCTACCTGACGCTGTCCTACTGATCTTCGTCGTCAGACTACAGTCCTTCTAACCTCCGTCGCCAGCCGACTACGGTCCTCCCGACTTACGTCGCCTGCCGACTACAGTCTTTCCGACATCCGTCGCCCGTTGAATATGGTCCTCCTGAGTTATGTCGCCCACCGAATACAGTCTTTCTGACCTCCGTCGCCCACCGACTACGGTCCTCCTGACTTACGTCGCCCGTCGACTACAGTCCTTCCGACCTCCGTCACCAGCTGACTACGGTCCTCCTGACTTCCATCGCCCGCCGACTATAGTCCTTCCAACAAAACGAATACGTCAATAGTAACTCTTTGTATTTACATCATGTAATGCACTCTATAAGATGTACATCAAGCTAAGGCATTCTCCCAAGGAAGGGTCTCATTTGTAAACGACTGTAAATACTAGTGGATTCATTTAAACTGGGCTAGGCCCCTTGGTTTTTCCCCCTTTTTCAGGGGTTTTCCAAGTAAAAATCTTGGTGTCTCATAAATGCTAGACCCTCTCTCTTATCTGATTGCGTGCCGGATTTTCGTACAACGCTAAGACGATAAACTTTATATTTCTCTACCGCCGCGAATACTCCTGGACGCAACAATGGTGTTTATGTTTGGTTTATGTTCAGTTCGTTTAATGTTTATCAAGCTTTAAACAAACAAGCATTAACGAGCTTTGTTCATGTACATATTTAGTTAATTTGTTTAAACTATCAAACAAGCATGTTCATGAACAAATCTAACAAGTATTCTTGAGCTATCAAATGAGCAAAATCGAACGATGTAATATAATAAATTAGCAATTGTAAGGAAGTTAAAACTATAATGTATATTATAATATTTAATTACTTTTAAAATTTATTAAATAAAAATAACTAAATCATTATGTTATTTTAAATTAAAATATTAATATTATGTATATTTATCAATTTTATAATTAAATATTAATCGAGTTTTTATTGAGCTTATTCACGAGTTCTGAATCAAACACGAAAAATCGAGCTTAATGTCTAGCTTGTTCACAAGTTTTAAATGATGTTGTTCATGAACATAAATGACTCGAACACATCAGTGTTCAAGCTTGTTTATTTAAGGATCGAGTATTAAAAATGTTGTTCAAGTTTGTTTGTTTAGTTAGTTAAACGATCACAAACGAGCTTTAATCGAACCGAGCAATGAGTAGCTCATCAAACACTTGGTTCGCCAGCCCTAGATTGGATGATAAAATGATATCCATATATGACATGCTTATAGTTGAATCGAGTGGCTCAACAAGACGAATCCAACAAGCTCAAGATTGTAAAATTCTAACATCATTAAGGCACTTAAACATTTGAAAAACATTATGTAATCCGGGGAACCATGCAATACGGGCCATCCAATGGCGTCCTCAGAACCTTCCATGATCTTCATCATATTTATGGGGTATGCCACTCTAAAAAATCTAAAAATAGACTTTTATCTCCCTACATGAGAGGAATCTTATGGCTAGAGATTGGAGATATCTCTGAAGCTTCAAGAGCTCCAACAACACTACCGGCGAGCCACCGTAGATCATTATCGAACAACTGTTCGGCTGCCGAACTACCTCATGTATGCTGACCTCTGCTCGACTTCCACCTTGCTGCTGACCACCGTTGAACTTTAGCTCGACCATCTTAAGATCGTCGTCTAGACGCCGACTTTTGCCACCTGCCAATTACGATCCCTCAGACCACCGATTCCCATAGACTGTGATCCTTCCGACCACCATCACCCGCCGACCATGGTCCCTCCGACCACTGTCGCCAACAGACTACGATCCCTCTGACCACTGTCGCATGTAGGCTATAGTCTCTCTGACCATCATCACCTACCAACTATAATCCCTCCGACCTCCATCGTACGCCGACTACGGTCCCTCCAACCAACGTCACCCGTCGACCCTGTGACCTCCGTCGCTTGCCAATAATGATCCTTTTGACTAATGTCGCCCACCGAGTACTTTTAATTCGACCATTGTCGCCTAACGGCTCTGATACTTCTAACCTTCATAGCCCGCCGACTATGATTCCTCCGACCACCATTGCCTATCGAATACAATTACTTTGACACCATTACGTGTCGACTATAGTTCCTTTAACCTTCGTCACTCACCGACTATGGTCTCTCAAATCTCCCCAGCTCATCTACTATGGTCCCTCCGACCACTACCGCTTTCCTTCTATAGTCCCTCGACCTCCGTTGCCCATCAACTATAGTCCCTCCGACCACCGTCACCCACAAACTACAGTCCCTTCAACCTCCATCGCCGGCCAATTATGATCCCTCCAACCTCCGTCGCCTATCAACTAAGGTCCCACCGACCACCGTCACCCACTAGCTACATTCTCTCCAACCCTCATCGCCCACAGACTACAATCCTTCTGATCTCCATTGCTCAAATACAACCCTGCAAATCAAATGAACAGACCAACATTCTATTTGGAATGACTCCCTTTTTATTGGATTCTTTCAACCCCAACTATGTAATGTGCTATATATGATACATTGAGCCAATGCCTTCCCTCTGCGGAAGGTCACCATTTTTAATCAACTACAAACACTAGTAAGATTATTTGAACTAGGCCAGACCCTGTGGTTTTTCTTCATTTCTGGGTTTTCCACATAAAAATCTTGGTGTCTCTTATAATTATCGCACCCTTCTCTATTTATTGATCAAAATAATAACTTTCCTATAATCGAGTGGGGGTGGAATTTTAAAAAAATTTGTGAAACTTTTAAATAAGATTTTGAAGGCAGGCTTTAAAAATTAAAAGAAACAACATGATTTGTTCTTCAAATTTGTCATCAAATTTCTAACATTACTATGAATAAATTATCCATAAGCAAAAAAAAAAGCCAGCGTTTATATTGGATGAGGATATGTATAAAAACTATCATGTCATGAAAGACTTAGCAGGGATGTACACACAATCATGCATAGAAGAAGAGGCGGTGATGCACATGATCGCTTCTGTTGAGATGGCCACTGTGAGTTTCATCCTCATCGTTGCAAAAGAAGATAAGGACATAGGAATGTCTAGGGCACGAGATTGGATAGGGCACATAAGTATCTTTTAAAATTATCCTTTGTTGCCCAACAATTTTGAAATTTGCATAATTTTATTTCTTTTATGTGCCTGTGTCTTGCAATTGTGCTCATGCACAAATCATTTTCGACCCATGTCAAAATTAAATTTTAAACATATAAATGGCTTCGACATAATTTCAAAAGTGTCAAACATTTGTTGGGACGTGTCGGAGCCGTGTCTTTGTTCGACATGTGTTTTACATGAACACAAGAAAATATAAGTATTCCAAGATAATTAATTAGTTTTTTATGTGCATTAGATTATAGATGCTTCATAGCTTATCTAACAAATTCATAAGTTTAGCAACAAGAAAATAATATTGGGTAACCCACACAACAATAAAAATAAAAAATAGAAAATTGCACACTCAAGAAAATAATACAAGCCTCTCTTCTCTCTTGTACCATTCTTATCGTAGAACGTAATTATCGTCCTTCCTGTTGAAACGCACAATCCTTCGGTGAAGAGGGAGACACGAGAGAACCAGAAAATATAAAATATTATTATGTCTCAACAGTAAAATTACAAGAGTATATATAGACTGTAAGATAAGAAAGGAAAATTCTAGAAAATACTTAATTAACGGTCTTTATTACATTGTCCTTTCTTGTTTTATTTTTATATTCTAACACCCCGAGCAAACTGATGAAGGTATGATAGAAATCAGTTTGTTGGACAGTTGATGAAAAGAAGCTGTCGGCAGTGCTTTAGTGAAGATATCGGCAATTTGATCTTTAGTGGATATGTGATGCACGTTGATACTGTTATTTTTTATGCATTCCCTAATAAAATGACAGTCCACTTCAATGTGCTTGGTGCGAGCGTGAAAGACCGGATTGTTGGCTAAGGCAATTGCAGAGATGTTGTCACAATATAGTTTCGTCGGTTCTTGTTGAGGATATCCAAGTTCTTGAAGCAGTGTCCGAGTCCAAATTACTTCTGTAGCAGCTGACGCCAATGCCCGATACTCAGCTTCAGTGGACGATCGAGCCACGGTTGATTGTTTTTTGACATTCCATGCTACAATTGAACTGCCCAAGAAGGTACAATACCCGGATGTAGATTTCCGATCTTGGTGGTCACCGGCCAAATCCGAGTCTACACAAGAAGTTAGGATAATATATTCACGAGCTAGAGGTAATCCAATATTATTGGAACCTTTAAGAAATCGAAGAATACGTTTAAGGGAATGAAAGTTTTGATCCGTAGGTTCATGCATGTATTGACAGGCACGATTAACTGCATAAGCAATATCCGGACGTGTAAGAGTTAAATATTGGAGTGATCCTACCAGTTGACGGTAAATTAATTGATTTTCAAAATCTGTAGCCGGAGAGCTGTAGATAGGTTCTTTAGTGCAAATTAGTGAGGAAACCGGTTTGCAATTTGTCATGCCGGCACGTTCAAGGATCGTTTGCACAAATCGTTGCTGATGTAGAAGCATTCCTTGTTCTGTCCTGACAGCGGTGTGCCTAAAAAATGAGACAGTTGGCCCAGGTTGCGCATATTGAACCTAGTATTGAGGTTCTGAAGTATCTCTTGTATCACAGTTTGATTATTACCGGTAAAAATGATATCGTCAACATATATTAACATATATAATCTAATGTGATCTTTGCAATAATGAATAAAGAAGGATCCGAATGACTAGTACTAAATCCGAGAGACGTTAAGTGACCGGTTAACGTAGCAAACCATTGACGTGGTGATTGCTTTAGCCCGTAAAGTGCTTTCTTAAGTTTGCATACATAATTTGGATACGAGGTATCTTGAAATCCAGGAGGTTGTTTCATGTAAATAGTTTCATTGAGGGAACCATGTAAAAAAGCATTAGAAACGTCTAATTGGTGAATGGACCACGAATTATGCAAAGCAATAGTAATTAATATACGAAACGTGGGTATTTTAGCTACAGGGCTAAACATTTCATAATAGTCTATACCGTACTCTTGATTGCAACCGAGAGCCACTAGTCGAGCCTTGTGTCGAGAGATAGATCCATCCGGCTGATACTTGGTACGGTACATCCACTTATAGCCAAGAATATTCATGTGAGGTGAAACCGGAACAAGATCCCAAGCACCTTGTGATTGGAGGGCTTGAAATTCAAGAGACAGCGTTATGCCAGTGAGAATCTTTGGAAGCTTGAATATAAGATGTGGGATCCGGTGTGTAGATTTGGTGAGATAAATTGAACACAGTTTTGGGTTTAAGATGACCAATGCGAGAACGGGTCGTCATGTGATGTGTGCGAGCCTGATGTTCAATCTGGGTATTATCAGAATTGGTAGTAATATGCTGTATTTCAGCCAGCGGTTGCGGGGCGATGAGAGGTGTGGAATGTTGCACCGGTGTGTGAGAATTAGAAATGTGAGAAGGAGATGCAGGAATGCAAGATGCAGGAACCAATAATAGCGGAGGAACATTTCTATGATCGGGCTGACATTCATTTGTTGTCTGCAGTTGTTTGTAAGGAAATATATGCTCAGTAAAAACAACATTTCTAGACGTATATATTATGTTCATTTGAGGGTCAAGACAATGGTAACCTTTTTGAGAGGAAGCATATCCGATGAATACGCAAGGTTTGGAAAGGGGTCTGAGTTTAGATTTGACATATGGACGGAGCCACGGATAACATAAACATCCGAAATTTTTATATGAACGTAAGTGGGTTTGTGTTTGAACAAGATTTCGTGTGGGGTTTTATTGTTTAAAGTGCGAGAAGGCAGAATGTTAATAAGATAGACGGCAGTGAACAAAGCATGAGTCCAGAGAGTGTGAGGAATTGAAGAGTGAAGTAATATGCTACGGACCGTTTCTATAATATGCCTATGTTTTCTTTCAGCAATGCCGTTTTGAGCTGGGGTATAGGGACAAGTGTATTGATGTAAAAGTCCGTGGGTTTTGCAAAACTGTTTAAACTGATGATTTAAATATTCTCCGCCACCATCAGTGCGTAGAATTTTTATAGTGCTAGTAAATTGACATTTAACCATACTATAAAACTCAATAAATTTTGAATAAACTTCAGATTTATGAACTAACGGAAACACCTAGCAAAATCTTAAAAAATCATCGATAAAAGAAACATAATACGAAAAACCATGAAGAGATTTAGTAGGGGATGGTCCCCAAACATCAGAGTGAATAAGTTCGAACGGTGCTAAAGTTGTAGAAACAGAATTAGAAAAACATAAACGCCTGCTTTTGGCTAAATTACAGGTGTGACAGTTCTTTATTGCAAGAATCGTATGTATCTCAGGATTATGTTTAGCCAAAGATCTAATTTTATTTGGATTCGAATGACCCATTCTATTGTGCCACAAGTCTTGAACGGTTTGAACATCAAGAAGCGCTAAACTGGATGTTGGAATTGCTGACCGAACCGAATACAGACCGTTATGGCAAGGTCCCTGAAGCAGAACCCGGTTGGTCTTCATATCCTTAATGATGTAACCACAAGAAGAAAATGTTACGGTGTAAGAGTTATCTTTGGTTAATTGAGATACAGAAAGTAAATTAAATGAAATATTTGGAACTTGATATAGATTTTTCAGTTGTAGATTACCTGAAGGAGTCGGTAATATACCTTTACCTGTGTATTGTATCGGTAGTTGCTGGCCGTTTCCTATGGTGACCTGAGATTGGCCATGATACGGTTCTGTAGACCGAAGATGGGATGCATTGGACGTAAGGTGAGTTGAGGCACCTGTATCCAAGAACCAATCCGCTTGAGGTGAGGAATCGGTGGGACTAAATAGCGCTTGAGATGGCGACCCTTCTTGATAGGTAGTATCATGTCGATACCAGCATTTAATGGCCGTGTGTCCTTGCTTGGAACATATCTGACAGATTGTGTTGCGATATGCTTGCCGATCATTTTTCTGTGAATTGTTTAATGCTGTATTTGACGAACGATTTGTTCGTTGTTGATTTGATGAACGTCCTCTACCAGAGAATTGAGATCGACCACGACCTTTGCCGCGGGACACCGCCAAAGCCAGAGTGGGATCTGATAGATGCATTGATTGCAGTTCTTTGGATGCTTCATGTGCAAGATTCAGTTCTTCACTACACAAGAGTGTGTAGAGATCATCAAGGGATAGCGCCTGCAGATTTGTGCGTATAGCTGACTTGAATGACTGATATTTTTCTGGAAGGCCATTGAGCGTGTGAAATATAATTTCTTCTGAGTCGAGCAAACTTCCTGCAGCGATTATAGCATCTACCTTGGATTTGACCGTGAGAAGATACTGAGTCATAGATTGATCTCCTTTGGTCAAAAGGTATAGCTCGTTCTTGAGCTGAACAATGCGAGATCTGGTGGATGCTTGAAGGTGGTGGGACAACGTAGCCCAAATCTCGGCGCAATATCTTAGGGACAAAATGTAGGTGGTGGGAAAAAAATTGTGTCACCACGCAGATTTTGATTTCTCCTATTTTGTAATCGAATACTACATTAAGAATAAAGTACAATCTCTAGAGACTGACACAAAATTTTATAATGGATTCAATATCAAAATAGGGTTTTGAAAATTGATATTTCTATAATTAAACAGTTCAAAGAATAACATATCATCTCAAAAGATGAACATGAAATTCTATAGAATATGTATAAAGATAGAAATACGGTTTTTGAAAAAAGTTTATTTATTCTTTTATTTAGATATGGAAAGAAGAATATTATATCATCTTAAAAAACGAACATAATATTCTTCAAGATATCCAAAAGCGAGAATGAGTTTTATAAAATTTATTATTTCTAAAGTTGAATATAACAAGTATAATATTATATTATCTGAAAAGATAATAATAACATTCTACAAGTCTATTCAAAATTTAAAATAAGGTTTTAAAAAAATATTTACGTTCCCAAAGATTCTTCCCTTATTTTATACGAATAAAACAAGGTTTATTTTAGTCTGGGGTTCTCAAATCCCTATAGGAGCAAGCTCCTATAGTTAATTACATCTTAGGAGGAATGCTCCTAAGAAAACTCTCGATTAAAACAGTGATTTCATACCCTTTGACTACAAAGTAAAAGACAAGGAACAGAAGTAGGAATTTTCCAAGGTGAAAGCTCAATGTTGAACATTTATTAGCGAGTCAAAGGATGAAAAGTAGGAGGTGTCGGATTCTGAGAAGCCCAGAGACAACCTCAATCTATCCTATGTTGGGCTTTACATTTTAGGAGAAAATTTTATATTTAAGTTGACATTTTATTAGAAATTTGGGATTTATATTCCCGGAGGGTAAGGACTTAAGATCTAAAAAGAATCTACCTCAGAACCTAAATCTAATTTGGGTACCACAAAGTAGCGACCCAAACCTAACTAATGAAGTGCAAATCTGGACTTACCCTGGCCTGGATTAGGGAGCTAGCTAACCACCTAAGCGCTTTAAAACCATGTGTTCAGTCTCTTATGAAAGATGGGTAGGGATGTTGTTTAGGTTTTAATGAATTGGGGGCCGACATCTAAGACAGACCCTAATTGGCCCCTCAACTTATGTAGGGTGAAAAATGTATAGAAATGCTATTAATATTTTAGACTCTTTTTAATTTGTATCTAATGCAATGCATGCTAATTGACTCGAATGCATAAAATGAATATGAAGTAGTTTTAAAATTAGGCTTAGAAAATAGGTTTTTCCTTAGAGATTGCACAACTTCCCCTTGATAGAACTGCACCCTCATAGGTCAAGTGGTCTGCGAGAACCCGCAGGCAGAGAGGTGCCTAACAAGGAAGAGAAAGTATTAATATGTTTATGCTGACTCTCGGCGGTCCCGAGCTTACTTCTTAGATTGTTAAAGTTACTATGTGAGCCTAAAATTTTTTATTTAAAATTACAAGTAGAAGAATTTTAAGCGTACCCTTACAAAAAAAATCTCTCCGATTCGAATCCAGGCTAAAACAAAATATGGCATGCAAGGTCTTAAAACAATCTACTGCACAAACAATATAAACAATCAATTTAAATAATCCAAAAATATAATGTCCAATGTCCAATGTCCATATTACACCCAGAATTTGCAGAAAAGTAAAGTGGCCGGGCACCACTAACAACAAACCCGAATTCTAATCCTAAGAATGATGCAAGTGATTTTTTGAAATGGGATATATTCTTTCTTGAATCTTCATTTCTTCATCTTCTTTCTTCCTTTTTCTCATTTCATCTTTTCTTCTTCTACGAGCTTCTCGGGTCCGTCAGGTTCTGGATATCCAAATAAAAAGAAACTCATCCCTAAGAGGGTATTTTCTTTTTTATTTGGATATTGAATCATCCTAATTTGGCTTTTCAAATAAAAGAGAATAATCATTTAAGGTTTATTCTCCTTTTTTTGGATTCCAAATTGGATGTAATATCCCACTTTCAAAATCACTTTCACATCTATGATAATTTCAAATACATTTATATTTACATTACATTTCACAGAAAAAGAAAGAAAATCTAGACCACCTACAGGGTTATCCTAAGCAAAAATCATCTCAACCAGTTATATATATGCATTTAAATTGAATCAATTAGCCACACTTGGCTACACTCCTTCTTTGGGAGCTAAGCAGCTGTAGTACCTGTAGCATTTATAAATTTTTTTTGATTAATTAGCCCCCTTTTTCTGCCCTGCACGAGTGTGGCCACCTGCAGAAAATCATGTTAACAATCTAGATCGCTTCTAGCCTATGGGTAATCTAATCGTCAATCAAACCAACATCACAGAGTGCAGTAAAAGTAAGTAAGCAAACACACCAATATTTTTACAATCAGCATGCAGTGAAAATCGAGAAAAAGCCCGTCACACAGCAGTAAGAAAATAAACACCAGCCTAACCTAAAACTAGAGTCAGTTGTCCTAATAAACAAATCTAAGTGTGTGCAGTAGGCTGTGTGGTTTTGATATGTCCTATATAAGTTAATTATTGACTAAAGTTTTCTAATTAATTGAATTTTAATTTAAAATGTTCACTAATTCTATGATGAGGTGTCACTAAGTTTTCTATGTTATATGTTTCTATCCTAAAGTGTGCATGCATCCTAAGTCTAAGTTTTCGAAGACTCAGTCCTTAATTTTTGTCCTTAAGTATCACTACTGTTGTATAGGGTGAAATTTTTATTATTACTAACCCTTAGGACTTTGAGCGTGTGTAAAAGGGGTTTAAGGATCTAAAAGCAAATAAAAGTAAACCTAATAAAATTGAAGTTACTACAATGACCTAAATGAATGATTCACGCACACCACATCAAGGGGTCCCTTAAGGTTTTCTAAGTTTAGAAATACTCACAGTCACTGGGGGCTACGACCCGGTGGTTCCGCCCGTAGCACCTCTACCCGGCTGGATAGAGGCGACTGACGTCATTACCTCCTTGTCCTTTTGTTCCCTCGACCGGTACCATTTCTCACAGTTTATGCAAATAAAACAGGAAAGACAAGGAATTAGAAAGCACATTTAATAAATAATAATAAAATAATTGAAATTTATTGAAAATAAAGATGTACCTTTCTTCGGGCTTGAACACTGGCTTTGTTGATTACACTTTTGGAACCTTTACTTTGTAAGCATATTGTATACCTTTTCAATATTTACTTTCACTTTTCCAAATTTACATAATTTCCACAAAACTAACACTTTACCTCTCACACTTATACATTTCACTTATCCCAAAATCATATTCTACATTTTTCCTTATCAAAATACTTTCATATACTTCAATATTCAAAACACCTTTCAACACACACAAATTTCACTTTCAATCATAAACCTTTCACTTTTCCAAATCATACAAATTCCACTTTTACCTTTTCAAAACTCCCACACTTCCTTTTTCAAGATATGCACTTTTTGCTTTTCCAACATCACACACTTGATTCACTTTTCAACACACACTTTTCCACAAAAAGAAACATTTTACTCTTCGAAACTCACACAAAAATACTTTTAATATATACTTCCATATTTAGACCAAACAAACTTCACTTCCTAATGATTACTCAAATCACTCATTCTCCAACACCCTTCAAAACATACACTTCCTTCTCCAAACCTCGCACACTTTCATTTTTTTAAAACATATACCTTTCATTTTCATTTTTCAAAGACTGCACAAATCAATTCTCAAAACATACACTCATCAATACAATTTACTTTTCATACTTACACATGCCACCTTTTCCAAAATCATTCACATTTCACCATTCCCAAAAATCATATTATACACCCTTCTTTATCAAAAATATTTTTTTTATACACCTCAACATTAAAAGTATATTTCTATACATTTCAAATTTCAACACATATAATTTCCAAAGACATACACAAATTAGTTCTTAAATTACACATAAATAACATTTTAAAACAAACATACACACTTTTTTATTTGTTATATATACACAATTCCATCATTCCAAAACATATACAATTTATTTATTCAAAGTTCATATATTTCACTAAAAAAAAAATCTTTCCTTTCAAAATAATACACAATAAAACAAAGTCACTTTTTCAACCTACAATTTTACTTTTAGAATATACAATTACCATTTAAAGCATACACATGATCACATGATTCACTTTTTCACAATCATCCATACGCGATATACACATACTTTGCTTTCATTACACCTTTACTCACTTGGTAGTACATAAACATATTTTCCAATACATCTTTCAATTTAGATACAAATTCTATTTCCCAAAATTTATAAAGCCTTTTAACAGAGACGAAATAATCTTTTTATTGGAATTACAAACACTTATGAGTGAAACAAAAAGCAAATACGTAATTTAAATCATTGAATGCACTCATGAAGCAAGATATCTTATAAAGATGTAATCTCCAACTAATGTTAATTTTGCTCAAAAATGCTATGGAAATAAGTTCAGCAAAAACATGTTCTTTAGCTTGCATTACTAAGATATCAACAACTTGTTTAAAATCACAAGACACATATTCTTTCCAATATCCGTACGGATTTTCATACAAAAATGATGAGAAATCCATTCAAAATGTATATCAATTGCTCTAAAAATTAGTAAGGAAATTATACAGAATGGGATTTATATAAAAAAAATGAAACATGTAGCAAATCCATCTATTTTAGTATAAAAACTACAACAAATGTATACATTTTTCTTATGTAAAAAAAAAATGTAGAAAATCTAAATATTTTCAATGCTAAAACTTGTAACAAAATTTCCTTGGAGTAATTTTTATTTTTAAGACAGACTCATTCTCTACAATTTCTCTTCTGAAAGAAAGAAACTAGAGTTAGTTCTTCTCTTTGATTAACAAGAATGAAATCTCATTTCTTCTGATTTTCCTAAGAAAATTAATGAGTAAATCCTCTTTATTCATTCAAGAAGTAGAATGAAGCCAACTTTTCTTGATTTTCAAAACATTTAACCTAGGAGAGATGTAAAAGAAGAAGATGACAAGGAAGATGAAGAAGAAATTACCAAAGGTTGAGAAGATTTCTACGTCGACCTGGACAGAGGAAGCGACGGACTGCGACTGCTGATCGTCGAGAGGAGAAGGTAGTGGCTTCGGCCTTGATTCGTCGCGAGAGAGTGAGGTGCAGGGGCTTATTTCAGAACTGCTAGAGAGAAGAGATGGACTGTGCGAATTGCAGTAGATGTCTGGGAGAGGGAGCAGTTCTACTCTGTGTGTGTAGACAGCAGGGGGTTCGTGCGTTTGTGTGTACTGGAGTAAGAAAAAGGGCTTTGGGTTTACTTCCGAACAGAGAGAAAAACGGAAGGAGAGTTCGGTTCTTTCTTCAGGATTTCAGAACTGAGGGAAAAAGGGGCGGGCTGTGCGAATGAGAGCAGGAGGTTCGGGCTGCAGAGGGGAGAGGGAGTTGATCGTTTGGGCTTCTTGCGAGCACAGGGAGGAGATGGAGATGAGGGTTGATTGGGGAGTTCTGTGAACTGCAGGGGAGAGGGCTTCGTGAACTGTAGTGAGGGAGTTTGGAACTGTCGAGTCTGGAGGAGGCAGTTCTGTGTGTGCGAATGCAAGAGAAGAAGGGGCAGTTGGACGCCAACTGCAGGGGAGTAGGGAGTTTTTTTTTTCTTTTCTTAAATAATCTTTTCAAAGGGTTCTAATATTACCATTCTACCCTCTCCAATCCAATTCAATTTAAGGATTTAATTTGTATTATTAAGAGAAATTATTAGGGGCTGGTTTGGTTTAAATAAAGTTGAAATGGTCAGATTTTATTAGATTTGGAATTGTAATCATTCGAGCGGATTTGAGTTAATTTGGAGTTGAATAATAATAATAAAAAATGGATTAAATTTGATTTAGATTTGAATTGAGTGATAGGCTCGAGTCGATGCTATGTCAATGGGCGTTCACCTAAGGGAAATCCTATGGGCGACGTCTACACTAGGCTACGAAGACCTAGGTGCTAGAGTCGATTCTGGGGAAATTGACCTCAAATAATGAGGTCAACAAATGGACCCCTAATAGGCATGATAAACTTGCCAAAGTTTATCGTGCGTATTGGTGTTGACCGAAACGCTCAACTAGATTCAGAGTTGAAGTTTAAGATTTGAGTACATGAATTGAACGAATTTTGAGAATTGATTGAAAATCTAGATAAAAAAAATGATAGAGTTTTGAGTTGATTTAGTGATTTTGAAGTTAATGTTGGCATTGATGGCTTTAACAAATAATAACTAATGAAATTAGTATTATTTAATAAAGCCAAGATATTGAAAAGTTGAATGAGGTTTGGCACGAATAGGAATTTTGAATTTGATTTTGATATGATTGAAAACTTTTTTATAAATCAAGACTAACTTCAAGAGTGTAAATAGGATGAAGAAAAGATGCCGCTAGGGATGCTTATACTTTTCCTCGGGATGAAAATTAGAATGCCACTATGGATGCTTATTCCTAACTTCAAAGATGTCAATAGAATGCCGTAGGAGGACTTATACCTAAAGACGGATTTAAGATTTAAGATTTAATGAAGAGAAGATGCCGCTAGGGATGCTTATACTTCTCCTCGGGACGAAGATTAGGATGCCACTAGGGATGCTTACTCCTAACTCCAAAGATGTAAATAGGATGCCGTAGGAGGACTTATACCTAAAGACAGATTTAAGATTTAAGATTTAATGAAGAGAAGATGCCGCTGGGGATACTTATACTTCTCCTCGGGACGAAGATTAGAATGCCACTAGGGATGCTTACTCCTAACTTCAAAGATGTCAATAGGATGCCGTAGGAGGACTCATACCTAAAGACGGATTTAAGAATTAAAATTTAATGAAGAGAAGATGCCGCTAGGGATGCTTATACTTCTCCTCGGAATGAAGATTAGGATGCCACTAGGGATGCTTATTCCTAACTCCAAAGATGCCAATAGGATGCCGTAGGAGGACTTATACCTAAAGACAGATTTAAGATTTAATGAAGAGAAGATGCCGCTAGGGATGCTTTTACTTCTCCTTGGAATGAAGATTAGGATACCACTAGGGATGCTTATTCCTAACTCCAAAGATGCCAATAGGATACCGTAGGAGGACTTATACCTAAAGACATATTTAAGATTTAAGATTTAATGAAGAGAAGATGTCGCTAGGGATGCTTATACTTCTCCTCGGAATGAAGATTAGAATGCCACTAGGGATGCTTACTCCTAACTCCAAAGATGTCAATAGGATGCCGTAGGAGGACTTATACCTAAAGACAGATTTATGATTTAAGATTTAATGAAGAGAAGATGCCGCTAGGAATGCTTATACTTCTCCTCGGGACGAAGATTAGGATGCCACTAGGGATGCTTATTCCTAACTTCAAAGATGTCAATAGGATGTCGTAGGAGGACTTATACCTAAAGATAAATTTAAGATTTAAAATTTAATTAAGAGAAGATGCCGCTAGGGATGCTTATACTTCTCCTCGGGATGTCAATAGGATGCCGTAAAAGTGGACTTAGACCTAATGATAGATTTAAATTGGATTGGCTGCCGTAAGAGCGGTCTTAAGCCAGAAAGTCAGTAGGATGCAGTAAAAGCGGACTTAGACCTAAAAACTGATTTCAGGGTGGTGAATTTTTAATGTAAATTTGATTTCCTTAAAGCTTTGAATCTTTTCCCTTAATCACAAATGACATTGACAACTTGCTAATGTTCTACTAGAGATCATAAGCTTTTATATATATCATTTTCTAGAAGGGAAAGAAAAATTTTTTTGAAGATTGATTGACTTGAAAATCTTTTGATTAAAATTTTGTTTTATCCTTCATTATAAATGATCTTTATAACTTACAAATAATCCACTAGGGATTATGTTTTTATATCGGATCATAATATATGAAAAAAATAAAAGGGGAGTAGTTTGATCATCTTTGATAAGTAAAGACTTAACAAAGCATCTCAACCACCAAAGGAGAAATGCAAGATTTTGTTTAAAGATTGATTTTATGATTGAATTTGTTTCGAATAACTCAAAGAAAATTATATGAATTTTCTAGAGTCCTCGTTTGCATGTTCTAAGAGAACTAAATGCAACATGATAAAATTTTCTTTAGAAAATTTTAACTTTTGCATGAGTTATTATAGAACAATGAGTATATTTGAGCATCCTTTATAGAGAAAACACTAAGGAATATCAAATACTCACAATGATTGAGAAAAGTTTGATTTTCATCAAAAAGTGAAAGCTTTATTTTTCATAATAATTTTTTTTATGATATTTAAAAGTGATCGCTTAAGTTTTAATCAGCTTAATCCAATGAAAAAGGCACGGGAAAAGATTCAAGAACTCAACGAAAGATGGGTTGACTCCTCCTAAATTATAATTTGAATATAACCAAAATGAATTTTAATCAAATAGTCAAAACTTAACAACTTTCTTTCAAAGAAAATTGTAGTTTCAAATATTTTGAACTTCAATGCTATAGAAAGATTCTTTAATGGGGATAGAGTTGTTTAGACTCTAACATCCAATTCTAGTTTATGATAAAGATATATCTTGAATTGAATTTTATAACTTTTTGACAAAGTTACAATATACTTTATCAGGAATAGAATCCCTCCAATTCTAACATCCAAGATAAGTCAATAATCGAATAGGTTAAATTGTATCTTGATTTTGATTTGACATTTGGCAAAGATTCAAACAAAAATATTATTAACATCACTAAGGATAGAAACCCTCATGTTCTAACATCCTAGTTCAGTCAATAATAAATTTAGATTTGTATGATATCTACTCAATAGTGAATGAGAACATTAGACAATTATCTCAAAACCAACTATGAGATGTCCCTTAGTTTAGTTTCAAAAATTTGAATCCAAAGAAAGTAATTTTTATATCTATAAATATCACTGTAGATCATCTAGCATCAGGACTCTATCTAGAATCTCATTCAAATTGGAAGATGTCCAAAAGAGAGTTAAAGATTTTTGGATAATGGTTTGTTTATGCATCTCAATTAGGTTAGATATGTGAAACCCAATAATGCACAACCAGCACTATTATAATTCTAGTTAGATTGATCATCTATGTAATTTTTCAATATGATTTGAAGATATGAACAAACCTAGTCAAGTTTCCAACTAGAGAGGTCTCAAGATTTAGATTTTGTTAACCCATATCAAAGCTCCCTATAAGCAAAACTGGGGTTTACTTCTTCATCTTTTTCTTCTTTTTAAACTAAGATCCAAAGAAATTAAATTGGAGATAGAAATTCAATTTTTTTAAATCTTTCAGATGGTATATGTATTTTACATCTAATAGAACATCAATGCTTGATGATGAACCAAAATTTTGAATTCTCAAAGTCAAACGTTAAAAATACTAAAGGATGAATAGGTCCTATGATATTCAAGATTTAGAAAGGGAAACCACTTTTTTTTTTTTGCTACACATTTAATGAATGAGTCTCTTTTTTCTTTTCTTTTCCTTCTTCACTCTTTTTTTTTATTTTTTTTAGGAGGCTTCATCTACTTAAATCTTGAAATGATTATTTTAGTTGTAAAACCATCTTCCAAGTATAAGAGTAGAAAATTAACCTCTTATATAAGGAATATGGATCTACAAATCAGACCCAATCCTATAGTATGAATAAATAACTTGAATGTGATAATTATGAAATAAGTTCATCAATTTGCAAGATGCCTATAAAATGTATAACAACAAGGTGAATAAAACTTTCCTTTCCTCCAATTTTAATTTGACATAAATCTTTATTCAAAAGAAAATATGTATGAATATCATAATGGGTGAACCCAAATATGATAATTTTTTATCACTATTGAAGAGAAAAACTATTAAAGATGTTATAAAATCACCTGACTCGGTATCAATTCAAGGTGTGTCAATTAATTTTAAGGAAAAGCCACATGACAAAGAAATATTTATCATATCATGGGTTAGCCTTAATAAGGAACCTTAAAATTATCCCAAGTCTTTGATTGAAAGAGGAATTTAAGATGATCAATCTTAACAAGAATTGCTCATGAGTTTTTTCAATTAGAGTAATAAAGCCAAGAGTAAACTTAGCTAATATTTGATTTTAAAATATTACCATAAGAGAAAAATTCATATGATGAACAAAAGCTTTTATATAACTTGTCTATTTATCTTCATCGCATACCTTAAGATCCACATTCTATCAGAGTTAAACCACATGGCAGAGGACAAATCGTCGTATCCATGTAGTACTCTTAGGGAATAGGATTTATAGGCATCTTAAACTTAAACCTATAATAAGGTTAAAGAGGAGGGAATTCAGAATGATTTTCAAATTTCAACACATCAACCGATAATTACACATTTTTAAATTTAGAAAAGTTATAATATGGTTGAATAGAAAATTTGAAAATATAATTAAATTTAATTCAGCGATTGCTAGGAACCTAATTAAATTAGCTAAACTTTTGTGCTTTAACGTTCCAAAAGAAAATGAGATTAGATATATCTTCATCTAAAGCGTTAATCCACCCAAGTGGAGGGAGGGAGGGAACACACATTTCATTTTAGTATTGAAAATATAGGTCTTATTCTTTAAGTGTTTAGAGGAGTCAACCACAATGAAGTTTTAATTATAATTAAAGGAAGATAGAGGTAAATTTATTTTTAAAAGAAATCAACCTACTATTTTTTCTAGCAAAATTATTTTTATAAGCTTGACTTGTATTTGAACTTTCAAACTTTTCTCAATGTAAATTGACTTTAATCTTGAAAATCTTGCATAGATTAGGTTATGGACCCTGTCCTAGCCAAACATATCAAGCTACAAAGAACATGTAACTACAATTATATGTTAATAGGACAAGCAAAAAGTTTTGATTTGAAGGTTTGAGCTTTTGGACCTTGTCTTACCACACATATTAAGCTATAAAAAAATATAACTATAATATGTTGGTTTAGATAAGAAGAAAACTTTGATTTAAAAGCTCAAATTTTCTTGAGATTTGTCCAACCACATATTGAGTTATAAAAATATATAACTGCAACATATTAGATAGGACACAGAAGTTTAAAATTTTGAAGATTTAAAATTTTTCGGACCCAATCCAAATAATACATTAAGTTACTAAAAAAAAAGTAACTATACATATTACTAAAGATTGGGCAAAGAGATTTTGGACCCAGTGCTAAGTCAAACATTAAGCTACAAGAAAAATGTAACTATAACATTCGAATTAGCACAGAGATTTACTTTACAAAAAGGCCATTACAAAGGAGCTCCCGTTAATTTTCTAACGGGGTCCAAAATAAGACCTCTAAAATTTTTTTAGATACCGGCCAAATTATTCAAGAATGAAATGAATAAAATAACCGGCGGAAGAAAGGTAGTTACAACCTATGACGAGCACAAGTATACTACTGATTAAAGGGTATAAATAACTGCTAAAGATGGAGAGAGGATTGATCCCCAGCGGAGTCGCCAGAAAAAACCTTGGTGGGAAAAAAATTGTGTCACTACGCAGATTTTGATTTCTCCTATTTTGTAATCGAATACTGCATTAAGAATAAAGTACAATCTTTAGAGACTAACACAATATTCTATAATGGATTCAATATCAAAATAGGGTTTTGAAAATTGATATTTCTATAAACAAATAGTTTAAAGAATAACATATCATCTCAAAAGATGAACATGAAATTCTATAGAATATGTATAAAGATAGAAATGCAGTTTTTGAAAAAAGTTTATTCATTCTTTTATTTAGATATGGCAAGAAGAATATTATATCATCTTAAAAGACGAACATAATATTCTTCAAGATATCCAAAAGCGAGAATGAGTTTTATAAAATTCATTATTTCTAAAGTTGAATATAATAAGTATAATATTATATTATCTGAAAAGATAATAATAACATTCTACAAGTCTATTCAAAATTAAAAATAAGGTTTTAAAAAAATATCTACGTTCCCAAAGATTCTTCCCTTATTTTATACGAATAAAATAAGGTTTATTTTAGTCTGGGGTTCTCAAATCCCTATAGGAGCAAGCTCCTATAGTTAATTACATCTTAGGAGGAATGCTCCTAAGAAAACTCTCAATTAAAGCAGTGATTTCATACCCTTTGACTACAAAGTAAAAGACAAGGAACAGAAGTAGGAATTTTCCAAGGTGAAAGCTCAATGTTGAACATTTATTAGCGAGTCAAAGGATAAAAAGTAGGAGGTGTCGGATTCTGAGAAGCCCAGAGACAACCTCAATCTATCCTATGTTAGGATTTACATTTTAGGAGAAAATTTTATATTTAAGTTGACATTTTATTAGAAATTTGGGATTTATATTCCCGAAGTGTAAGGACTTAAGATCTAAAAAGAATCTGCCTCAGAACCTAAATCTAATTTGGGTACTACAAAATAGCGACCCTAACCTAACTAATGAAGTGCAAATCTGGACATACCCCAGCCTGGATTAGGGAGCCAGCTAACCACCTAGGCGCTTTAAAACCATGTGTTCAGTCTCTTATGAAAGATGGGTAGGGATGTTATTTAGGTTTTAATGAATTGGGGGCCGACATCTAAGATAGACCCTAATTGGCCCCTCAACTTATGTAGGGTGAAAAATGTATTGAAATGCTATTAATATTTTAGACTCTTTTTAATTTGTACCTAATGCAATGCATGCTAATTGACTCAAATGCATAAAATGAATATGAAGCAGTTTTAAAATTAGGCTTAGAAAATAGGTTTTTCCCTAGAGATTGCACAATTTCCCCTTGACAGAACTGCACCCTCATAGGTCAAGTGGTCTGCCAGAACCCGCAGGTCGGGAGGTGCCTAACAAGGAAGAGAAAGTATTAATATGCTTATGCTGACTCTCGGCGGTCCCGAGCTTACTTCTTAGATCGTTAGAGTTACTATGTGAGCCTAAAAATTTTTATTTAAAATTACAAGTAGAAGAATTTTAAGCGTACCCTTACGAAAAAAATCTCTCCGATTCGAATCCAGGCTAAAACAAAACATGACATGCAAGGTCCTAAAAAAATTTACTGCACAAATAATATAAACAATCAATTTAAATAATCCAAAAATATAATGTCCAATGTCCAATGTCTATATTACACCCAGAATTTGCAGAAAAGTAAAGTGGCCGGGCACCACTGACAACAAACCCGGATTCTAATCCTAAGAATGATGCAAGTGATTTTTTGAAATGGGATATATTCTTTCTTGAATCTTCATTTCTTCATCTTCTTTCTTCCATCTTCTCATTTAGTCTTTTCTTCTTCTACGAGCTTCTCGGGTCCGCCAGGTTCTGGATATCCAAATAAAAGGAAACTCATCCCTAAGAGGGGTATTTTCTTTTCTATTTGGATATTGAATCATCCTAATTTGGCTTTCCAAATAAAAGAGAATAATCATTTAAGGTATATTCTCCTTTCTTTGGATTCCAAATTGGATGTAATATCCCACTTTCAAAATCACTTTCACATTTATGATAATTTCAAATACATTTACATTTACATTATATTTCACAGAAAAAGAAAGAAAATTTAGACCACCTGCAGGGTTATCCTAAGCAAAAATCATCTCAAGAAGTTATATATATGCATTTAAATTGAATCAATTAGCCACACTTGGCCACACTCCTTCTTTGGGGGCTAAGCAGTTGTAGTACCTGTAGATTTTATATAAAATTTTTGATTAATTAGCCCTATTTTTCTGCCCTGCACGAGTGTGGCCACCTGCAGAAAATCATTTTAACAATCTAGATCGCTCCTAGCCTATGGGTAATCTAATCGTCAATCAAACCAACATCACAGAGTGCAGTAAGAGTAAGTAAGCAAATACACCAATATTTTTACAATCAACATGCAGTGAAAATCGAGAAAAAGCCCATCACACAGCAGTAAGAAAATAAACACCGGCCTAACCTAAAACTAGAGTCGGTTGTCCTAACAAACAAATCTAAGTGTGTGTAGTAGGCTGTGTGGTTTTGATATGTCCTATATAGGTTAATTATTGACTAAAGTTTTCTAATTAATTGAATTTTAATTTAAAATGTTCACTAATTCTAGGGTGAGGTGTCACTAAGTTTTCTATGTTATGTGTTTCTATCCTAAAGTGTGCATGCATTCTAAGTCTAAGTTTTTTAAGACTTAGTCCTTAATTTTTGTCCTTAAGTGTCACTACTATTGTATAGGGTGAAATTTTTATTATTACTAACCCTTAGGACTTTGAGTGTGTGTAAAAGGGGTTTAAGGATCTAAAAGCAAATAAAAGTAAACCTAATAAAATTGAAGTTACTACAAGGACCTAAAGGAATGATTCACGCACACCACATCAAGGGGTCCCTAAAGGTTTTCTAATTTAGAAATACTCACAATCACCGATGGTTACGACCCAGTGGTTCCGCCCGTAGCACCTCTACCCGGCTGGATAGAGGCGACTGACGTCATTAGCTCCTTGTCCTTTTGTTCCCTCGACCGGTACCATTCCTCACAGTTTATGCAAATAAAATAGGAAAAAACAAGGAATTAGAAAGCACATTTAATAAATAATAATAAGATAATTGAAATTTATTGAAAATAAAGATGTACCTTTCTTCGGACTTGAACACTGGCTTTGTTGATTACACTTTTGGAACCTTTATTTTGTAAGCATATTGTATATCTTTTCAATATTTACTTTCACTTTTCCAAATTTACATAATTTCCACAAAACTAACACTTTACCTCTCACACTTATACATTTCACTTATCCCAAAATCATATTCTACATTTTTCCTTATCAAAATACTTTCATATACTTCAATATTCAAAACACCTTTCAACACACACAAATTTCACTTTCAATCATAAACCTTTCACCTTTCCAAATCATACAAATTCCACTTTTACCTTTTCAAAACTCCCACACTTCCTTTTTCAAGATATGCACTTTTTGCTTTTCCAACATCACACACTTGATTCACTTTTCAACACACACTTTTCCACAAAAAGAAACATTTTACTCTTCGAAACTCACACAAAAATACTTTTAATATATACTTCCACATTTAGACCAAACAAACTTCACTTTCTAATGATTACTCAAATCACTCATTCTCCAACACCCTTCAAAACATACACTTCCTTTTCCAAACCTCGCACACCTTCATTTTTTTAAAACATATACCTTTCATTTTCATTTTTCATAGCCCACACAAATCAATTCTCAAAACATACACTCATCAATACAATTTACTTTTCATACTTACACATGCCACCTTTTCCAAAATCATTCACATTTCACCATTCCCAAAAATCATATTATACACCCTTCTTTATCTAAAATATATTTTTTTTATACACCTCAACATTAAAAGTATATTTCTATACATTTCAAATTTCAACACATATAATTTCCAAAGACATACACAAATTAGTTCTTAAATTACACATAAATAACATTTTAAAACAAACATACACACTTTTTTATTTCTTATATACACACAATTCCATCATTCCAAAACATATACAATTTATTTATTCAAAGTTCATATATTTCACAAAAAAAAAAATCTTTCCTTTCAAAATAATACACAATAAAACAAAGTCACTTTTTCAACCTACACTTTTACTTTTAGAATATACAATTACATTTAAAGCATACACATGATCACATGATTCACTTTTTCACAATCATCCATACGCGATATACACATACTTTGCTTTCATTACACCTTTACTCACTTGGTAGTACATAAACATATTTTCCAAAACATATACTCTCCATTTTTATACATTATCTTTCAACTTAGATACAAATTCTATTTCCCAAAATTTATAAAGCCTTTTAACAGAGACGAAATAATCTTTTTATTGGAATTACAAACACTTATGAGTGAAACAAAAAGCAAATACGTAATTTAAATCATTGAATGCACTCATGAAGCAAGATATCTTATAAAGATGTAATCTCCAACTAATGTTAATTTTGCTCAAAAATGCTATGGAAATAAGTTCAGCAAAAACATGTTCTTCAGCTTGCCTTACTAAGATATCAACAACTTGTTTAAAATCACAAGACACGTATTCTTTCCAATATCCGTACGGATTTTCATACAAAAATGATGAGAAATCCATTCAAAATGTATATCAATTGCTCTAAAAATTAGTAAGGAAATTATACAGAATGGGATTTATATAAAAATAAATGAAACATGTAGCAAATCCATCTATTTTAGTATAAAAACTACAGCAAATGTATACATTTTTCTTATGTAAAAAAAAAACGTAGAAAATCTAAATATTTTCAATGCTAAAACTTGTAACAAAATTTCCTTGGAGTAATTTTTATTTTTAAGACAAACTCATTCTCTACAATTTCTCTTCTGAAAGAAAGAAACTTGAGTTAGTTCTTCTCTTTGATTAACAAGAATGAAATCCCATTTCTTCTGATTTTCCTAAGAAAATTAATGAGTAAATCCTCTTTATTCATTCGAGAAGTAGAATGAAGCCAACTTTTCTTGATTTTCAAAACATTTAACCTAGGAGAGATGAGAAAGAAGAAGATGATAAGGAAGATGAAGAAGAAATTACCAAAGGTTGAGAAGATTTCTGACGTCAACCTGGACAGAGGAAGCGACGGAGTGTGACTGCTGCTCGTCGAGAGGAGAAGGTAGTGGCTTCGGCCTTGATTTGTTGCGAGAGAGTGAGGTGCAGGGGCTGATTTCGGAACTGCTAGAGAGAAGAGATGGACTGTGCGAATTGCAGTAGACGTCTGGGAGAGGGAGCAGTTCTACTCTGTGTGTGTAGAGAGCAGGGGGTTCGTGCGTTCGTGTGTACTGGAGTAAGAGAAAGGGCTTTGGGTTTACTTCCGAACAGAGAGAAAAACTGATGGAGAGTTCGGTTCTTTCTTCAGGATTTCGGAACTGAGGGAAAAAGGGGCGGGTTGTGCGAATGAGAGCAGGAGGTTCGGGCTGCAGAGGGGAGAGGGAGTTGATCGTGTGGGCTTCTTGCGAGCACAGGGAGGAGATGGAGATGAGGGTTGATTGGGGAGTTCTATCTGCAGGGGAGAGGGCTTCATGAACTGTAGTGAGGGAGTTTGGAACTGTCGAGTCTGGAGGAGGCAGTTCTGTGTGTGCGAATGCAAGAGAAAAAGGGGCGGTTGGACGCCAACTGCAGGGGAGTGGGGAGTTTTTTTTTCTTTTCTTAAACAATCTTTTCAAAGGGTTCTAATATTACCATTCTACCCTCTCCAATCCAATTCAATATAAGGATTTAATTTGTATTATTAAGAGAAATTATTAGGGGCTGGTTTGGTTTAAATAAAGTTGAAATGGTCAGATTTTATTAGATTTGGAATTGTAATCATTCGAGTGGATTTGAGTTAATTTGGAGTTGAATAATAATAATAAAAAAATGGATTGAATTTGATTTAGATTCGAATTGAGTGATAGGCTCGAGTCTATGCTACGTCAATGGGAGTTCACCTAAGGGAAATCCTATGGGCGACGTCTACACTAGGCTACGAAGACCTATGTGCTAGAGTCGATTATGGGGAAATTGACCTCAAATAATGAGGTCAACAGTAGGGAAGAATGGATACATAAATGACAGAGAGTAAAGCGGAGGCAAGATTCTGGTCTAAAAGAGACCACACTTGATTCGTATATTCTCGATCAGTTTGCTGTAAAGATGATTCTGGAGGAGGGCATTTGATCGATCCATCAAGAAATCCCATGAATCCATTGGCTGAGAATATTTTCTCGATTTGATATCGCCAAAGAGGATAGTTTTCAGATGTTAAAGGATTAGATACCAGAATCTTGATTTGGGTGATCATAAATTTAAGCTGGGGGGGGGGGGGGGGGGGGGGGGGGGGGGGGGGGGGGATGGGGATGAGCGGGTGGGGCAAAAGTGCCTCTAGGGCAGAGCTTTGGCTGGATGATTCTTCCATAGACAAATGACGAGAAACCGAGAAAGAAGAAATCGGAAAAGATAGGAGATTAATGATTTGGAGAAATAGAAAGAAAAAACTTTTCTCTGATACCATGTTGAAACGCACAATCCTTCGGTGAAGAAGGAGACACGAGAGAACCAGAAAATATAAAATCTTATTGTCTCAACAGTACAATTACAAGAGTATATATAGACCGTGAGATAAGAAAGGAAAATTCTAGAAAATACTTAATTAACGGTCTTTATTACATTGTCCTTTCTTGTTTTATTTTTATATTCTAACACTTCCGACTACCGTTGCCCGACTATGATCCTGTCGGCCAAATGAACAGGCCCGCTCTCATGAGAATAATTCTCATATTACTAGATTCTTCCAACTAAGTCCTTGTAATGTGATCTATATGATGTATATTTACTAAATCAAGCCAAGACATTCCTCTCATGGAAGGGCCTCATTTGTAATCAACAATAAACACTAGTTGATCCATTCAAACTGGGCCAGACCCCATGGTTTTCCCCCTTTTTCAGTGGTTTCCACGTTAAAACTCTAGTATCTCTTATGAATCTCACACCCCTCTCTCTTTATCTGTATGTGTGTTGGATCTTCGTATAAAGCTAGGACACTAAGCTTTATATCTATACCGTTGCAAATATTCTAGGATGCAATAATTTTATGTATAGATTTTGTATTGGGTTATAATTTTTAGAGCTAAGTTTTTTTTTTTTTCTATTTTAGTAGGAGAAGAATACCCTTATATGATTGCCTTTTTTTATCAATATTACTTTTTTAAATTAGCTTTATCTATGACTTTATGTGAAAAAGATTGCCTTGTGGTAAATCTTTCTACTTTTCTCCATCGAGTTCTTTTGATTTGCTGATAATTTACTCCATCTTACAACTCGATATATCAATTTTCTACTACCTCTCAATTATCTTATGAGCAAATCAACACCATTTGAATACGTCAAATTTCATCATTGTCCTTAATGAGACAGTCATTAAGAGGTTCATGATGCTCACCATCTTCCCATAAATCATTCTTTTATATCACTTTAATTGAAATTTTGTGTAGAGGATAACGGAAGAAAGTGAGAGAAATTTTGTGTAACTGATGGAGAGAGAATGCACTCGAGCTAATTTGGATCCATTGGCTCTTGAATTTTAATTGTAGAGAATGACATATAATAAGACTTATAAATACAAGTACTCGACGAATTCTAGATCCAACTAGAATCGAGCTTATTCTAAATAATAAACTTCAACAACAAACTTTATGTATAATTTTCTATGCCTAATAGTACATGGAGGATTTTAGATTTTTTAAATATAATTTTCAATTACTTACACTGTCATATAACTTATTATAGATAATCCCATAATAATATAGACTTTTCTATGTACTCCATGACATTGATTAGCTAATTAATTTTTTATTTATATTTCTATTAATCTATAGAAAGAAATATGCTGGAAGAATGTGATTTATTTGATGAATGTGACTGCAATTGGAATCCTCGCAAGGTATTTGCCAGAAACCCATGATAATTTCCCTTCTGAAACTTCACCAGCTGGCAAGGGAACGCTTTTAAAGCTTAGCGTGACGTTAAAACTCTTCGTCTCCCCAACTTTGTTGAAACGAAGGACTGTTGGAGAAACCATAATATTGACACCTTTCGGGTCTTCAAAATCCACAGTGTAGGTAGTGCCAGCATCTCCAACATTTGTCACTGTTCTACTCACAATTTTTGGTGCAGAGTTAGCACCAAGAGACACTCCTATGGAAGGATAGTTTAGTTCATCTGCTTTGATGCTACGAATGGTAGAGCAAGTTATCTTTCCCCGAACTATGGCACTAACTTTCTTATCATCAAACAGGCCCAAGCCACAGAGGTAACGAATGTAATCATGGGGTTGGATATCATATATGAGACCCGGATTGTTAGCTGCCTCTGGGTCTATAAGACCTGATCCTGTAGCAAAGACTTTAGCTTTCTTCCCATCAGCTTGATCTGACATAGGTTTCCCATCTTTATCAGTAGTGCTAGCCGTTGTCATGATTGCCGACTTGATTGCTGCAGCTGACCATGTAGGATGGTTGCTCTTGAGAAGAGCAACAAGACCAGCTACATGTGGTGTGGCCATAGAGGTGCCGCTTTCAAAATTGAATGTGAAATGTGTGCCTGTGTGGTTTAGGCCAATCTCAAATGGCCATGCTGCAAGGATGTTGACACCTGGTGCTATCACATTTGGCTTTATGATGCCCCCGTTACGAAGGCTAGGGCCTCGACCTGAAAATGCGGCAACAGCTGGTGAGGCCTGGACACCAAATTGTGTACCTTTAAAGATAAGTGCGGCCGTCGGATTAGATGTAGAGGTTGCGTAGTTTGTAAGTTGTTCTGCTGCATAATCATTAACATACGCGGCCGGGAGCACATGAGGTTGTGCGATTGTTGTGTTTCCAAGGAAACCCATGACAACCAATGCCTTCCCTCCAAGTTGTAGGACATGAATGCCCGTTTTAGTATTGTTTTCTCCTGAGTCTTCAAGTACCATCTTTCCTTTCACATTGGGAAAGCCTATCACTAACGGTAGCTGCGGTGAGCTATATTTGCTAGGCTGATAGGCTGATTCACCGTTGAACTCTCGTCCATCGCCAAGCTTAACAATGGCTGTTATTCTTCTATCAGTGGAGGCTGCGCCAATGGTTATGATCCAGGGGGCATCATTATCAATGCTACTTACGTGTGGGTCATTTGGTGCAGCCGCGCAAGTGACGATATCCTTTGTGATTGCTGCAAATGAGCCAATTACAATACTGTTCACATGAAAGTCTGGTAAGCGGTCGCCTTGGGAAATGGATATAACGTCAACATGGTTGCGAATGGCCTCATCCATGGATTTAAGCAAGTCGCTTGCACTAGTTATCTTATAGATGGCGAGGTGGGCCTTCGATGCAATACCAGCAGCTGTGCCACGAGCTTGGCCAAGGACATTGGCATCATCGACAAAGTTACCGGCTGCAATACTTGCACAGTGGGAGCCATGACCATTATCGTCTAGTGGTGTGATTGAGCTCCCACCTCTGAACCCCTTTGCCCCGATGAGTTTGTTGTTACAGATTGGTGGGCCCCAGTAGCAAGTGCCATTCCATTTGGCTGGAGGCGGCGGCATGGCATGGTCGCCAAAGGAAGGGTGGGTGGGCTTCACCCCGTCATCAATGACAGCAATGATTTGACCTTGGCCATACCCGGAATCATACCACATGCCTTGCGCCCTATCAAGTCCGAGGAATTTTGGGGTGTATGTCGTACGTTGCTGGAGGGTGGCATCTTGGTGAGCCAGGAGAAACCCATCCATCGATTCAATGGCCTTCAACTCTTCTTGGGTAAGCCAAGCAGCAAATCCCGTGATCACTTGGCGATAAGCATAGACCAAGCGTGGCTCGCCGGAAAAGAGCGTGTCATTAGGCAAGAAAGACTGGTACCAACTTTTTCTATGTTTGAAGAGCTGGAACTTTTTTACTGTTGGCTTTTGAACATGAACGATATGGACCTTATGATGCTGAATGTCAATGGTGTCTGTAATGGGCAACAGAAGCTGTCCATGAACTAGGAGAAAAGAAGCAATGCTAAAGAAGAATAAGAGTGGAATATTAAAGCTTGCGGTAGAGAAGGAGACATCCATAGAGGGCAAAGAAAACAGATTTATGTATATGCAATGAGAAGTAAGCATGAATGATCTTTGGAACTATATAAGAGAAATAAACTGAAAGCAATACTGATCTAATTGTTTGATTGTACGAGGTATGTCGTTTTCTGTTCAGTACTTTCAATTAATGTCTGTACAGGAAAAAATTACTAACTATTTTTCACGTTTTTTTTTTTTTTTGGGAAATAACTATTTTTCACATTGAGGAGAACATTAAATCTATCAAATGCCACGATGTCACTTTACATTGTGAAAGCATCTCTACATTTTGCAAGCATGCACTAGGGAATTAAGTACGTAGTAGATGTAGGAAGGTTCCAGTTTGTATAAAAGATGGTGCGTTAAATACTTATCTTGTGCAATAATTGTTTTTGAGGAGGTTGAGATTTAGTTTGGGACGACTTTTTTATTGTTTTTTAAAACATAATTTTAGTAAAAAATTAAAAATTTTATGCTAAAAATCTATTTTAAGAAATAAATAAAAAGTCGTGCCAAACGAGGTGTAAGGATGCAAGTGCTTCAAGGATCAATCACTGTTTCTTAAAGCAAATTCAAAAGCTTCAATACAATAATATTTTTTGTGCATTTCAAATTACATGCCTGCTATTCTGTTAATCATGAATTATAACTAATATTCATTTGAAATATTTTAATTTGATTTTCATTTTTGATTATGTGTAATCTATCATGAATGGGTATAATATCTGTAGGGACACTACTAAAACATGAGTTTTTTTGCAGCAATTAATAGTGGTGGGCAAACCACCACATTAAAAATATTTAGGCATTGGTTATAATCGATGCTAGTACCTATTTACTCCATTTCATTCGCGCAAACAGATTGTAGGTTATTCTTGCCCTAGCTCCATACAGTCTCTTCTTCATTTCCGCGCATTCTTAGTACTGCAAGAAAATGGGTCAAGATCGATAAAAAATAGAGACAAAAAGAAAATAGTCGCTAAAGATATCTTTTAGCGACTAAAAAATAAGGTCTCTAAATAATAAGGAAGCTTGATATTAGTCACAAAAAAATGCTGCTAATTTTGTCACTAAAACTCAAGAGAGTTTTTTTTTTTCTTATATATATATATATATATATATATATATATATATATATATATATATATATATATATATATATATATATATATATATATATATATATATATATATATATATATATATATATATATATATATCGTTTTAGTGACTAATAATTCTTTTTTACTTGAGTACATAATACATTTTAAAAATATCATTAACATTATATATAATGACAATTATTTATAAATAAAATTTAGGTTGAATTATGGATGATTGGTTTGCAAATTAAATAAAATCAAAATGATGTAATTGACTAATCATTCAATTTCTACCAAATGTATGTTAGAGTTCCCTTGAATTTGGCTCGACCCCTGTTTGTTCATATTCTTGACCGTCGTACGTTGCGCAAATATGTCGAGGGTCCATGGGAACAACACCCCATAGCAGGGTTTTACCTATACTTCATTATTTAAATTTTAAAAATTACTTATTTAAATAAAACTATACATTACCTACACTTTCGACTCTCATGATCTCACCATCTCACACACAGGTTGCTCTCAATTTCGCTACTCCTGTTTGCCCTAGTTTTTGCTTTTTAGAGACGACCTCCAACCACAATCGAGCGACTCCACGTTTCCTCCCTCAAAATTATTTGAACAATTCCATAAACTGGCCTCGATCGGTTTCTCCCTCTCAAGTTATCTCTAATTCCATTCTTTTTCTTTTCATTTCAAAATTTCTATGATCTCCTTGCTTGTAGGCACAACAGGAAAGCATGGTCTAAATTTATTAATACTGAGAACCAGCATTTGGTATCTCCAGAGGTTGTACGCCCTACCTTTGAATTTTTTTCTGTGCCAAGGAGAAATTTTCCCATGGAGTACTTTCATTGAAAATTACCAAACTCTTGAAATTAATGCAGGCAATATATTTTCCTGACAAGCTTCTTCGATATGATCATCAGGATAGGCTTACAAAACGAGAAGCAATGGTAATTTTTTCATATACTTCCAATTCTGCTATTCTTATTCTGTTAGATTTCTTAGAGTACAATAATAAGATCCTATAGAAATAACATAACTGAGTAAAGCTGTTAAACAAATTATTAAGCGAAGAGAGTGTTTGAACGAACAAATAGCAAAAGTATAAAGGATGATTATATAACACTAGTTTATAAAATTATTCATGTCAAATACTTGGCATAAGTGACACCGCAGCTGGCTGTAAACTCCTATGAATTTGGACTGGTGTTGACAACCACATCAAGATGATTCATCATCAAATAGTCTCTTGCCAGCAGAGACGTGACACATGCCCTCTGATCGGATGGTTTTGCCGTAAAATGGCACCATTATATTATGATCACGGCTAAAACCCGTATGTTCCATAAAGACTTCAAACCCTTGATTTATGAATCATAGGGTATATCTGATAGGCACAAAGCTCTCTGTGAGTTAAGATAGATTCAGATATATTCCCTTAGGCCTTTTCCAGCCGATCGGCATACGCGTGAATGGCGTTCGGCGTTCGTCCCAATCGGACGGCAATTTCGCCGGCATTTACATGCCAATGAACAGTGCGACGTCAAATTTGGCGTCGCACTGTTCATCCGCCATTTTTTTTTATAATTTATTTTTAATTGTAAATGTCTAAATATAAATTTATATTATAAATAATTAAAAAAAAATATTGGCAGCAGGATTACATTAAAGATATTAAAATAATTCAAAAATTAAAATATTTTTTATGTAATTATTTTTTTAAAGATAAACATTAACATAAAAATTACGATAATTTTCATATCATACATATTTATAATAAAAGACATTGAGTACTACAATACTAAAAAAAAAATTGTAATCAAAATACAAAACAAGTTCGGATATTAAATAAAATAAAATAGCAAGTTATGTGTTCTAATGTAATTTTAATTGTATCAAATATATATTTGCTTATTTATAACATATTAATATCCCAATTTTTTTTATATCGAGAAAAGAAACATAATTTTTAAAATTATAATAGGTTTAAAATTGATAAATATAAATATATGATTAAAAAAATTTAAAATAAAATAAGAAAAAGAATATGCTAGGAATATTCCTTTTTGTATGTTAGAAAATGAAGTTCGATTGGAGTCAAGTTACTGCATTTTGGAGTTTTACTGCATTTTAGAGTGAAAAATGAGTTTTTCGATGCCCCAACCGAAAAACTCATTTTTCACTCCAAAATGCAGTAATACACCAAAATGCAGTAATTTGTCTTCAACCGAACTCCATTTTCTAACACCAAAAAAAGAATATTCATAGTATATTCTTTCTCATATTTCATTTTATATATTTTTAATCATTAATATTATTTATTGATTTTTTTGAATTAAATCTATTATAATTAAAAAAATATATTTTTTGTTATATAAAATAATTTGGAATTAAAATATGTCATAAATAAATAAATAAATATTTAGTTAATAAATTTTTATCTTAATGTTAACTTACATTAATTAATTTTGTAAAAAAAAAAATTAGATTTCTAAAAAATAAGATATTTCTATTTTATTATTTTAATTAATAATAAAAAAATTCTAAACTTTATTCTTTAAAATTAATAATTAAGTTTCCAATTAAAAAAAAAAAAAAACAAATGCCGTATGAATAGTACGACGCCAATATGGCATCGCACTGTTCATTTCCCTTCAAATGCCGGCAGATATGAAGATCGGTTGGAGGGAAGGAGGAACGACAAACCAGTGTTTGTCGTTGGGTGGAGATGATCTTAGACAAACACCAACCCAGGTCTACAAGGTATTGTTGGACGAAGCAACCAATGACTGCCGATAAGATACCTTCTGTCAAGTTGGGTCGACTACCTTCTCTGATTAAGTAGACCAGGGAACATGATAGCTCGATACGATAGAATCATGGGATCTTGGTCGGGCTCGTCTTCATTCCCCCCATTACCAATTTTAAGTTTATGATGATAAATTCCAAATCACAAATTTCATATATCAAATTTAAACCCTAAAATTATTGATAGTATACATTGCATTTACAACCTATGTAACCTCTTTACCAACTAGCCTTAATCGAAAGTTCTTTCTCATTACCAGGAGTGATAATTAACTATAGGGGCTTGCGCCTATAGGAAACAAGAACTCAGATCATAAAGTCCTCACAAAATGAGGGTGAAATCTTTGGGTAGTGTCTTATCTAAAGCCTAATATGCCTTCTGAAAATTTCACCCGGAACCTAATATCGATAAAACTCTATGCTGTCTTCATCAGACTTAAAAGAAAAAGAGATTGATGGCGCAGAGAGGCCGGGAAGCATCAATGGAATTTTCAAAGCCCACATTATAAAGTTGATTATGAAGTTATTGTTGGGAAAATAACTTATACAAAGTAGTTTTCCACCATATTAAATAAAATTATGTTTGTTATTTGAAAAGTAAAGCAACAAGAAACCTAATCCAAATAGACCCTACGGGTTCATTTGGGGTAGCTGCTATTTTTTGTAAATGTGGTAATGAAACTGTTGTTCAAAAAGTAATTTTTTTAAAGCTATTGTAGAAAGAAGTTATCTAGCACAAAATTGGGAAGTAGGTAAAAAAGCAAAAGGCCAAATAGAAATTATGGTTGTCATATAAAAATTAAAACAATAACAAAGCGGTCTCAAACAAAGCCTAAGATGGTGGATTTAAATTACATTCTAGATCCCAAATGTGATTCTAAATTATAGAATTAAATGTTTATCAAACCTTATAATTTAAATACAATCAAATCCTTTTTCGCAATGTGGAACAACTAAGAAATAAAATTTTGAATGGAGATATATTTTAGAAATGATAAACTTTTAAGATGATGTTTGTTGCTAATTATTTCAGCGAAAACAAAATAAAAAAAAATAAAAAATTAAAAATGATGCATGTTGTCTGGTAACACAATGACTGACTCTAGATCTGATGGGCAAATCCATATGGCAGAGGGTCTAGCTAGTCGGGAATTTGCGTTTAGGCGTAGGTGGGGTGAGTTGAGTCCTGGGCTCAAATGGATGGGTATGATCACGGCGCGGGATGAGCGATGGAACGGTCGCGGGTCAAGAGCTGGGTGATGGGTCGGGTCATCCGCCCAAGTCGTTTGTGCTTCAAATGACTGGCCAAGGCATGTCGTTTCCTTTCTTAAAGACTGGATCCATTTAATTTTGACTAAATTATTCCAATTCACATTAAAGCATCACTCATATGGTGCAACTGTGACATTTCATCGAATATCTCACTTGCATTCTTTGATTGTTGTGGTTGATCATGTTGTTCTACGTGTTGGAGGCCAGATTTGTCGTCGGTGTATATGTGAGACTGAAGGTGAGGAATCACAATTTGAGGACGAAGATGATAATATATTATAGTTCAATTAATAAATTAGAAGAAGGGGCAATTACTTTAAAAAGGAAATCACTTGCCTGTTAATAAATTAAATTAATAAATTATATTTCATTAAAATTAATAAATTAAATTACTAAATTATATTATAGTAAAAATTGATAAATTACATGAGAAGATGAAAGTCATTTCAATAGTAAATGACTTACCTATTAATAAATTAAATTATAAGTAAATTATATTTTATTAAATCATTACAAAATTTTAAAAAATATTCATCTTCAAATAAATTTAATAACCAATTCATCAAAATCTAGAGATTAATTTAATTTAAAAATAGTGAAAATTTTTTATTTAAAAAAAATTCATTTTTCATCTTCTAAGCTAATCCGACCTATCTTAAATCTAATCAACCTGAACACATGGCCAACCTAATTGTGCTTGAATTCTCCCATGCCCCGCTAGTCATCGGGAGGGTTACTCACGACCGTAAGGCCCGTAACCCATTCCGCCAACTGCCGACCCGGCTCTCGACCTGGTTGGGATATGACCCCTCCACCGACTAGATTTGCCGTGTTAATGCTAGTGGTTGGGTTACCAAACGACTGTCATTATTTCTAGGTTTTGTTTCTGCCAAAATAATTAATAACGAACATCATTTTACAATTTTGCCCTATTAAAAATGTAGAATCAAATGAAAGAAATAAATTTAGTGTCAGTTAATTGCTTTATTCAATAAACGTCTAATTTTATAAATTTTGTTTAAAAAAATGAAATGAATATTTTTTAATTAATATCTTAGAATTAAAAGAGAGAGAGAGGGAAAAAAAAAGAACCGGTAAAGGATATGTGAGATGCACCCCGTCAACTACGCCCCCTATTTGTGGATAACTCTCCACGTCGCTACTCTATCTCTATTGATAACCTTCTTATAAATACCCGCTGGATACTCCTCCACTTCCATCACCTACACTAAGCGTTCAATGTAACCTGCTCGTCTGCAATCCCTCTCTCCTTAATACACCAGATTTCCATCTCCAGTGCAGAACTTCATAGCAATTCAAACCTCAGCCTTCCTAACACGACGAAGCCGGGAGATTCCATAGGCTGCTTAGTAGAGATAACTCCAACTATAAGCATGGATGAACCTATGCAACAGGAACAAATAGCAGCCATGGATCCAAACTCCATGGACCATCTCTTGGAGGTTTCAAATGCATTGCCACCTTTTCATCCCCAACTAAACTTGGTAAAATCTATTTACAATGACAAGGAGCACTTTTTGCAACCGATGCCCTCAACAGAACTAACAGGATATCCAAATATGAATGCATGCATGGGCATAGGTGGCTTGAATCAAGGGGGTATAGGTTTTCCTGCGTGCTATGAAGGCCAGGGGCAAGGCTTATTTTCAAATGGCATTCTACCTATGTCAAGCCAACGGCGAAGTTGACCCAACGACGTTGCGGATGCCAAGTCGGAGTCCTGTCATCGTCCTATTATCATAAGGCAAATTATTAGGTGCATACAATGGAGAGAGAATCATCCGGATTTCTCTCTGTCTACAGTAAAAATGCAGCTGCTAGAGTCCCTGCATTTTTACTGCGCTTTTATTATAATCAGAGAGAAATCCGGATGAATGTCCGGTGTCTGAATCTAGTAATTTCTCATTATCATAACTTTGCCACTGTTATTTAATAATGTAACTGGACTAATACCATCCAGCTGCTATATTTTATTCATTCTCTCACATCTATATATATATATATATATATATATATATATATATATATATATATATATATATATATATATATATATATATATATATATATATATATATATATATATATATATATATATATATATATATATATATATATATATATATATATATAATTACAAACTTATTTAATGTGCTTTGTAATCTAATATATAGACTTTTGTAACCTATTCAAATAGTGGATCATTTTATCTGTGTTACACCTTTGAAATTTTTATATAAAAATTATGATGTCTTTTTCATCTTTTTTATCTGTGTTGGATGTTCATGAAAAACTAATACTTGATAATTATATTTCTGTCGCAATAAATTTTCTAGCACGCAAAAATTCCAAATCCTAAACATATTTATAGATTTCATAATAAAAAAAAATTGATTTTTGAATCTAAACATATTTAAAAATTGAATTCTAGAAATGTTCGAATAGTAAATGCAAAAAATTAACATACTTCTGATCATTAATGATGTTTCTCGATTACTCCTAAATTCGAGTGCTTTTAAACATTTTAAAAACTGGGGTGATTGAGGCTTTTTAAACTACTGGAGGTTGCCATGTAGCTGTCATCAACGGATCATGCAGTGCAGCATGTTATTGGAGTGACTATTTCTTAATGTTACAGGTTCTTAATTTATTAACGAATTCTGAATTATCTCTCTATTTTTTGTTACCTTAAACTTGACTGTCAGCGTGGTAAATCATAGTTCTGTTCTTTAGAAAACTATTATTTTAATTGTTGAATTTAGAAATTGTTTAGGACAGCAACAACTTTTTATAAGGTAATTATAATATTGTTGTGAAGAAAGCAATTTTTTTAAAAATTGTTATAAAAAATAACTCACTAGCATAAAAATTTATTAGAAGTTAAAAAAGTAACGAGCAAATTAAAACTATAGTCGTATTCTAAAAAGCAAAGCAGTAAGAAAGCCATTCAAAATGAAGTTTTAGATTTTATTTTGGATGGCTTTCTTATTACATTTTATCTAAATTGAGGGGAAGATCTGGCTTCTATAATCTTGCCTATAGGCCATATCCCATGTTTTTTTCATTTATATTTAATTTTTTATAGGCCATATCCCATGATTTTTTCCATTTATATTTAATTTTTTTCACGAAAAATTATGGTGCCTTCTATGAAATATATATAATTTGTGAATATCTTGGATCTTTATCTAACACTGCAATATTAAATATTCACTATATCATCTTGAATATTCTAGCACATAATAATTTGATATTATTTATGATAAATATTCCCAACATTCTACAAATACTTAATAGATATCTGATAAATAATCTCTCAATCATGAACAACATAATCCAGTTGATAAAGAACATCTATGCATGGCCTTGCAGGATCACTTGTGGAGCATCAAATTCAAATGCTTTAGCTCTAGCTTAGAGGAGCTAGTCAACAAAGATCATCATTCTAACATAATTGAGCTCCTTGACCACAAAATCAGTGATAGGCAAGTGTTAAAGAATTTGATGCCAGCCACATAATGCTTTCAAATTATAATGTTCTAATTCTCCTTTAACAAACAAATAATATTTCAACTGTCATGAGTTCCATATCGTCGATCGGTAGCTCGTATTCTTGTTGAACTATACATAAAAAAATTATCTTGACTCAGTTTGGCTTGTTCTGAAGAAATATGGTAATATTTAGAAGATTGTTTTTTAAAATTTCCAAAGCTTTTGTGTTCATTGTAAAGCTGTTGGTCACAAAAATTCAAAATGTCTCATCTTATACTCCCATTTGAGGAAGGTTGTTGAGACTAAACATACTCAATTTGATTCTGATCATGTGGCTAATGATTCTGTTTTGGTTGTGGACTCTGATAACGTGGTTTCGAATGAGTAGGATGTTCCGACTGATAATGTGGTTTTAACCAATGATCCGCAGATTATCCCTTTTCCCTTTGACATTAACATCTTTGTTTCCAAAGATTCTGATGCTATGGGTGTTGAGGACATTAATTCTTCTATGGCTGCTAACTTGGATATGATTGATTTCTATGCATCTGCATGTTGATAGTAACATCTTGAATGTAGTTGACCATACTCTAATGTTCATAGGTGTGTATTTTTTGAGTTGTGTCACTGTTATTAGTTTACCCATTTAGCATATATCTTATAATGTTTTGAAAAGTATGAAAGGTGGTTTGCAACTCCCGGTCACGACTGACGTTGTTGGTCATTTTTATTGGGTTTATGAGTACTTCTCGAGTAACAAACGCCATGATGGTGAGATTGAAGATGGTTGTACTAATGTATTTTTGGGGGAATATGATTTGAATGTGGAGAAAATTTATAATGCTGGATTTTCGACAATGCTTGGAAAAAAAAATCTTGAGCTGAATTTTAAATATGTCGTTGGTTGTTCTAATAGATGTAAGTCTTCTACATAGATCTTTGGTGGTGTTAATTTGTTGTTTTGTCAAATTTCTGCTGTTGGTGGTGATTTGGTTCCCTGGTGGCCTTTTTTTCAAATTGGCTTTTGGTCATGTTGTTGGGGTTTTCCTTCTCGTGTGGGTGTCGTTTGCTTTTGTTGGTCTTGGTGGGGTGTTGATGCTTTGCGTGTTTTTGGGTGGCTGTAGCTATGCTATATGGTAAGGCTTTACTGGTTTTTCAGGGTCTTTCTGGTGGTTGGTTGTCAGGTGGGTCATTGGGCTCGTTCTTTTGTTGGGTTGTTGTTCAAGGTTGTGTTGGTTTTGTGGGATGCTATTATGGCTCTATGGCCTTTTCCTCTGGTGTTTATTCTCTTTTTCTATATCCATATTAAAATTCTAAATGTTGCAGGGTGTTGTTGGAGGTTTTGTTTGGGCTCTAGGCTGCTTATCTCTTTGGTCTCTTATCAGGCATTATTATTTGTTATTTAACTATTTTTATTTGTCTGTCTCTAATTTTGCAACTACTTGTCCTTATGTTGGGAGCTCTGGGTTGGCTTGTTCTTGGTGCTTCATTGTGTATCTGTATTGAGTTCATCTCTTGAGGTTGGCTTCTTGCCTCCCTATATATCTTTTTCTTTTTCTTTTTTTGCTCTTGATTATTGTATTAGATAGGATCACTTGATCAATAGATTTTTCTTCGAATATAGTATTTTTAGAGAGCTTTTGATCCTTTAAAAACTTGTAATTTTATTTAAATTAATGCGTAGGCCCCTATGAGGATTTTAGAAAAAAAAATCTTATTAAGATCTTGTCACGACCCGACCCGACCCGGGACGGATCCCGCTCGCACCGGGCCGCGACAGGCAAAACTGACCAACTAACCAGGATCTGGCTTTGGAATTTGCTTCAGAACTGATTCTTCCAAATATTTTAAACACACAGAGCTACTATGAAACATCAAATGCAGCGGAACAAATATCCATATTTTTCTTTCTTTTCCTCAAAACAATCATCTATAACTACAGACCATGGCTCAGACAGAAAGAAACAGAGCAGAAGAGCCATGTCTGTACAAAAATCAAAAGTACAAAACAATACCTACAAATCAGACTCCGAACTCTAGTCCAAGACCTCCTTCCCTTTCCCAGAACCTGAAAATCACCAGAAAACAAGGGTGAGCTCAACAGCTCAGCAAAGCGACAAACCTCCAATCAAAACTTCCAGAATCCAAAACCAAACACTTCAAACCAAATCCGTACAGAAACCAGAACAGAATCAGACAGATATCAAAATCATACAGATCAGAACAAAACAGATCAAATCAGAATAGATACGAACATATATCAAATCAGAATCAGACTTGCTTACAGAACAGAACAGATACGAAAATCAGAATTCCTTTCAAATCAGATATCAGATATTTAATTAATAGCTAAATTCCCTAACACTGACAGAATCTCTATGGATTCCGGCCCCTTATGCCTCCCTTTGTGCTCACGGCACCAGACAGATGTGCTTATAGCACCAGACAGATGTGCTTATAGCACCAGAACAGATTTCATCGGATCCGAAACAGAACTGATTTCAGATTGAGCTCATTTCAGATTTCCTAGACACTAACCGAATCTCTTAGGATCCGGGCCACTTATAACTCCCTTTTTATAGCATATACAGATAGCATATATCAATTCAGAAGAAATCTGGACAAAATCAGAAATCACACGAAAATCGGGCAGCACAACAGCTGTATATGGAATTTCCACAATTTTCCTGAAAAATCACAGAATACCAAATTTACACAAAATATAGATAACAACATTGCAAGACTTTAATTCTATTGCTCAGATAATTTTAGAGTTCACCAGAAATCACAGACAAAATAAAATACAGTCGGGTCAAAATTATCCGGTAAAAATTCTCCAGAAAATAATCAAAATGTGCACACTCGGCACCTCAGAAACATAACAAAAGTTACGCGGTAAAAACTGAACCAGACAGAAAATACGAACAAAATTCGCTAACAAAAATCAATTCCGGATATATAATACCGCCAAACACGACGGTTCTGAAAATTGAGAAAGGCGGATTGTCCCTTACATTGCGTACAACAATTTTCTGAACTGTCACAACGGACGAAAACAGACCGGCGTCGCCCAAAAATCACTTTTCCTTCTTTTCCTTCGTTTTTCTCTCTCCTGGGCTTTTTCTCTCTCTTCAAAATGTCTCATTTCTATATATATTCAGACTGATCGTCCAGGACGATCGCACTTCGTCCCGGACGATCCATGCTCAGGAAAATTTCGTCCAGACGAAAATTTACTTATCGTCCCATGACGACTGGGCTCTGGAAATTTTTCGTCCAGACGATCCCAATTTCGTCCAGACGAACCATTCAGCCAAACATGTTTTCCTGCACAACCTGTACCGATCGTCCCGGACGATCCAACTTCGTCCGGACGATCCTGGAAGGAAAAATGGCCTTTACAGATCTCTTGGATACTACTAGTTCAACCAATTCCTTCTCGTACTTTTTAATCAATCCATAATCTTTTGAGAACCTTAGTTGATTACTTAAATTATACTTGCCTCGTAGAAAACCATTATAATATTATATGATATAGACTATCCAAAAAATTCAACAAGAAGATTCCATCATTGAAAAAGCTTAAAATATTTGAGCTTCTCATCTCATTAATCCTCATATTGTTGGAATTTTTAAGAGAAGTAATATAGAGCTAAGTATAGATCTATCATTTTCAAGTAATTTATTTAAATTTTATCATTTATTTTTTATTTACAAATACTAAATTAGAACAATTGGAAGACACAAACTCCAATATAAACCTTGGAAGATACACTTAGAAGTAAGCCTCATTTGGAAGTTATTGATGGAAATGGTTCTTATTAGAAAATCTCTATTAGAGCAAGTGATTGACATGATATCTAAAAATATCATACGCTGTTAGAATGTATAAGTTCTTTCAAATGTCTCAGAAGCATAAACTTATGAAGGAATATATTTTATCTAAAAGCCTCAAAAGAGTTCAGACTACATATTTTTAAATTGGATAAGTCTCAAAAGGTGTAAATATCCCTAGTCTAAAAATCTTTACAGGACAAATCTTAGAAGATGCAGGTCTTTCATTTATTAAAATAATCTCAGAAGATGCAAGTCTCAGAAAGTACATAATTTTTTATTTATTTCAATAAAACATAATAATAATTTTTTATTTTCCTCTACTTAGTCATAAGAGGCCTAAAAAGATACAACTTTTTTTAATCAATTAAAAATCTCAAAAGGTGCTGGCCTTAAAAGGTTCACAACCTTTATTCTTCTAATGATATCATAAACACAAGTTGATTAAGAAGCTTTGAAGAGTACATAATATATAACAAAGTAGTTAATAAGGAATCAATATAAATAAGTTCTAATTGGTGGGCAATATTTTTTTATTGCTAATTTAAAATTTCAATTATGAAATATTAAATTTCTTAGAAGACATGAATATTTCAAATACATCTTTAAGACATCTTGAGGCTTAGTCTTTTATGGGGATAAGTTCTCAAATAGCTAGATTACTCTTATATGAAGATTGTAATTTCATCTGTTATCATAATTACTTTTAATTAACGTCATGATTGTTCAATAATTTCTATGGTGGTTGTTGACTACCTAACGTAATCCTCCACTTTTCTCATCCATTGCTTCGGATCTAGCAATGAAATAAAAAAGTGTCCTTCAAACTTATGGGAAAATTCTATAAGAGGATGGTAAGACCTATAATGTTTTCTAGTCCATAATAATGGCCATTAAAAGAGAAGCAAAATATTAAGTTAAGTGTAGCAGAGATGAAGAAGCTTGGATGGATAAGTGACCTTACTCTTAGAGATAGAATGTGAAACTAGTAATGAAATGGTTAGTAGCTCCAGTGGGAGAAAAGATCAAAGGGAGTTGCTTCTGATGGGTTGGTCACATAAAATGTTGGCCTTCCGATGACCCGGTTAGGAGACAAAGTGTATTAAGATATGATCTATGTTAAAAAAATATAGAGGTTGACCTAAAATGACTTGGTTAAATAATATTAGAAATGAAATTTCTTTATTAGATTTAAATGAGAATTGGACTCTTAATGAAAAATAATGAAGAAAAAATATTCATGTAGCCAGCCCCATATAGTGGGATAAACGTTTAATGTTATTATTTATGTTGTTATATCACCATTAATTTTAATAACTAGATTGAAATTATTGATCGATGTGGTATATTAATATATACATAAAGGCATATACATATAAGGGGCTTAACAAATAAGCAATCTTATTTCAAAGTTGCATACGGAACTACTAAATCTATATGTTATCAACAAGCTCTTCGATATCATCACCAGATATATTAATTTAATTATTCTACAACCATTATGCTCATGCCTCAATTTCCAATTATGATATTTTTCTCATAGAGTTTGTTGTGAGGATATAACATCTATATCAATTCTAGACTATCTAAAATGATTTCAAAGACATAATCACTAATAATGTCGATGTCAAATATCACTAATGTAAATACTTGATGTTGATACCAATCTTAAAATAAAGCTTCGTATTTGGTGATGTTGAAATATTCATACACATTTATAACATATTGGAGTAAAAATAAAAAGAGACAGGATGATAGAAACATATGAGAAGTACATAAAAAAAACTATGAATGAACATACTGTTGACCCCTATACCTCAAACCACGCGATAAAGGACCCCAATTGGTGAATAAAATATTATGCGCCTTAGTACCACATGTCACTTAAAGGGTCAAATGACCTCCGAATGCTAAACGGATGACATCGTTACGATCAGGACATCGAACTCTGCTGGGTTAATGCCCCTTGCAATTGAATCGGACAAGATCCGTCAAAAGGGACGATCCGAAATTAAAGCGCGAGACTGATCAAACGATCCCAAATCGACAAATAGACTTCATCGTTGCGTCCGAAATATTGCCAACCTATGAAAACTGCATTTTGTATATTCAATTTGGATCATCTAGAGTGGTGACACGAATTTCAAGGCAAAACACGTATATCAAGGAGATTTGCCCCTATAGAGACGGTACGATGTCGGCTCAACAAACGGACAGCGCCATTGCGTCCGGAACGTCATCGACAATCAAAATATATATTTTATTTAATCAATTTTGATCAACTGAGGTGTCTTCGTGAATTTCGAGGCAATTCGAATATGATGTGAAGGCGCGCATATCAAAGAAATGAGGCCTCGAAGACGCTCTAACGATGTCCGATGGACAAACGGATAGCGCCATTGCGTCTAGAACATCACGAACATTTAGAAAATATATTTTATTTAATAAATTTGGGTCTTATGAGATGGTGGCGAATTTCTAAGCAATTCAAATATGATATAAAGGCCTACGCTACGACGGAAATGAGGCCTCGAAGATGCTCAGAAGACGTCCGATTGACAAACGGACAGCGCCATTGCGTCCGAAACGTCGTCGACATTCAGGATATACATTTTATTTGATTAATTTGGATCATCCGAGATGGTGGTGAATTTCTAGGCGATGCAAATATGATATAAAGGCCTGCGTTACGACGGAAACGATGCTTCGAAGATGCTCGGATGACGTCCGATTGATAAACGGACAGCTCCATTGCGTCCGGAACGTCGTCGGCATTAAGAGTCTATATTTTATTTGACCAAATTGGATCGTTTGAGGTGGCGTCGTAAATTTCAAAGACGATTCAAATATGTTGCAAAGGCACCCATTTTGAGGGAGATTAGCCTCGACGATGCTCAAACGAAGTCCGATCGACAAACGAACAGCTCCATTGCGTCCGGAACGTTGTCAGCATTAGGGATATATATTTTATTTGATTAAATTGGATCATTCTAGGTGGTGTCACAAATTTTAAAAGCGATTCAATTATGTTGCGAAGGCACGCATTGCGAGGGAAATTAGCCTCGTCGGTGGAGAAATGATCTCCGATCAATGAACGGACTTCGCCACTTCGTCCGGAATGTCGTCAGTGCTTTAAATTGATTGTCAATTTGTTCAAAATAGAATTCTGCCATGACCGATGAGGGTCTTAATACAACAACGCGCATTTCAAGGGAGTTAAACTTTGGCATCACCCAAACGAAGTCCGATCGCAAAATGGACTACGTCATTGCGACCGGAACATCGGCAATACCCTAAATGCACTACCAATTTGTCTAATTTCGACATTTGCCGAATTTGACACGCTAAACGGGACAAAAAAATACACGCAAAACGAGAAAATTACACCTATTCGAGGGATAAAGCATGACAATTAAGAAATTTCACAAAAAAAAAAGTGATTTTTCAGTATTTAATGACATTACTTATAATAGCATGTTATTATTATTTCTGCTAAGGGATTTAACCTAAACTAGCAAGTCTAACAAAATCTCAAATCTGAATTAATGCATTCCTCGTTTGCTCTGAAATGAATCTCTGGTTAAATCCCATAAATCCCGCCTCGGACGTCGTTGCATTGATGAGTAAAACAGAGCAAAACAGCCCTTCGTTTTCGGTTGGATTGCTTTCACAGCCCGAAGCTTCAAAAAAAATTTCCCCGCCTCCTTCAATCCGAACTCCTCTCAGCCAACGCCTCCTACTAAAAAAAACTTCTTCCACTCCGTCTGATTCGAGTTCTGTCCATCCCTTTCTCTCCAAGTGCAGCTTTCCCATTTCCCACGTAGAAGTCTCTACTTCCTTTAGCTTGCTTCAGACCAAGTTCTTCCAGCAAAGAGACCCACAGCCAAGCAACGTCTCCAAGTCACTATTCTACTCGTTTTCCTTTGGTAACCGATCTCTTGCTCTGAATCACGTGACCACTCCACCCTAAGCTGCTGCACACTTTGTCCTCTGCCTTCACTCCATACAGATAGAATCATTAAAGCACCTTGAATCCTTCATTCAGTTTCCTTCAACAGTAAGAAAGATTCTTGCTTTAAAACATTTAATCTACTCCAGAATGAATCTACTTTCAAACAAAATCTTTTAGACGCATACATCTTCCCTGCTCCATTCCTTTTGAATCCCTATCCATCTCCACCTCAATCTAGCTTCCACCGACCTAGCTATAGCAGAATCACTAAATTGAACCACTAATTCTACATCAGGAGACTCATCTCTTCTCCGCCTCCTCTTCCAACGTTGTTCCTGTCGGGTTTGAAGTCACACTAGAAGCTCTCTACGAAGAATTCATGTTAAATCTTGTTGAAGTCCTACTGCTATACTGTCTCACATTGTTGATACGAAGAAAAGAAAGAAGTTTCAGAATGCTGGATTGGTTAGGGATTACTATCCTGCCATATTATTTGTTTCAAATCTTCCGTACTCGCTTCAGTCTTCTCAACTGCTAGAAGTATTTATCGAGGTGGGACCTGTGAGGCGCTGCTTTATGGTAACAAGGAAGGGATCTGATGTAAGTCGTGGATTTGGGTTTTTGTAATTTACTACTGTGGAGCCGATGCATATTCTACGGCATCAATGAGAGCCAGCTTTAATCCCATTCTTGGTATGAGAGCTGGTGGAATTTTTCATGGTCTTTAGCCACGTAGTGGAGTTCATGAAGATGCTGTTGGTGCATGTTCTCAACTTGTGCTCACATCAATTGATGAATATGTTGCTGATGATGCTATGAAGATTGCTGAGATTAATGTAAAGAAGATGGAAATGCTATCCGGAGAAGTCAGCTATCTTAAATCTTTGTTCTAGTCTAAGCTTGAAAGCCGTTCCAAGGAAATGACAAAGATGATCAACAAGTTTAATTCTGAGATTGAGGTTTTGAAGCTTGAACTTAGAAAGACAAAGGCTGTTGAGGAGAAATACTTAATGGGAAAGCAATCTGGCAAAGAAATAACAGAACGACCTAAAGATGGTAGCGGTTCTTTGTCTCTAAGAGTAGCTCCTCCTGATATTAATGAGAATCAAGAAGTTAAAGAGGCTTTGAGAGCACAGATGGGAATGCAAAGAAGACCACATGAACAAGTCAAAGTTCATAAGCATATCAAGATTCAAATGGAAGCTTATCACAACTACATAGATTCCTTGTTGGAGAAGGCTTTCAAGATTGCATTCGAGCAAATTTCTTCAGGTGGTTTTAGTAAATAGCCATAGATGTTTAGTTCTGAAGCTTGGCCATGGTTGTCTGTTACTAGGTAAAATTTTAATTTCATTTCATTGTAAACAAAAAAAAAAAGAGCTTCTAAAAAAAAAAAAAAAAAGCAAAAAAAAAAAAAAGAGGAGAAAGCTTTCAAAAAAAAAAAAAAAAAAGAAGAAGAAGAAGAAGAAATATATATATATATATATATATATATATATATATATATATATATATATATATATATATATATATATATATATATATATATATATATATATATATATATATATATATATATATATATTTGTCTCGATTTTTGAACCGTTTTTCTCCCCCCTACCTCGGCATGCGTGTCGAGTCGGTGGTCTGCCTATACACGCTTTTCTCTAGCGTGGTGGAAGGAGCAACCGGCTCGACATCCACGACAAGGTAGGCGAGAGTCCCTCGGTTCCAAATCATATTCTCTGCATTCGTGACGCATTGAAAAAACCGCCTATACACGCTTTTCTCTAGTGTGGTGGGATGGGAACCCGGTGCGGCGCCTACGACGAGATCTGGATATTCATAAGTACCCGCTTGCGGGCAAACAACTGCTTTTCTTTCATAAGTACCCGTTTGCGGGGAAACAACTGCTCTTCTTTTGCAACAGGTACCGAAAACCCATACACGCCTTTCTCTGGCGTGGTGGGGGGGCGACGATTACACGGCCGTGATGTCCTCATACTAGGGCACCTACCGTACACGCTTTTCTCTAGCGTGGCGGGAGGCCCAGTTTTCCGTAGTTTTCCCCTAAACAGGGGAGACGCCGGAAGGCTGCCGAAATTTCTATTGAAACTGAGGACTTAAACTAAATAAACTAATTGTTGTAGACATGAGCTCAAATTGACCTCATGCTTGAACTTTATAAGCTTTGAACTAAAAAAAAAATGAGCTTGGATTGAACTCAATTTGGACTTGAGCTTCATTCAAGAAAGTGCTATACAATGATATTGAAATTGAAATAAGCAATAATCTATAACTTTAAATTCAATTTGGATTAAAGCTTAATAAAAAAAATCATTAAAATCATGAACTATGATTGATAAAAATCAAAGATTCAAGCATGAATTGATCATATGCTTAAAGGTGAAGTTTTGGATAATAAAGAATTTATAATTATCATCTCAATTGTAACAGAGATGTTGGAGAGCACATAAAAAGAAAATTGTAAGAAGGTATGGCTTGGTTACAAGGCCATCCATATGAAAACTTTGGAGCACGAAAATCAATTTGTAATATTGGGTATAATTCATTCCCAAGTGACAATTGATTGAACAAAAATGAGGCATGCCAGGAATAGAAGCAATGTATCTATATTGTGCTCTTAAGTGATTGAAAGTGAATTGAAGATGATTGGTGCCAAGCAAACGACACAAGGTGCTTAGTAAAATTATCATCCAAAAAGAAGTCCCTTTCAAACTACAAGTCATGTTCAAGGATAATGAAGGTTGTTTGACATGTAGCATCATTCACTCACAAATGACAGTGAATGGTCACGCAAATTATTTGGTTTGAATAACCCATAAAGAGTATGAATGATTGTGATAATTCATACACAAGCATATGCTAAGGATTTGTGGGCTTTAATGTAATTTGCTTGAAGTAGTTTCATTCAAATGAACTTCATACAAGCCGTACAACTCAAATGAAGGTGGTGAATGTCACAACACTCCTAGAATCAACCATATTCAACCTTACAAGCATTATAATAGAAGAAGATTTCGTACAAGTCATGGAGTAGAATGTGGAAGTTCGTATGATCAGCAACAATTCAACTCCAAAAGATCTGCAACACATACGATCTTTCTACAAAGACAGATGTATGTGTCATATGCCACTGATGGGTAGATACAGAAAGACTTCAGTAAATGCAGTATCTTGAAGTCAATTTCAGTCTGTGAAAGAATACATCTACCCGCCCACTTGTAACAGTGACGGATATACTACAAGAGATCAAATACCACAATAAATGCATGAAAAATACGAAAGATCCAATCTATCACGAGCTTCTGCTGGAGCTCCACTACGAATATCACATACAATCTACAAACAAATGCCAAAGAACTATGACAAGTGCAATCTCCTACAACCTAAAGCAGGAGATTCGTTAGTGCATATAAATCTGCCTGCTAAAAGCAACAAATAATGCACGACAGTCTACATGTACAAAGCAGCAAACAACTGATCCAGAAGCTGCTACGCTACGCCACCGGATCTGCAACATCCATACAAGCAGACAGAAGGCGTCTATAAATATTCCAAAAATACCCCCTGCACGTGCACTATAAATTGTATACACATAAGTACACTAAAGGGGGAAATATATTCTCAACTTGCATGGGCCCCGGCGAGCGTGTTATTGGTACACACGTGACGTCTAGGGATGCTGCGCGGGTTGACAAGTGAATTCTAGTTCGAACCCGATCCTCCTATATGGGGCAATAGGAGTCAACAAGGTTCGAACTCTCAAACAAATATACGGTTGCTACGACCGGTATATTTGTCTTAATACATTCATATTAGACCTTTAAGGCTTATAACAAAGAGAATTCACTGATGAGGGCATAAAGCCTACGTAATCCAATCATCTGTCAACAGCCCGACAGAGTTGACAAGGTTCGATCCATAAAGAGAAATGACCCCTAAGCACCCCGATGATGGCCGTGTTGAATGATTATTTCAACCGAAGGGGTTCCCAAATACTTTCAAATGTCTCCCAAAAGTCCATTCCAAACACTTTCAAGCTCCACCCAAATACCCATAAAAATCCAAAAATCCAAAATTCCAAAAAATTCTCAAAAATTCCAAAAATATTTAAAATTGAAATAAACTCATTAATCACTTAAAATAAAATTCATCCACCCTCCGCAACAGTTTGTCGAGGTGGACAAATTAAAATCAACTTCAGCTCATAAAAAGCGAAATGCCTAGTCGAAAATATTACTAGGATCCATTCTCAAAAAATCTCTTGCCAGTAAGGACGTGGTACGTGTCCTCTAACCGGCAGTTTCACCGCAAAATGGTACTGCAGGTAAATGGTTATGACCCGGGGCCCTCTGAACCGAGTGGTTTTGCCGCCAAATGGCACCATAAAATACCGGTTATGGTCAGCGCCGTTACATTCCTTATTGGCATCAAATCCTTGAGATATGAATCAATAGGATATGATTGATATGGCACAATGCCCTCTATTAGCTAAGGTGGATTTAAATTTGTCCCCTTAGGAAAATATCCATCCCAGGTCTACAAGGTCCCCTTGGACGAAGCAACCCATGGCTGCCGACAAGGATCCTTCTGTCAGGTTGGATCGACTACCTCCTCTGACTAAGTAGACCAGGGACCACGATGACTCGGGACGACGAAACCATGGGATCTTGATCAGGTCTATCATCCATTCCCCCACCATCCGCTTTAAGTGCTAGGTGGTGAAACTTTCTATTTAAATATCAAATCTTCTGAACCAAATTCTAAATCCAAAAACCCAATTTTCAATACCCAAACCCATTGCTGCTACTATATGCCAGATAACACGTATTTTCTACGTATCTGTTTGACGACTAGCCTTAATCGAAAGTTCTCTCTCGTGATCGGGAGGGGTAATTAACTATAGGGGCTTGCGCCTATAGGAAACCAGAACTCAGATCATAAAGTCCTCACAAAATGAGGGCGAAATCTCTGGGTAGTGTCGTATCTACAAACTCATCTGCCTTCCAAAATTTACCTCGGAACTTATTCGTTAAAACGCCCTCGCCGGATAAAAGAAAAGCGGGCGGAGGCCGGGGCCAAATTTTCGGAGCCCACACATACATAACATTATTTTTTTTTCAAAGAAAAAATAAGCTTAGAATTCTATTTGTTTGACAAAAATAACAACAAGCCTTTATCCCACTATGTGGGGTCAGCTATATGAATCATTTTTCTCCATTGTATCCTATTAAGGGTCAAATTCTCATATAAATCTAATAAAGAAATGTCATTTCTAATATTTTCTAACCAAGCCTTTTTAGGCCTATCTTTACCTTTCTTAATATAAGTCAAATCTAATATGTCTACTTTTCCTAACTAGGTCATAGGGAAATTTGTTTGATGCTTCAAAAAATTTCCAAATAATTAACCATTATCCTTTTTTCTTGCTTCGTTATGGCTTCACCCTAGCCACCTCTCGTCAGAGTATATCTACTTGTGGCTCTCATCACTTTCAGCACCACATTCAGGGAAGTTCACTCCTTTAATGTTTGTTTTCCTCTGGGTCTTCTAGGGTTTATTTCTTTTTTGTAATTTTTTTAGATAGTTTATTTTTCTACCCATGATAATTCCACCTTTGACAATTCATACAGTTTGAATGGTGGTTAATCATTTTCGGTTGAATGATCCAGATTTTTTAAATGGGAAAAAATTCTCAATCTTTCATTAATGCCCTCTCGAATGCCTTCTCTTCGGTAGATTTTCCTGATATCAAGACTTCAACTCATCATGGGTTTCCATCGCTTTGGATTTCAGAAGATGAGATTCTTTCACTTGCATCCCCTTTTGAATTTCCATTAATTGATAAATTTCCAAGTCACTGGCCTACTCTGGACTCTATTAAAAAATTTTCTTTAACCTAAAGGTTTTGGGTGATTTCTCGATTACCCTCTTTGATCCTAGGCATGTTTTGATTAAACTCATTAATGATATGGATTATAGTACCATCGCTCTTACTTTGTCAACAACTATTTTATGAAATTGATCAATAATTGGTTGCCATTTTTTGTCATTTTTGTGGAATGCCCCATCATCCTTATTTGAGTTTCTTTCCCTAATCTTTCGAACCATTTATTTTTTCCATGTATATTACATGGATTGATCGTTATTTGGTCGTCCTTTGAGAATTGATAACGCTATGTTGAATGGCAACTGATCCTCAGTTGCTCGAGTTTTGGTGGAATTAGATGCCTCGAAATGATATCCCGATAGCGTATGACTTATGCCTGAAAATTTTGGGTATATTTAACAAGTCGAGATGGAGGAGTTTTCTTCTTTTTGTGAACATCGCAAAACTTTGGGCCATATTAAAAATAATTCTTTTAGCCTTCACCATACTAAGAAAAGGATTTGATGATAAATCCCAACCCACTAACTATTGTTGCTAAGGAAAACATTAAGTTAGCTCCTCATGATGATATCCCCTCTTTTTCTAATATTTCTATTTCTTAGGAAATCGTGGGCACGGTTAATGTTATGATTGTTAATCCTATAGTTTAATTCCTATTGCTGACACTTCTGATGTTGATGGGAATCATTATCTTGACAAGGGAGACTCCAAACTGTAATCTTTCTGACCCTATTGAAGTTCCTGGTGGTATGGATGGTTTCTAATATGGTGCCTATAATTAACATATTATGCTCTCCTATTTTTGATGATGTGTTATTAAAATTGGGTGTGGAGAAGAGACATTCAGATTTACGTTCTATAGAGAATCATGTTGATCGTTATGACTGGTTGAACCCTGGTGATTCGTAGGGTGCTAACTAGGGTGTTGGGGAGGTTAACGATGGTCTCTGCAATGAACTCTCAGGATGATTATGATTTGAATGTTGTGCAAGTTGTTAATAATGGTTTCTCCATAGTTATAAGCATGCATAATAAGAAAAATAAAAACAAAAAATTGGTACAAACTTTTAAGTACTATGAAGGTAGATTTACTATATCTAAAGCTCCCTCTAATCTTACTTATATTGGTTAGTTCTATTTATTTTTCTTGTTGGGGTGGGATTTCCTATATTTGGGGTATCTTACTCGATGTCGGTTATCTTTAATTGATATTAGTTGATTTATCATTGGTTGTCTAGGTTCTTTGTTCTAGGGGCTCCTCTTTGGTCTTCTGGATGCTGGTGGATTTTTTATTTTTGTTATGGGCTTCGTGACTCTTGCTTGTTGGTGGTTAGGGTCTTCTGGGTTGGGTTATTGGTGGGTTTGGTTTTACTCTGCACATGTTGGTTATGACTTTTTTGGTGTTGTGCTTGGCTACTTCTGGTGCCCTATAGTGTGGGGTTAATTTGGCTATTTGTTTGGTGGTTCTTTAGCTATTTTATTTCTATTTTGATGGTGATTTTGTTCCTTTCTTGATGTTATGCTTATTTGGTTTTTGTTTGGAGTTTTTTTTTTTTTTACTTGTAGGTTTGATCTGTAGATTTTCTCTTTGGATTCAGTTTTGGATGACATGGTTATTGTTCTTTTGGAGCTGATGATTGTGCTTACTGATGGACTTTCTTTTGGCGGAGTTTGGCCTGACTTTTGGGGTGTTCCCTTCTGCCTCACCTTTGCAATAGATATCATTTTATTTTTTTGTGCTTTCTAATCTCTTTAGTTTTTTTACAAGTTGCATGTTGACAACATTTTGTGCTTAATGGTTTCATATGAGGTTGGGCTTTTCTTGGGGTTCTGGCTTTTTGCCTTCTTTTCTTTTCTCATTTCTCTTGTAAGTAGTATGGATCATTGACTCAAGGTTTTATTTTACTTCTTTTGTAGCTCTTTCAGCATTAGAGAGCATTTGATCCATTTAAGGATTTGTAATATCTTATTTTAATTAACACGTAAGTCTCTTTGTGGGTTTTAACAAAAAAAAAAAAAAAACCTCTGTGATGGTAATACAACGTTGGAATCACTAATCAATAGCCAATCAGGAATTTTTGTATAAATATGTCCTTTAATAAAAATTCTAAAATTTCTTAAGAAGTATTTATAGATCAATGAAAGAATATGCTGAAAATTACAATTAATCTTGACATGGATATGTGTCATAAGAAATTCTTGAAATCTACCATTAATAAAATGGTTGATTACATATAGCTATTGCTTATAGTGTACAATGGCAGATTACATTATGTTATTATTCATGAATTTTCTAGTTAATAAAATGATATTATTTTTGTATAAAAAGAATAGAAGTGTCAATTTCGGGTTACGAGTCAAACCCGAAACTAACTTAGTACTATTCGGGTTTGGGTCAACCCGACCCTTTTTTGCAAACGGGTCGTTTTCCTGGACCCGAACCCGACCCGCTTCGGGTCAACCCGACCCAACCCGCAGAAGCCGGAGAAAGCACTGGCAAGTGACGCGGGATTCCCAAAGAACACGACGGCCGGAGGCGCTGGCCTCGAGACGCGGCGGCGCGGCGCGAAACTGGCGGGAAAGCAGAACTGCCCGGCAAGGAGGGCCGTCGGCGATGTGCGATGGCCTCGGGACTCGAAGGCAGCGAAGCGACGTGACCTGGTAGGCGGCCTTGGGACGCGAGCGAGTTGATGCGACGCGGCCGGGTAGGCGGGCTCGGGGCAGTCGGGCAGGCGGGGAAGGGTCAATCCGGGCAGACCGATTTGTGTGCATTACGGGTCATTCCCGGGTTCCCGAGTTAACCCGAACCAGACCCAGTTTTGTAAATGGATCGGTTTTCAGAACCCGAACCCGAAATTTTCGGGTCGGATTTTCGGGTCGGATCCAATATTGACAGGTCTAAAAAAGAATCATGAGATTAGCTAAAGATGATAGTTACATTCTCAAAAAAAAAAAAAAGTGTTGATGTGATCACAGAAATTCCAATAATATACAAATGTTATAGTTTCAGCAACTTGACATTTACGAATCAAATTTCAACCAAAAATAAAATGTTAAAAATTTCATAAAACTTACATATTTACATCATCATTCAATAAAAAAAATCAGTCTAAAATTTTGAGAAGAACTGCAGAAACAAGCAAGTAAGTTGCTCCAAAAGAAGAAAACCACTATACCAAATTCATGATATTCACACCTTTGGGATCTTCAAATTTCACAATGTAGGTGGTGTGCGTATCTCCAACATTCGACACCATCCTACTCTCAATTTTTTGGGTTCAAAGTTCATACCAATAGTCACTTCGATTGAAGAATAGTTTTACTATGCTTTTTGCAATGATCACAATCTTAGCAATATGTGTCTAAACTAAATTATATTTTCCATCAGTTGATTCAATAGATGTAGCAGGTCAGTTTAATCAATTAAATTTGTGCTTATTGGAAAGTCAAATAAATTTAGTGTCAGATAATTTTTTTATTCAATAAACGTCTAATTTTATAATTTTTTTTTAAAAATAAAATGAACATTTTTTAATTAATATCTTAGAATTAAAAGATAAGAAAAAAAAAAGGAAAAAAAAAAAAGAACCAGTAAAGGAAATGTGAGGTACACCCCGTCAACTACTCCCCCCATTTGTGGATCGCTCTCCACGTCACAACTCTATCCTTATTGATAACCTTTTTATAAATACCCACTGGACACTCGTCCACTTCCATCACCTCCACTAAGCCTTTAATGTAACCTTCTCGTCTACAATCCCCCTCTCCTTAATTCACTAGATTTTGATCTCCTGCGCAGCACTTCACAACAATTCACGCCTCAGCCTTCCTAACACAACTATCCAGCCCCTAAGACCCCTGGACATCTTTGCCACTTCCATCACCAGATCACCTTCAAGAAAGACTTTCAACAGAATGAATACAGCAAAGGTACGCGGGAATTCTATGTGGAATTTATTTCAATTCATTTCATATATAAATTGAATAGCTACAGTTCTATTTATAGATTCTACGCGTATGCGACATGGCTGACGTGTAACATGTGGCTGTGAGCTGAGTTTGAATATGTGGCTGTTTGCCTTAAATAGCCTAAATGTCCCAAAAAAAATATGTGGCTGTAAATCGTCTGTTATGCAGCTCGTCTTTTACAACCTGTTTTGCACATGGGTTGTTACTTCAAAGAAAGCCTCTACCCACCTTACCATCTCTACAGCCTGCCTGTATATTCAAACCTAATCCGTCCTCACCATACATCTCTCCGCAGCCATTCATGTCCACTACTTTCCGCGAGCGTCGCTGGTGAGGTCCTATATCAGCTCCAGCCGCTTTGAACCCTAGAAACCCTAGCCATGGAGGAGCATGACTTAACCTCTCGCATTGCCCCTCACCTCGACCGCCATCTCGTCTTCTCGCTCCTTGAGTTTCACCAAGAGCGGCAACTTTACGCCGATGAAGAGATCCTCAAAGCCAAGATTGACCTTCTTAGCCAAACCAACATGGTTGATTACGCGATGGACATTCACAAGATCCTTTACCACACCGAGGAAATTCCGCAAGAGATGATGGAAAGGAGGGCAGAAGTAGTCGGGAGATTGAAATCCTTAGAGGAGTCTGCGGCGCCGCTGATTTCTTTTCTTCATAACGCTGCGAACGCACAGGAGTTGAGACTGGAGAAACTGTACAATCTCCAGATGCTCAATGACCGCTTTCAGATTGGTCAGGAGCAAATTGAAGCTTTATATCAGTATGCCAAGTTCCAATTTGAGTGTGGAAACTACTCAGGCGCTGCAGACTACTTGTATCACTATCGAGATTTGTGCACTAATAGTGACAGAAATTTGAGTGCTCTATGGGGCAAGCTTGCGGCAGAAATTTTGATGCAGAACTGGGCCATTGCTCTTGAAGAACTAAATCGCTTGAAACAAATAATTGACTCAAAGAATTTTTCCTCTCCTCTTTATCAGCTACAAAATAGAATATGGTTGATGCATTGGAGTCTTTTTATCTTTTTCAACCACGAAAATGGAAGAAATGGAATTATCGATCTCTTCTTCCAGGATAGGTACTTAAATGCTATTCAGACAAATGCAAACCATCTCCTACGTTATGTTGCAACTGCTGTCATTGTTAGCAAAAGAAGATGGAATATGATTAAAGAGCTGATCAAAGTTATTCAACAGGAAAACCATGTGTTTAAAGATCCCATTACAGAATTCCTAGAATACTTATATATAAACCACGACTTTGAAGGTGCACAACACAAGCTTCAGGAGTGTGAGCATGTGATTCTGAATGATCCTTTTCTCGGCAAACGAGTTGAAGATGCTAACTTTTCAACGGTGCCCTTGAAGGATGAATTCCTTGAAAATGCTCGGCTTTTCATTTTTGAGACCTACTGCCGCATTCATCAATGCATTGATATTGGCATGCTTGCAGAGAAGTTCAACATGAACTATGATGAGGCTGAGAACTGGATTATGAATCTTGTTCAAAATGCAAAGCTAGAAACCAAGATTGATTCTGTTTCAGGAACTGTTATCATGGAAACCAGCTATGCAAACGTATATGAGCAATTAATAGAGGCCATGAAGAATCTGAATACGAGGACTTATCTGCTTGCAAAGAGTTTGGTCGATCAAACGGCACAGTCTGCACGTTAGATTAAGCAGGTCATTGGTTCCGACCTTATTTTTTTTGTAGTTCAGAAGCCTGTATTATTTTATTCGAATATATGAGAAATTTGTTAGGATAATGTGGTAGATTCCTGTTGCTTTGTTAAGTGAATTAATATTTGAAAATATTCATAGAGTCAAGCTTGGTTATACCTTTTTCTTATTTCTTGTCACGAAATCAAGCAATTTTTTCTTGTCACAGGATATCCAAATATGAATGCAAGCATGGGCATAGGTGGCTTGAATCAAGGGGTATATGTTTTCCTGCGTACTATGGAGGCCAGGGACAAGGCTAATTTTCAAATGGCATTCTGCCTATGTCAAGCCAACGGCGAAGTTGATCCCAACGACGTTGGCGTCCGATTCATGTCATCGTCCTATTATTATAACTCTACCATTGTTATTTAATAATGTAACTTGACTAATAACATCCAGTTGCTATATCTTCTATATTCTCTCACATTTATAGAATTACAAACTTAAGTTTTGTTTGATACGACTTTTTTAATATTTTTTGAAGCTGCTTTTTAGTAAAAAATATTTAGTTCATAATATTTTTGTACTAAAAGTTATTTTAGATAGCAGTGAGAAAGTTCGTCCCAAACGAAGCCTTATTTTATGTGCTTTGTAATCTAATATATAGACTTTGTAACCTATTCATATAGTGGATCATTTTATCTGGATTAAACCTCTGAAATTTTTATATAAAAATTTTGATGTCTATTTCATCTTTTTTATCAGTTGGATGTTCATGAAAAACTAATACCTGAAATTATATTTCTATCGCAATAAAGTTTCTAGCACGCAAAAATTTCAAATCCTAAACATATTTATAAAATTCATAATAATAAAAAAATTAATTTTTGAATCTAGACATATTTAAAAATTGAATTCTGGAAATGTTCGAATATTAAATACAAAATATTAACAAATTTCTGAACATTGATGTTTCCCGATTACTACTGAATCGAATGCTTTTAAACATTTTTAAAAAGAGGGGTGATTGAGGCTTTTTAAACTAATGAAGATGTGGCTGTCATTAACGGATCATGCAGTGCAGCATGTAATTGTAGTAACTATTTCTGATTATTACAGGTCCTTATTTTATTAACAAATTCTGAATTCTCTCTATTTTTTGTTCCCTTAAACTTGGCTGTCGGCATGGTAAATCATAGTTCTGTTCTTTAGGAAACTATTATTTTAACTATAGAATTTAGAAATTGTTTAGGACGGTAGCAACATTTTATAAAGGTGATTATAGAATAAAGTAACTTTTTTTAAAATTGTTATAAAAAATAGCTTCCTAGCATAAAATTTATTAGAAGTTAAAAAAGTAACAAGAAAATTAAAAATATAGTCGAATTCTAAAAACATTAAGAAAGCCGTTCAAAATGAAGTCTTAGACTTTGTTTGGGATGACTTTCTTACTATTTCTTAAAGCAGCTTTCTAGTTTAATTTTGTACTTGAAAGCTGCTTTAAGAAACAAAAATAAAGACGTCCTTGTTGACCTCTATGTATTATCCAAAATGAAAAAAAGTTTTTCTTACCTGTTATGCAACACTACCCGTCGAATCGCTGAATTCCTGCTAACATTGTATCCATCGAACCTCTGTTCTGGTTAATCCCGGATATCCCGCGCTCAAACCTTGGACTAGTCAAATCCAGGAATCCCACTGCACTCATATCACCTCCCACAAATCCCTCACCTCGGTCGAGTGTCCGAACACGTCGTTAAATGCTGAGCAAACGAAGCTTTCTGCTTCGATGGGTGGCTACGCTTCTTTCCTCCACGACACTCGCAATGTCTCCGATCTCTTCCCCTATCCTGCTTCCAACCTCCAAATCATCGTCTGGGCCTGATCTGTGACCGAACTTTGACAGTACCGATCCTCACTTGACCCTTAATTACCTGCAACTGACCTCCTCTCCATCTCTTGAAGCCCTCGTCTCCTTCTTCCTCCTCAACCCACGTACAACAGAACCGAAGCCGCTGAAGCCTTCAACCACGTCAAGGACATAGCCACAAAAAAGCCCCCTCAAGCAAAGCTCCAACCTGCCTCGACCATATCAAAACTTCAGCCGAACCATCTCAAACTCTATTCCTCCTATTTTGATCTACGACCTTATCTACTGGTTCCTCAGCTCAATCCCTGTAGCCGAGATCTTCACAGACCCCTGCAGCCAACCCGACGTCCGACCTTCTCTAACCGAGAGAGAGAGAGAGAGAGAGAGAGAGAGAGAGAGAGAGAGAGAGAGAGAGAGAGAGAGAGAGAGAGAAATGACACTGCGGTTGCAAATCGATAGATCAAAGGATCTTTAGCCTATATGAACTTGCAAAACAATATGCCAAACTTTTGCAAGCATAATTCACTCACAAGACAATCAAGATAAGTTTTCCAAATTACAAAAAATTGGAAGACAAATACACTCAATTGCAAGAGACCATCAAATGTGCAAGTTCATCATGCAAATTACAATCTATTCCCAAGGAGGCTGAATTATTTGTAATGCTAAGATGATTCATACACAAGTAATAGAAATGCAAGGTGAATGAATATGAGCGAATACAATAGTGCTTATGTCATCAATGACAGTTCAATGTCCAGAAACTGCATTGAAAAAATGCTCGTGATAAATGTAAAGATACTCATACGACACATAGTAAGATAGTGGTAAGTAAAAGTATCTTCCTCTTACAGGCGGGGAATTCAACATGCAGCGCTGCAGAACCTTTGACTTGTACATAGTCATTATGAAACTTACAAATGCTCATATCAATTAAGTGGTGAGTCTATATGAATAAGGCTGAATGTCTTACAAGGGGAACCATTAGTGGATGCGACCTTGGATCATATAAATAAGATAGTAATTCACTAAAGGAATATACTTGAGAAGAATATAATGAATATGATGAGTTCTTAGTCAACACCAATTGCTTACAATAAATATAAGTACCTACAAGTTGTTGTAAGAGGGTCGCCATACACAAATATAGAAGAGTAGTGATAAATGCATATGCCTACATATCACTACATAGGACCCGTTATACATTCAACAAGATGTAGTTTGAGAATAAGCATGAAAGAACTACAAAGAATGTAAGTAAGTATCTACAAGCTACCGTAAATTTTTTTTTTTCCGGCTCAAACATAATCTGTCGTAAATATTTTTCCGACGAATTTTTCGCCGGAATTCCGCCGGAAATATTTCCGTCGAATTATTTAACGCCGGAAGAGCTTTTCTGACGGACGTTTACCGTCGGAATAATTTCCGCCGGAACTGCTCATTCCCGACAGATTTTAGCCATTTTTCCGATGAAAATGAACGCCGGAAAATGACGTTTTTCCTGTAGTGATCACAATTCCATGTATTCGACCTGGCTGGGATTTGACCCCTCCACCAGCTGCCTTTGCCGATTTAATGCCAGTCGTTGGGCTTGTACTGGGTTACCCAACAACGAACATTATTATTATTATTATTATTTTGATGTTTTGTTTATGCCAAAATAATTAGTGCATCATTTTAAAATTTTGTCCAAATAAAAATGTAGAATCAAATGAAAGAAATATTTTTGAATACTAGTCATTACCCATGTCCAATCATGATCATGAACTGCATTTGCCATGATAAAAATTATTGTGCGATCGCACGAGTCCGCCGTGATCACAGCCTCTTTCGATTGGGCGCATTTTGTCATAATTGTGGTCTTTACAGACTGCGAAGGGCCTGCCATAGTCACTATTGTTGTTCGATCATGAATTCCATGTAGTGATCACTTTCTTTGTCGTGATCACAATAATCATTTAATAATATGCTTTTTGCAATGATCACAATCTTAGCAATATGTGTCTAAACTAAATTATATTTTCCATCAGTTGATTCAATAGATGTAGCAGGTCAGTTTAATCAATTAAATTTGTGCTTATTGGAAAGTCAAATAAATTTAGGGTCAGATAATTTTTTTATTCAATAAACGTCTAATTTTATAATTTTTTTTAAAAAAAATAAAATGAACATTTTTTAATTAATATCTTAGAATTAAAAGATAAGAAAAAAAAAAAGGAAAAAAAAAAAAAAGAACCAGTAAAGGATATGTGAGGTACACCCCGTCAACTACTCCCCCCATTTGTGGATCGCTCTCCACGTCACAACTCTATCCTTATTGATAACCTTTTTATAAATACCCACTGGACACTCGTCCACTTCCATCACCTCCACTAAGCCTTCAATGTAACCTTCTCGTCTACAATCCCCCTCTCCTTAATTCACTAGATTTTGATCTCCTGCGCAGCACTTCACAACAATTCACGCCTCAGCCTTCCTAACACAACTATCCAGCCCCTAAGACCCCTGGACATCTTTGTCACTTCCATCACCTTCAAGAAAGACTTTCAACAGAATGAATACAACAAAGGTACGCGGGAATTCTATGTGGAATTTATTTCAATTCATTTCATATATAAATTGAATAGCTACAGTTCTATTTATAGATGCTACGCGACATGGCTGACGTGTAACATGTGGCTGTGAGCTGAGTTTGAATATGTGGCTGTTTGTCTTAAATAGCCTAAATGTCCCAAAAAAAATATGTGGCTGTAAATCGTCTGTTATGCAGCTCGTCTTTTACAACCTGTTTTGCACATGGATTGTTACTTCAAAGAAAGCCTCTACCCACCTTACCATCTCTACAGCCTGCCTATATATTCAAACCTAATCCGTCCTCACCATACATCTCTCCGCAGCCATTCATGTCCACTACTTTCCGCGAGCGTCGCTGGTGAGGTCCTCTATCAGCTCCAGCCGCTTTGAACCCTAGCCATGGCGGAGCATGACTTAACCTCTCGCATTGCCCCTCACCTCGACCGCCATCTCGTCTTCCCGCTCCTTGAGTTCCACCAAGAGCGGCAACTTTACGCCGATGAAGAGATCCTCAAAGCCAAGATTGACCTTCTTAGCCAGACCAACATGGTTGATTACGCGATGGACAATCACAAGATCCTTTACCACACCGAGGAAATTCCGCAAGAGATGATGGAAAGGAGGGTAGAAGTAGTCGGGAGATTGAAATCCTTAGAGGAGTCTGCGGCGCCGCTGATTTCTTTTCTTCAGAACGCTGCGAACGCCCAGGAGTTGAGACTGGAGAAACTGTACAATCTCCAGATGCTCAATGACCGCTTTCAGATTGGTCAGGAGCAAATTGAAGCTTTATATCAGTATGCCAAGTTCCAATTTGAGGGTGGAAACTACTCAGGCGCTGCAGACTACTTGTATCACTATCGAGATTTGTGCACTAATAGTGACAGAAGTTTGAGTGCTCTATGGGGCAAGCTTGCGGCAGAAATTTTGATGCAGAACTGGGCCATTGCTCTTGAAGAACTTAATCGCTTGAAACAAATAATTGACTCAAAGAATTTTGCCTCTCCTATTTATCAGCTACAAAATAGAATATGGTTGATGCATTGGAGTCTTTTTATCTTTTTCAACCACGAAAATGGAAGAAATGGAATTATCGATCTCTTCTTCCAGGATAGGTACTTAAATGCTATTCAGACAAATGCAAACCATCTCCTACGTTATGTTGCAACTGCTGTCATTGTTAGCAAAAGAAGATGGAATATGATTAAAGAGCTGATCAAAGTTATTCAACAGGAAAACCATGTGTTTAAAGATCCCATTACAGAATTCCTAGAATACTTATATATAAACCACGACTTTGAAGGTGCACAACACAAGCTTCAGGTGTGTGAGCATGTGATTCTGAATGATCCTTTTCTCGGCAAACGAGTTGAAGATGCTAACTTTTCAACGGTGCCCTTGAAGGATGAATTCCTTGAAAATGCTCGGCTTTTCATTTTTGAGACCTACGGCCGCATTCATCAATGCATTGATATTGGCATGCTTGCAGAGAAGTTCAACATGAACTATGATGAGGCTGAGAACTGGATTATGAATCTTGTTCAAAATGCAAAGCTAGAAACCAAGATTGATTCTGTTTCAGGAACTGTTATCATGGAAACCAGCAATGCAAACGTATATGAGCAATTAATGGAGGCCATGAAGAATCTGAATACGAGGACTTATCTGCTTGCAAAGAGTTTGGTCGATCAAACGGCACAGTCTGCACGTTAGATTAAGCAGGTCATTGGTTCCGACCTTATTTTTTTTGTAGTTCAGAAGCCTGTATTATTTTATTCGAATATATGAGAAATTTGTTAGGATAATGTGGTAGATTCCTGTTGCTTTGTTAAGTGAATTAATATTTGAAAATATTCATAGAGTCAAGCTTGGTTATACCTTTTTCTTATTTCTTGTCACGAAATCAAGCAATTTTTTCTTGTCACAGGATATCCAAATATGAATGCAAGCATGGGCATAGGTGGCTTGAATCAAGGGGTATATGTTTTCCTGCGTACTATGGAGGCCAGGGACAAGGCTAATTTTCAAATGGCATTCTGCCTATGTCAAGCCAACGGCGAAGTTGATCCCAACGACGTTGGCGTCCGATTCATGTCATCGTCCTATTATTATAACTCTACCATTGTTATTTAATAATGTAACTTGACTAATAACATCCAGTTGCTATATCTTCTACATTCTCTCACATTTATAGAATTACAAACTTAAGTTTTGTTTGATACGACTTTTTTAATATTTTTTTAAGCTGCTTTTTAGTAAAAAATATTTAGTTCATAATATTTTTGTACTAAAAGTTATTTTAGATAGCAGTGAGAAAGTTCGTCCCAAACGAAGCCTTATTTTATGTGCTTTGTAATCTAATATATAGACTTTGTAACCTATTCATATAGTGGATCATTTTATCTGGATTAAACCTCTGAAATTTTTATATAAAAATTTTGATGTCTATTTCATCTTTTTTATCAGTTGGATGTTCATGAAAAACTAATACCTGAAATTATATTTCTATCGCAATAAAGTTTCTAGCACGCAAAAATTTCAAATCCTAAACATATTTATAAAATTCATAATAATAAAAAAATTAATTTTTGAATCTAGACATATTTAAAAATTGAATTCTGGAAATGTTCGAATATTAAATACAAAATATTAACAAATTTCTGAACATTGATGTTTCCCGATTACTACTGAATCGAATGCTTTTAAACATTTTTAAAAAGAGGGGTGATTGAGGCTTTTTAAACTAATGAAGATGTGGCTGTCATTAACGGATCATGCAGTGCAGCATGTAATTGTAGTAACTATTTCTGATTATTACAGGTCCTTATTTTATTAACAAATTCTGAATTCTCTCTATTTTTTGTTCCCTTAAACTTGGCTGTCGGCATGGTAAATCATAGTTCTGTTCTTTAGGAAACTATTATTTTAACTATAGAATTTAGAAATTGTTTAGGACGGTAGCAACATTTTATAAAGGTGATTATAGAATAAAGTAACTTTTTTTAAAATTGTTATAAAAAATAGCTTCCTAGCATAAAATTTATTAGAAGTTAAAAAAGTAAAAAGAAAATTAAAAATATAGTCGAATTCTAAAAACATTAAGAAAGCCGTTCAAAATGAAGTCTTAGACTTTGTTTGGGATGACTTTCTTACTATTTCTTAAAGCAGCTTTCTAGTTTAATTTTGTACTTGAAAGCTGCTTTAAGAAACAAAAATAAAGACGTCCTTGTTGACCTCTATGTATTATCCAAAATGAAAAAAAGTTTTTCTTACCTGTTATGCAACACTACCCGTCGAATCGCTGAATTCCTGCTAACATTGTATCCATCGAACCTCTGTTCTGGTTAATCCCGGATATCCCGCGCTCAAACCTTGGACTAGTCAAATCCAGGAATCCCACTGCACTCATATCACCTCCCACAAATCCCTCACCTCGGTCGAGTGTCCGAACACGTCGTTAAATGCTGAGCAAACGAAGCTTTCTGCTTCGATGGGTGGCTACGCTTCTTTCCTCCACGACACTCGCAATGTCTCCGATCTCTTCCCCTATCCTGCTTCCAACCTCCAAATCATCGTCTGGGCCTGATCTGTGACCGAACTTTGACAGTACCGATCCTCACTTGACCCTTAATTACCTGCAACTGACCTCCTCTCCATCTCTTGAAGCCCTCGTCTCCTTCTTCCTCCTCAACCCACGTACAACAGAACCGAAGCCGCTGAAGCCTTCAACCACGTCAAGGCCATAGCCACAAAAAAGCCCCCTCAAGCAAAGCTCCAACCTGCCTCGACCATATCAAAACTTCAGCCGAACCATCTCAAACTCTATTCCTCCTATTTTGATCTACGACCTTATCTACTGGTTCCTCAGCTCAATCCCTGTAGCCGAGATCTTCACAAACCCCTGCAGCCAACCCGACGTCCGACCTTCTCTAACCGAGAGAGAGAGAGAGAGAGAGAGAGAGAGAGAGAGAGAGAGAGAGAGAGAGAGAGAGAGAGAGAGAGAGAGAAATGACACTGCGGTTGCAAATCGATAGATCAAAGGATCTTTAGCCTATATGAACTTGCAAAACAATATGCCAAACTTTTGCAAGCATAATTCACTCACAAGACAATCATAATAAGTTTTCCAAGTTACAAAAAATTGGAAGACAAATACACTCAATTGCAAGAGACCATCAAATGTGCAAGTTCATCATGCAAATTACAATCTATTCCCAAGGAGGCTGAATTATTTGTAATGCTAAGATGATTCATACACAAGTAATAGAAATGCAAGGTGAATGAATATGAGCGAATACAATAGTGCTTATGTCATCAATGACAGTTCAATGTCCAGAAACTGCATTGAAAAAATGCTCGTGATAAATGTAAAGATACTCATACGACACATAGTAAGATAGTGGTAAGTAAAAGTATCTTCCTCTTACAGGCGGGGAATTCAACATGCAGCGCTGCAGAACCTTTGACTTGTACATAGTCATTATGAAACTTACAAATGCTCATATCAATTAAGTGGTGAGTCTATATGAATAAGGCTGAATGTCTTACAAGGGGAACCATTAGTGGATGCGACCTTGGATCATATAAATAAGATAGTAATTCACTAAAGGAATATACTTGAGAAGAATATAATGAATATGATGAGTTCTTAGTCAACACCAATTGCTTACAATAAATATAAGTACCTACAAGTTGTTGTAAGAGGGTCGCCATACACAAATATAGAAGAGTAGTGATAAATGCATATGCCTACATATCACTACATAGGACCCGTTATACATTCAACAAGATGTAGTTTGAGAATAAGCATGAAAGAACTACAAAGAATGTAAGTAAGTATCTACAAGCTACCGTAATTTTTTTTTTTTCCGGCTCAAACATAATCTGTCGTAAATATTTTTCCGACGAATTTTTCGCCGGAATTCCGCCGGAAATATTTCCGTCGAATTATTTAACGCCGGAAGAGCTTTTCTGACGGACGTTTACCGTCGGAATAATTTCCGCCGGAACTGCTCATTCCCGACAGATTTTAGCCATTTTTCCGATGAAAATGAACGCCGGAAAATGACGTTTTTCCTGTAGTGATCACAATTCCATGTATTCGACCTGGCTGGGATTTGACCCCTCCACCAGCTGCCTTTGCCGATTTAATGCCAGTCGTTGGGCTTGTACTGGGTTACCCAACAACGAACATTATTATTATTATTATTATTATTATTATTTTGATGTTTTGTTTACGCAATTAAAAATAATTAGTGCATCATTTTAAAATTTTGTCCAAATAAAAATGTAGAATCAAATGAAAGAAATATTTTTGAATACTAGTCATTACCCATGTCCAATCATGATCATGAACTGCATTTGCCATGATAAAAATTATTATGCGATCGCACGAGTCCGCCGTGATCACAGCCTCCTTCGATTGGGCGCATTTTGTCACAATTGTGGTCTTTACAGACTGCGAAGGGCCTGCCATAGTCACTATTGTTGTTCGATCATGAATTCCATGTAGTGATCACTTTCTTTGTCGTGATCACAATAATCATTTAATAATATGCTTTTTGCAATGATCACAATCTTAGCAATATGTGTCTAAACTAAATTATATTTTCCAACAGTTGATTCAATAGATGTAGCAGGTCAGTTTAATCAATTAAATTTGTGCTTATTGGAAAGTCAAATAAATTTAGTGTCAGATAATTTTTTTATTCAATAAACGTCTAATTTTATAATTTAAAAAAAAAAATAAAATGAACATTTTTTAATTAATATCTTAGAATTAAAATATAAGAAAAAAAAAGGAAAAAAAAAAAAAAAGAACCAGTAAAGGATATGTGAGGCACACCCCGTCAACTACGCCCCCTATTTGTGGATAACTCTCCACGTCGCTACTCTATCTCTATTGATAACCTTCTTATAAATACCCGCTGGACACTCGTCTACTTCCATCACCTACACTAAGCCTTCAATGTAACCTGCTCGTCTACAATCCCCCTCTCCTTAATTCACTAGATTTCGATCTCCATTGCAGCACTTCATAGCAATTCAAACCTCAGCCTTCCTAACACGACGAAGGCGGGAGATTCCATAGGCTGCTTAGTAGAGATAACTCCAACTTTAAGCATGGATGAACCTATGCAACAGGAACAAATAGCAGCCATGGATCCAAACTCCATGGACCATCTTTTGGAGGTTTCAAACGCATTGCCACCTCTTCATACCCAACAAAACTTGGTAAAATCTATTTACAATGACAAGGAGCACTTTTTGCCACCGATACTCTCATCAGGACTAACAGGATATCCAAATATGAATGCACGCATGGGCATAGGTGGCTTGAATCAAGGGGGTATAGGTTTTCCTGCGTGCTATGAAGGACAGGGGCAAGGCTTATTTTCAAATGGCATTCTACCTATGTCAAGCCAACGGCGAAGTTGATCCCAACGACGTTGCGGATGCCAAGTCCGAGTCCTGTCATCGTCCTATTATCATAAGGCAAATTATTAGGTGCATACACTGGAGAGAGAATCATCCGGATTTCTCTCTGTCTACAGTAAAAATGCAGCTGCTAGAGTCCCTGCATTTTTACTGCGCTTTTATTATAATCAGAGAGAAATCCTGATGAATGTCCGGTGTCTGAATCTAGTAATTTCTCATTATCATAACTTTGCCACTGTTATTTAATAATGTAACTGGACTAATACCATCCAGCTGCTATATTTTATTCATTCTCTCACATCTATATATATAGAATTACAAACTTATTTAATGTGCTTTGTAATCTAATATATAGACTTTTGTAACCTATTCAAATAGTGGATCATTTTATGTGTTACACCTTTGAAATTTTTATATAAAAATTCTGATGTCTATTTCATCTTTTTTATTTTTGTTGGATGTTCATGAAAAACTAATACCTGATAATTATATTTCTATCGTAATAAATTTTCTAGCACGCAAAAATTTCAAATCCTAAACATATTTATAGATTTCATAATAAAAAAAATTGATTTTTGAATCTAAACATATTTAAAAATTGAATTCTAGAAATGTTCGAATATTAAATGCAAAAAATTAACATACTTCTGATCATTAATGATGTTTTCCGATTACTCCTAAATTCGAGTGCTTTTAAACATTTTAAAAACTGGGGTGATTGAGGCTTTTTAAACTACTGGAGGTTGCCATGTAGCTGTCATCAACGGATCATGCAGTGCAGCATGTTATTGGAGTGACTATTTCTTAATGTTACAGGTTCTTAATTTATTAACGAATTCTGAATTATCTCTCTATTTTTTGTTACCTTAAACTTGGTTGTCAGCGTGGTAAATCATAGTTCTGTTCTTTAGAAAACTATTATTTTAATTGTTGAATTTAGAAATTGTTTAGGACAGCAGCAACTTTTTATAAGCTAATTATAATATTGTTGTGAAGAAAGCAATTTTTTTGAAAATTGTTATAAAAAATAACTCACTAGCATAAAAATTTATTAGAAGTTAAAAAAGTAACAAGCAAATTAAAATTATAGTCGTATTCTAAAAAGCAAAGCAGTAAGAAAGCCATTCAAAATGAAGTTTTAGATTTTATTTTGGATGGCTTTCTTATTACATTTTATCTAAATTGAGGGGAAGATCTGGCTTCTATAATCTTGCCTATAGGCCATATCCCATGATTTTTTCCATTTATATTTAATTTTTTTCACGAAAAATTATGGTGTCTTCTATGATATATATATATATATATATATATATATATATATATATATATATATATATATATATATATATATATATATATATATAATTTATGAATATCTTGGATCTTTATCTAACGCTGCAATATTAAATATTCAATATATCATCTTGAATATTCTAGCACATAATAATTTGATATTATTTATGATAAATATTCCCAACATTCTACAAATACTTAATAGATATCTGATAAATAATCTCTCAATCATGAACAACATAATCCAGTTGATAAAGAACATCTATGCATGACCTTGCAGGATCACTTGTGGAGCATCAAATTCAAATGCTTTAGCTCTAGCTTAGAGGAGCTAGTCAACAAAGATCATCATTCTAACATAATTGAGCTCCTTGACCACAAAATCAGTGATAGGCAAGTGTTAAAGAATTTGATGCCAGCCACATAATGCTTTCAAATTATAATGTTCTAATTCTCCTTTAACAAACAAATAATTCAACTGTCATGAGTTCCATATCGTCGGTAGCTCATATTCTTGTTGAACTATACATTTAAAAATTATCTTGACTCAGTTTGGCTTGTTCTGAAGAAATATGGTAATATTTAGAAGATTGTTTTTTACAATTTCCAAAGCTTTTGTGTTCATTGTAAAGCTGTTGGTCACAAAAATTCAAAATGTCTCATCTTATACTCCCATTTGAGGAAGGTTGTTGAGACTAAACATACTCAATTTGATTCTGATCATGTGGCTAATGATTCTGTTTTGGTTGTGGGCTCTGATAACGTGGTTTCGAATGAGTAGGATGTTCCGACTGATAATGTGGTTTTAACCAACGATCCGCAAATTATCCCCTTTCCCTTTGACATTAACATCTTTGTTTCCAATGATTCTGATGCTATGGGTGTTGAGGACATTAATTCTTCTATGGCTGCTAACTTGGATATGATTGATTTCTATGCATCTGCATGTTGATAGTAACATCTTGAATGTAGTTGACCATACTCTAATGTTCATAGGTGTGGATTTTTTGAGCTGTGTCACTGTTATTAGTTTACCCATTTAGCATATATCTTATAATGTTTTGAAAAGTATGAAAGGTGGTTTGCAACTCCCGGTCATGACTGACGTTGTTGGTCATTTTTATTGGGTTTATGAGTACTTCTCGAGTAACAAACGCCATGATGGTGAGATTGAAGATGGTTGTACTAATGTATTTTTTGGGGAATATGATTTGAATGTGGAGAAAATTGATAATGCTGGATTTTCGACAATGCTTGGAAAAAAAAATCTTGAGCTGAATTTTAAATATGTCGTTGGTTGTTCTACTAGATGTAATTAAGTCTTCTACTTAGATCTTTGGGGGTGTTAATTTGTTGTTTTGTCAAATTTCTGCTGTTGGTGGTGATTTGGTTCCCTGGTGGCCTTTTTTCAAATTGGCTTTTGGTCATGTTGTTGGGGTTTTCCTTCTCGTGTGGGTGTCGTTTGCTTTTGTTGGTCTTGGTGGGGTGTTGATGCTTTGCGTGTTTTTGGGTGGCTGTAGCTATGCTATATGGTAAGGCTTTATTGGTTTTTCGGGGTCTTTCTGGTGGTTGGTTCTCAGGTGGGTCATTGGGCTCGTTCTTTTGTTGGGTTGTTGTTCAAGGTTGTGTTGGTTTTGTGGGATGCTATTATGGCTCCTTGGCCTTTTCCTCTGGTGTTTATTCTCTTTTTCTATATCCATATTGAAATTCTAAATGTTAAAGGGTGTTGCTGGAGGTTCTGTTTGGGCTCTAGGCTGCTTATCTCTCTGGTCTCTTATCAGGCATTATTATTTGTTATTTAACTATTTTTATTTGTTTGTCTCTAATTTTGCAACTACTTGTCCTTATGTTGGGAGCTCTGGGTTGGCTGGTTCTTGGTGCTTCATTGTGTATCTGTATTGAGTTCATCTCTTGAGGTTGGCTTCTTGCCTCCCTATATATATATTTTTCTTTTCTTTTTTTGCTCTTGATTATTTTATTAGATAGGATCGCTAGATCAATAGATTTTTCTTCGAATATAGTATTTTTAGAGAGCTTTTGATCCTTTAAAAACTTGTAATTTTATTTAAATTAATGCGTAGGCCCCTATGAGGATTTTAGAAAAAAAAATCTTATTAAGATCTCTTGGATACTACTAGTTCAACCAATTCCTTCTCATACTTTTTAATCAATCCATAATCTTTTGAGAACCTTAGTTGATTACTTAAATTATCCTTGCCTCGTAGAAAACCATTGTAATATTATATGATATAGACTATCCAAAAAATTCAACAAGAAGATCCCATCATTGAAAAAGCTTAAAATATTTGAGCTTCTCATCTCATTAATCCTCATCTTGTTGGAATTTTTAAGAGAAGTAAGATAGAGCTAACTATAGATCTATCATTTTCAAGTAATTTATTTAAATTTTATCATTTATTTTTTATTTACAAATACTAAATTAGAACAATTGGAAGACACAAACTCCACTATAAACCTTGGAAGATACACTTAGAAGTAAGCCTCATTTGGAAGTTATTGATGGAAATGGTTCTTATTAGAAAATCTCTATTAGAGCAAGTGATTGACATGATATCTAAAAATATCATACGGTGTTAGAATGTATAAGTTCTTTCAAATGTCTCAGAAGCATAAACTTATGAAGGAATATATTTTATCTAAAAGCCTCAAAAGAGTTCAGACTACATATTTTCAAATTGCATAAGTCTCAAAAGGTGTAAATATCCCAAGTCTAAAAATCTTTACAGGACAAATCTTAGAAGATGCAGGTTTTTCATTTATTAAAATAATCTCAGAAGATGCAAGTCTCAGAAAGTACATAATTTTTATTTATTTCAATAAAACATAATAATAAGTTTTTATGTTCCTCTACTTAGTCATAAGACTTTAGAAGATATAGGCCTAATAAGATACAACATTTTTTAATCAATTAAAAATCTCAAAAGGAGCTGGCCTTAAAAGGTTCACAACCTTTATTCTTCTAATGATATCATAAACACAAGTTGATTCAGAAGCTTTGAAGAGTACATAATATATAACAAAGTAGTTAATAAGGAATCAATATAAATAAGTTCTAATTGGTGGGCAATATTTTTTTATTACTAATTTAAAATTTCAATTATGAAATATTAAATTTCTTAGAAGACATGAATATTTCAAATACATCTTTAAGACATCTTGAGGCTTAGTTTTTTATGGGGATAAGTTCTCAAATAGCTAGATTACTCTTATATGAAGATAATAATTTCATCTGTTATCATAATTACTTTTAATTAATGTCATGATTGTTCAATAATTTCTATGGTGCACTACAGGAAAAATGGGAAAAATGGCAAATACCGGCGGTTTTCACCGGCGGTTTATAGACCGTCGGTATTACCGACGGCTCGCCGGCGGTTAAGCCGTCGGACTGTAGTGACGGTCAAATCGGCGGCTTAGCTATGATACACCGTCGGTATTACCGACGGTTTATAAACCGCCGGCTATCAATATTAACCGGCGGTTATCCGGCGGTCGAAACCGCCGGTGATAAGTGAATTTTTTACCGGCGGTCTAGACCGCCGGAAAATCGCCAGTAAAAGCTCTAATACGAGCCCCGTCGCCCCGCTCATTTCATTTTCACTCTTTCCTCTCTCTCTCGGTCGCTCGCTCTATCGTCTCCTCCGCTCGTCCGATCAGCCCCCGACGAAGGAACTCCGACTGCCGACCCCATTCCGACCGCCGCCGACCCCAGTCCGACCGCCGCCGTCCCCTGTCCGACCGCCGCCGACGAGTTTACTCCGACGCCCGACCGCCGACCGATTCCGACCCCAAACAAACCGATTTCTCTTTTAAGGTTATTTTTTATGGTTTTTCTTTGATTATTTGATGATATTATCTTGTTAGTTAATGTTTTATACTTTAAAAATGTGGGAGAGAGTTATGGTGCATAGGTTTAGGTGTGATACTAATGTTTCTCAAAATCAATTTGGATTAATGCTTGGTTGTGATGCAATGGAAGTCATACATTTTTTGAGAGGTTTTATGGAGAAATATAATGAGAATAAGGAGGATCTATATATGATATTTATCTATTTAGAGAAAATATATCTTAATATTCCAAGAGAAGTGCTATGGAGGGTTCTTAAGAAGGAAGGAGTTAATAATGCTTATATTAAAATCATTATTGATATGTATGTAGGAGCTATTACTTGTGTTCAAATACATGGTTATTTGATCAAGTATTTTCCTATTTCGGTTGGATTATATCAAGCAAAGAAGATGAACTAAGGCTTGTAAAATGGTTTTCTGGTTAAAAACTTTCTAATTGAAGACATTTTTGTACTGGAAAGACGTTGTTTTAGAAAGTAGCAAAATAGTTGTCCTGAACGAAGTCTAAGTAGGATCAATCGGTTATGGTGGATAAAGCGGATCAGGGCTCCCTAGGTAGGAGTTTTTCTATAATTAGACTTGGATGTGTGGGGGATGACGACACTTACCCTGGGAAGGGCGAGTTCCTGTGATGTCTGTATTTTATTATTTTTATCTTGATACTTAATATGTACTCCAAAGTACAATCAAAGTCATATTCTTGATTTGTGTTCTAATTGATAATAATTTGATTATGCTTATGTATATAATTGATAGGATGTCCAGAAGATAAGATATGTATTAATGGATTCAAGAGTTCAGTAACGGGGAAGAAAAGGAAATAAAGACAAGCGTTTCATTATTTAATTTTCAACTCCCTGTAGAAACCTCTAAAAGAGATAAGCAAGCAGGCGTAAGGATCATAACAAAGTGATATCATTTTTAAAATAGCACAATAGAAGTTTTTCTTTTTCAAGTAATTGAACATTTGACCCAATATTTAGATAAAATTATCCTTTGAAAATTTTGTTTTGAGATGGCCTTATTAAAATTCGATTGCTTTGAGATGGTGAACATATAACAGATTGTTTATGCCTCCAACATGTAGGGTACGTTTACTTCAACGTGCAAATGACTATCCAAGAAGAGAGATATTGGATGTATAACAGATTGTTGCCGGGTCGAAAAGGATTGACAGTTGAATTTATACAGGGAGTTGAAATTTTCATTCAAGTTGCATCTCAACTGCCTTCCTTTCAGCTTGATAAAATGTTTAGATGTCCGTGTTCGAAGCATAAAAATCTAGCATTCCTAAAGCCCGATGATGTGAAACTTGATTTATATCGTAGGGGATTTCTTCCAAACTATTGGATTTGGACATCACATGGCGAGTACGAGCCACATAGAGATGCTCATGCTGGTTCATCTACAGCTTATGAAACATTTGATGAAGATCAAATGAGTAGACCCTATGAAGACCTTATTTTTGATGTAGCAGGTCATAATTTAAGGTCAAATGTGGAAGAGCCACCAAATACAGAGATACAAAAATTCTTTGAGTTATTACATTCAACTCAAAAGCCAATTTGGGAAGGTTGCAGTACACATTCGGAATTATCCATTGTAGTGAGGATGCTAAGTATTAAAACTGAGTATAATATTCCCCGTGAGTGTTTTAATGACGTTATTGGTCTTATGAAGAAAACTAATCCAGCTGACAATTTAATTCCCTCAGACTTGTACCGAACAAAGAAATTAGTATCCAAGCTGGGTCTCACTGCTATAAAGATTGATTGTTGTATCAATAGATGTATGTTATACTATAAGAATGATGCAGCATAAGTTATTTGTCGCACCTACAATACTCCTCGGTTTAAGCAAAACTCGGGAAAACAACGTCGTCCAAAGAAAGATGTGCCATATTCCCGTTTATTTTATTTACCAATTATTCCAAGACTTCAGCGGCTCTATGCATCAATGAGTTCAGCAGGCCATATGAGATGGCATAAGGAGAAAATAAATGTTTCGATAAAGGAGAAAATATTTTTTTTATAAATTTAAATATTTTTTATTATCAAAAATACTAAAATTTATCATGTTTTTAGGTACAAAACCCTGATAACAAATGTTTCGATAAAGGTTTGCAAGCATTAGCATGGGGTCTTATGCGAAAAGTTAAAACTTGGCCAATATATATAGTGAATGGGTTCAGATTTCATACCAAATCGTGGAGTGAATGAAGAAAAACTGAAAATTGTGGAGTATGTGTTAGAGGGAACACTCATGAAGAAGATGAGTGTGATTATTATGGTATTCTGAATGAAGTCCTTGACTGGGAGTACCCAGGCGAAGATGAGAATTTTGTATGCTTATTTAACTGTCAATGGTATGATCTAGTACAGAATAGAGGCACAAGGGTTCATCCTGCATATGGTTTAGTAGATGTTAAACATAGTAGAAGATACGGAAAGTTTGATCCATTTGTGTTAGCAAGTCAAGCTATTCAAGTTTATTTCAGCAAATATCCCAGTGGTCGTAGAGACAAACAAGATTGGCTAGCTGTCATAAAAACAAAAGCACGGAGAATAATTGATCAACAATACATTGTAGCAATTGCACATCAAGAGGATGAGATGTCAAGTTGTATGCCTGTTGAAATTGAGGAGATGACAACTATAACCTCTACTATTGAAATGGAGTTAGAAGATGTGAATAATTCAACTAGTTCAGGCGAAGAAGAGAATGAGGATGAAAGTGAAGATACCCTTGAGAGTGATGAAAATAGTTTTGAAGATTATGATTAGTTTTTGTAATTTAGAATTGTAGAATTTAAATATTTTGTAATATTTTTACTGCTTAGAAATGATATTGTATTTTGCCACCTTGTCTTTTATTAACTGCTTTTTTGTAATTCATTAACTGCTTTATTAACTGCTTCTCGTAATTCATTACCTGATTCATTAATTGCTTCATTAACTGCTTTATTAACTGCTTTTCAATGGTTTAGTAATTTTTTTTTTAATATTGTAGATGGCTTCAGGCGATGATCCTCCTCGTAAATCATTTACCTCAAAGTTCCGTCGGAAGAAGATTACTGCTAGCAGACTCACACAGGCTGAGGTAGGTGAGGGGCCTTCAGTTCCACCAAATCTACCTACACCATCACCGCCACCACCTGCCAGGAGCCAGCAGTATTCACCAGAGCAGGGTCAGGGACAGTTAGATTCACCTACTGTTGTACCTCCATACTTCCCTGGCCACTTCCCTCCCAGCTCGACGAGTCCTCGCTTTCCCTCTCCAGATCAGACACATGCTTCTCCATTCTATCCATATTACCCCCACCATCATCACAGGCAGCTGGTCCATCCACTGGTCCTCGCCCTCCTTACCCTTACCCATATTACTACCCCTATTCGGTGCAGCATGAACAGGGTGAACCATCACGACCACCAGAGGTTGGCGCTAGCAATCCTGCAGCAGCAACACATAAGCGTCAATACATCGAGCCTGACGGCAATAAGTAAGTTCAATTTAAGTTATTAAGTTGTTTTTATTTTGATATATTACATGTTATTGATAAACAAAGTCACTTGCAGCTTCAATCCTTCAAGGCCATCTATACATATGATCCGGGATATAATAAAGAATAAGTATGATGCTCCTTACTTATCATGGAAGAAGATCCCAAAGCCAGTTAGAGATATGTGATTTGGAGAATTTAAGGTATATTTTTTTTGGTATGATTTCAAATATATGATTTAATTTGTACTAATCTTTTTGATATTGCCTAAATTTTTACAGAAAGAATTTAGGTGGTTGCCTGAGTACAACACGAGGATCAGATCAAATTTTGAGAGGAGAGGAGCGACCAGTCTCAGAGACATGTTCACGGACATTAGAAAGTCTGGGCAGCATCCTAATTGGATTGGAGAGGGCGTTTGGGCAGATTTGAGTAGTGCTTGGGCTACCCCGGAGTTTATAAAAATGAGAGAGCAGAATAAACAGAATAGAGCCTCTGACTGCGGTGGTTTAGGAAGCTCTCTTCATACTGGTGGATCTGTACCTCATACGGAACATAGGCGGCGACTGGTAAGTGTTTTAAATTGGTTTATTACATATATTTATGTTAGTATAACTAAGCATCAAATTTTTAGAAAGAGCACCTTGGTCGGGAGCCAACACCATTGGAGTTGCATACAAGAACTCATCAACATCAAGCTGACCATCAGTGGGTTGATGAGAAGTCTAAGAAGGCTCATGTGAGTAAAATTTATTGGAGTTTTAGAATAAAAAATTATTTTAATAAAACTAATTGTAACTCACAGGATGATTTCGTACGAGCTAGAGAAAGTCGGCAGTCCACTGGCGAGGGATCATCTTCTGGATCGGCCCACATTTCTGAGTATCATACATGGTCAGAAGTTGTTGGTGGAAGACAAAGGAAGAGGGTATATGGCATGGGTTCACATGCTTTTGCTATTGAGGGCAGTTCATACACCTCTGCATTTCATGATCCAAGTGGAGCTGAAGAATCTGTAAGCGAGAGGGTTGCAGCGCTTACTAGAGAGATTGAAGAGATGAAAAGGGTTCAATCTAGAGAGATTGAAGAAATGAGAAAGGTTCAGAATGAAATGCAAGCAGAGTTGCAATCCTACAGAGCTGGAAAACAGAGGAAGAAGGACCAACAGGAGCAGCCATCTACAGATAGTAAGGATACATATGATGATTAGATCTATTTTATGTTTGATGATTATATTAATTAGAACTTGTGAACTTCAGAACTTGTGATTGTAACATTATCATGAACTTACTTATGAACTGTGATTGTAATGTTATGATGAGCTTGTGATTGTATTTATAATTTATGGTTGTGATGAATATAGCGGCGTGTTGCCCAACATATGATTGTGATGAATATAGCGGCGTGTTGCCCAACATATATTGCTCTTTCTGAAGATTTAGACTTTAGGGTGAACCTCCCTCAAATAGAGGGGATGCTGTCAATTTTTTTTTTGCAGGTGCTACAGGTTTCCGGCAGCTAACCGGCAGTTTAGCCGCCGGAAACTACGATACCGGACGGCCAATAGCCAGCCGCCGGTAATGGCATCACACCGTAGGTTTATTACCGGCGGTTACCGACGGCCACCGGCGGTTATACGGTGGACATCCGGCGGTTTAGACCGCCGGAAATACCGACAGTTAGACCGCCGGCTTTCGCCGGTTAAGTAACCAGCAGTCTTCCGGCGAAGGCCGTCGGTTTTAAAAACATACGACGGCTAACTAAACCGTCGGAGCATCGTCGGTAAAAAGACCGCCAGTAGGCCGTCGGTCAAATAACTGGCGGCGTCACAGCCGGAAAACCGCCGGCATTAAATCCGGTTGAAACCGGCGGTCGGAGCCGCCGGAAAACCGCCGGCTACATAAACCGCCGGCAAAAAACCGCCAGTAATAGTTTCCTACGCGATTTTTTCCGGCGGCGCAAAAACCGCCGTAAAGCCGCCGGTAGACAAAAAAACTGCCGGTTAATATAGGCTAATCGCCGGAAAAAACCGCCGGATTTCGACGTTTTTCCTGTAGTGGTTTCAGCAACTTGACATTTAAGAATCAAATTTCAACCAAAAATAAAATGTTAAAAATTTCATAAAACATACATATTTACATCATCAATCAATAAAAAAAATCAGTCTAAAATTTTGAGAAGAACTGCAAAAACAAGTAAGTAAGGTTCTCCAAAAGAAGAAAACCACTATACCAAATTCATGATGTTCACACCTTTGGGATCTTCAAATTTCACAATGTAGGTGGTGTGCGTATCTCCAACATTCAACACCATCCTACTCTCAATTTTTTGGTTCAAAGTTCATACCAATAGTCACTTCGATTGAAGAATAGTTTTATTCCTTAGCTTTGATTCCATGACTAGGAACACAAATTATTTTCCCTAAACTATGGCACTCAATTGTTAATCATAAAACAATCCCATAACATAGAGGTAATGAATGTGATCATGGGGCTGATGTCATATATGAGGGCCAAATCATTAGTTGCAATTGGGTCAATATGACTTGAGGATGTAGCAAAGATGCTAGCCCATATTGTCATAGTTATAAGTTGATGTGGGGGGATCGTCGTTGGATCGTTGGAAGAAGAGGATGCTTGAAGGATTTCCAAAAACAAGATAACTAACCGAAGCTCAAAGGCTTAAAGGAGAATTCTATTCATCAAAAATGCCTTTCCTACTACAATGCATACATATATAAACTATCTATATAATCTTCTAGAAAAGCCTTTAATAAACTATATTAAGGTAGTCCTAAGGAACACTTAAGCTATAATGTTCCACATCATAAGGGTATCTCCAATTGAACTTCAAACGCTTGAATGACGTCACTCACGAGCTCCAATCGAACGGTAAAATTTCTGCTATTTGCTTGCGGGTGAACAGTGGGACGCCAATATTGACGTTGCACTGTTCATCTTCGTTATTTTTTTATCTGTACCAAATTTGCCGAAGAAACACGTGAAGGAAGAGAAAGACCATTACCTTCGCAAAAGGGGGCAAAATGGAGTTTGATTGGAGATGAATCATAACATTTTTTAGTTTCACGGTATTTTGGAGTGAAAAATGAAATTTTTTGTTGGAGATGGTCTAATTGTCGATTTGCAGCTGAACATGTAGGATGGTTGATCTTGAGCAGAGCTGCAAGACTAGTCACATGTGGTGTGGCCATGGAGCATCTTCTTTGCAAACAAAGCATTAAGTTCAGGCTAGTGTGATTTATACCTATCTCAAATGGCCATGGCGTGAGAATGTTGATGTTCGAAGGCTTGACTGTTAGGTTTTATAATGCCTCCATTATAAAAGGTAGCAAAAACCGATGAGAGCTGGGCACTGAATTACATGTATATAAAATAATGGTTACTATTAGATTAAAATTTTCTCATTGATGATACGTGGTTTCACTCTTTGAAGAGAATATGGAGACTAAAGATGGGTACGTAGGATGCTAAGATGATTTGAGAGAGATGAGATACAGAACCTGAAATTTGTGTCACTCAAGAAAAACTTTTAGTCATAAAAAGATCTAAATGTGTCTAAAGGGATCTAAAATACATCCCCTCACCTTTTATTTATAAGAATTGATAGCTACATGATAGTCTACATAAAAATGGATATAAAGTAAATTGAGAAATATGACCAAATACAGATTATTCTTTGCATGTTTCATAATTTGAAAAGTGTTATGTGTGTCTCTTCACTTTTGGCCCAACTCTCGGTTTCTTGGCAACTTTCTTTGATTGAGTATTCAACAAGGCCCGCCCCAAGAACTCAGACTGTGCAAGTATTGCAATTGGCAACTTTGTTGATGATGCCATTGTGATCCTCAGCTATTACAACTGACGACATTGTGTCTAAGGGCCATCTTCCAGTCTAAGGCTTCGTTTGGGACGACTTTCTTCTTGCTTCATAAAACTGTTTTCTAGCATAAAAATTAAAATTTTTATACTAAAAAGTCGTTTTAAGAAGCAGTAAAAAAGTCATCCCAAATATAACCTAAAAGATAACTTTTCATGCTGGGCAAGTAGTTCCCAAGACAGTTTGATAATCTAAGAACTATTACAGAAGAAGAACAAAAAAAAAAAAAAAGGAAGAGATTTTATAATCTAGATTACAGAAATGCTCTTGGAACTATGTAAGAGAAACAAGTTAGGAGCTGTAGTGGTATAACAGTTTGAATGTACAACAAAGGAAGTCATTTTTCATGTTCACGGATTTTGATAAGTATCTGTTCAGGGAATGGTAAACTAGCATACTAGGAAAAAATAACTTTCTCTTCAACCCGGGGACAATGTGAATACAATATGTAGAAATTCTTGGTATATTTCAGATGGATATGACAAATATCAAAAACCAAGTATCAACTATAAGGAGAATGTTCAGCAGAGGTCTGGTGACGGTCAAAGATCCAGTGATATTTAATGAATTGGCAGATGTCCGACAATGATCAATGATAGCGAAGAAATTAGGCAGTGGCCCACGAACGGGAAAAAGTCCAACAATGATCATTAATGGTCAGGAAGAGATTCAGAGGTGGTTAATGGACGGGCGGAAGTTTGACGATGGTCGACAAACGAGCAGAAGTATGGAGACGGTCGGTGGTTAGGAAGAGATATGGCGGCAGCTGACAAACCAGCGAAAGTCCAATGACAGTCGATGGTCATGAAGAGATCCGGTGGTGGTCGACGAACATACTAAAGTCTAGTAACAATCTGTGGTCTATAAGAGATTGGGCGGTGCTCAACGGCAAAGGAGCTACACAAATTTTCTCCCCCCCCCCCCCCCAATATGAATAATGGGGACTATATATATATATAGTGACATGACTAGTAAATATGGAAAATATCATGGGCACATTGGGAATATTCCATCAGACGGCACATAGTGATCCCCTTGATCATGAAGCATTTAGATGCCATAGAGATACATATATAATTAAGTGATATTGGGATCATTGTATTCATCTTATCGGCGACTATAAACTTGATGACCAAATAATTTCTAAATGTGACATGCTTATAGTCAAATCTAGAGGCTCGATGAGATGAATCCAACGAGCTCAAGATTGTCAAATTCTAATATCATTAATACATACAAATACCTAGTATATGGTCCATAATCAAGGGTATCAATATCGACCATCCATTCAAACCACTCCCAACGTACTCTTGATCTCCCTCATATTTACTTATCATGCCACTCTTAGAAAATTATAAATAGATCTCTCATTCTTCATGGAAAGAGACTCAAGCAAGAAAGAGAAGGAAGAAAGAGAAATCAAAGTTCTCTAGCTACTAGACTCCTTGACTACCGATCGTCACCAGACTATTGCCGAACTTCTTTGACATCAACTGATACAAGACTTCTAACCGATTGCTGACTGATGCCGGACTTCCGCCCAACCACCAACTGCCACTGGACTTTTACCCAACCACAGACTAATGTTGGATTTCCACCAGGCCACTTACTGACGCCTGATTTCCACCTAACCACCAATTGTTGCCGCACACTGCCTAGCTACCAACTGACGCTGAATTTTCATCTGACCAATGAACGTTGTCGGATTTCCATCCGATCTCTGGTCGTCACTAGATTTTAACCCTACGATTGCTTGTTGTAATATGACCGTCTCCAATTTCAAGAACGAAACAATCATTTATAATCTATTTAAACATTAGTGGAATCATTTTTACTTAGTGTGACCCCATAATTTTTCCCTTCAAGGTTTTCCACGTAAAAAATTCTATTGTTTCTTTTTTCTCTGTTTATATGCTGGATACTCATGCAATACGAAGGCGTAAAGTTTTTCGTACTTCACCGACACGAATACTATAGCCCGCAACAATTTAGGAGCAGACCTTTCACTACAAGTTATTTCATTAATTTGATATCTATATTAAGCTAAAGTTCTTGTTTAGAGTTTTCTTAAATTTTGGGTTAGTTGTTATTTCAGGGTTGGTTTCTTTTATTTATTTTTTAACTTGACATTTAGTTCTTTTATAATGAGTTGTCATTAAAAATGCATCTAAATTTTATGTCTTATTATATTAATGTTTATAGATTCTTCTTACAATGAAATTTCATGTCTTACTGTTGTGATTCAACCAAAAAACCGACCGGGAAATCTCACGATTTCTTGTTGGTTGAACTCTGGCATATCCTAGAAGACAGGCTTCTACTTGTTGTTTAATAAATAAAAAGGCCTTCAGGCGCATGGAAGAAGCCAAAGTGTACCGAGCCGTCTCATGTGTTTGAACTCTAGAGTGAACTAAGCATTCGTGTGTGCTTGAAGACTTGCTGGCGTGGTTATAGTGCTTTGCGGCTGCTAGATTATTGGGCCTATTTTTGTTTAACGCCTCCAAGTTCTTTATTTTTTCTGTTCTTGGAGATACTAACATGTTTGTTTCCCTTAGCTTTTTCTGATGGTATTCAGGGTTTCTCATTATGACTGGGTTGGTAAAGGTGTGGTGGGTTTTGCTGGAGCTGACTTCTGGGGATGTCATTTGGATGAAGGGTATTCCTGTTTTCCGTTTCCTTCTGCTTTCTTTTTTTTTTCTTCTGTTGTTTTTGCAGGTTTGCTTCCCTCTTCAGGGAGTTTTTGGCAAGGAAGTCTGGGCTGATTGGAGATCTTTAGAGCTTTCTTATTTTTGGGCACTCCTTCTGTGCCGCTTTAGAATGTTATTAGGCAATTTTGTATTCCGTATAGGTGGGGATAATCAGCCCTTAGGTTTTTTTTGTCTTTTTGATTAATTGTAACTCTCCAAGCAGTAGCAGACTGATGGTCCCCTTAAGGACTTGTAATTTTTCCTTATATCAACGTATAGGCCCCTCCGTGGGTTTAAACTAAAAAAAATAAAAAATTAAAAGAGTGTGTGCTTGAAGACTTCCTTTAGGCCTGTCACGACCCAACCCAACCGGGACGGATCCCGTTCGCATCGGGTCGTGACGGAGCCAACAAATCTAGGATCTGGCTTTGGAATTTGCTTCAGATCGAACTTTCTTCCAAATATAATACAGACAGAAAAACACAGAGCTATTATAAACATCCAAACACAGCGCATATCATCTATCTTTTCATTCATCAAAATAATCATATACAGATACAGTGCATGGCTTCAGACAGAGAGAACATAACAGAACAGAAAAGCCATGACTGTACAAAAATCAAAAGTATCAAGTACCTAATCACAGATCAGACTCAGAACGTTTAGTCCAAGACCTCCTTTCCTTTCCCAGAACCTGAAAACCACGTAGAAAATAAGGATGAGCTAACAGCTCAGCAAGATATCAATCACCAATCCAAATCATCAGAAACTCACATCAGAAATCATATCAGAAAAGTATCCGTACAGAATTCGAACAATCATACAGAAATCGTATAACAGATAGAACAGATAATAGCTCAATCAGAAATTTGCTTACTGATACAAAAAACTGAAGTCATGTCGAATCGGAATTCAGAACAGATATCATAAAGCTTTCAGAGTAGATAGAATCGTACAGAATAATCAGAATCGTACAGAAATACGAAATCAAATAATTAACAGAGCAGATTCAGATATCAGATTTCAGATGTCCCTGACACAAACAGAATCTCGACGGATTCTGGCCCCTTATGTCTCCCTTCCCTGACACAGACAGAATCTCAACGGATTCTGGCCCCTTATGTCTCCCGTTGTGCTTATAGCACCAGAACATAAAAGATATCAGAGGTTCCGGAACATTTTCAGATTTCAGAGCTCATTTCAGATTTCAGAATTCCCTGACCCAGACAACGGAATCACATAGGATTCCGGCCCCTTATAACTCCCTTCTAATAGCACAAACACATCAAATATTCAAATCATCTTATTTCAAAAAATTCAGAAATCGTACGAAAATTAATCAGCATAACGGCAGTGTACGAAATTTACACAAAATTCACATATCCAAAAATTTACCAAATTATCACAGAATATTCACAACAACATTATAAGACTTTCATTGTACTGAATAAACATTTTTCAACATCCTGATAATTTGCAGTTCAATCAAAACACTGCAGAATCCAAAATATCCGGTAAAAATCTTCTAGAAAATACTCAAAATGTGCATAATTAACATCTCAAAGACATACCAAAAGTTACGCGGTAAAACATTTAGCAGTGCAAAATAAAATCAATTATTCGCTAACAGAAACAAATCTCGGAACAGAAAACGCGTCAAAAATCTCGTTTCTGAAAATTGAGAAAGGCAGAATGTGCCTTACCTCGAGTCGGTCAACTTCTCTAACTACCACAACGGACGAAAATAGATCAGAGTCGCCCAAAAATTCTCTTTTCCTTCGTTTTTCTCTCTCCTTGACGTCCTTTTCTTTTTAAAATATATCGTTTCCTTATATATCCAGACTGATCGTACCGGACGATCGCAACTTCGTCCCGAACGATCTATGCTTTGGACGAATTTCGTCCAGACGAAATTAATTATCGTCACGGACGACTTGGGCTCTAGACAGATTTCGTCTAGACGAAATTAATTATCGTCCCGTACGATCTTCTCTCGGTAAGAATTTCGTCCAGACGATCCTATTTTCGTCCAGACGAACCATACAGCCAGCATTGTTTTCCTGCACAACCTGTACCGATCGTCCCGGACGATCGAACTTCGTCCGGACGAACCTGGGAGCAAAATAGTCTTTACAAGGCCAATGAACAAAATGACCCCAAAACCACGCCTTTGCGTGTTCTTGACGCCGGACAATAAAAAACGAATTAAAGATTGAAAACAGAGACAGAACAAGAAGAACTCTTTTTTGTACCAATATGTAGGAGATGAAGTGAATGTTTTTTTTTTATTTTTTTTTTTATTTTTTTTAAGAGCTTTCAAGACCTATATTATAGTCGTTTTTACTCATATTTATAAATGAAAATAGAAAGCGAGTACCAATGGCTATTCTAAGCTACCTCAGTTGATTTGGAAAGCTTTCCAAATTTAAATAACCTTTTGTTTGAAAAGTTTTAAATGACTCATTATTGTAATTGATTAAGTTGATTTGATTGGGAATTGATTGAGATTTAATTGATGCATAAATTAGGATGTTTTTCCTATTTTGTTTTCCTAAATCTTTATAAATTGAGGTTTAAAGGCTACATGAGAGATTAACAAAGAAAGCTTGAGAGATACTATAATTCCCTATTGTTCTTCAACGTAATGAAATCATTCCTTCCCTGTAGAAGTAGGCATCTTCGCCGAATCACATTATTGTCGTGTTCTTTGTATTATTTGTAGTGCGATTTCTAATTTGTATTATTTCCGTTGTGTTTATTGAACAACAACTTCAAAGAAATCAATAAAGTACGCCTATAACTATTTCAGATTTAGGGTTTGTTTGGGGAGGCTTTTTTATTACTTTCTAAAACGGAGTTTTAGTACAAATTTTTTTTTTTGTACTAAAACTCTGTTTTAGAAAGCAATAAAAAAGTCGTCCCAAACGAAGCTTTAATTGTAAAATAAAAGATGAATCTGAATGAAGTTAGATTAAAAAAAAAACACTAACACTTAATATATTAATGTTTATACATTTTGCTAACAGTAAACCAAATATGAAATTATTTTTCCTTGAACACAAACTGACTTATTTAAACATATTTTTTTAGCTTGATTTCATATTTGAGATTAATTTTCTTTAACATGCACCATATTATTGAAGCGTGCTACGTTCTGGATACGGGGAGCAATAACGGCTGTGATAGCAATTGGGCTCCTCACGAGATATTTACCAGAAACCCAAGATAACTGTCCTTCTGAAATTTCACCTAAAGGTATGGGAACACTGCTCTTATAGTTTAGTGTGACGTTAAAACTCTTCTTCTCCCCTACTTTGTTGAAGTGAAGGACTGTTGGCGAAACCACGATATTCACACCTTTGGGCTCTTCAAAATCCACATTGTAGATAGTGCCAGCATCGCCAACATTCGTCACTGTTCTGCTCACAGATTTTATGTCACCGTTAATACCAAGAGATACTGCAATGGAAGGGTAGTTCAAATCCTCAACTTTGATGTCACCAATAGTAGAGCAAGTAATGTTTCCTCGAATTATGGCATTTACTTGCTTATCGTCAAACATATTTGAGCCACATAGATAACGAATGTAGTCAAGAGGTTGAATGTCATATATGAGACCGGGATCATTAGCTGCCACTGGGTCGATGTGACCCGATCCTGTAGCAAAAACACTTGCGTTCTTCCCATCATATCCATCTAAAAATGGTTTCCCATTATGGTCAGTAATATATGTCGTAGTCATGATTGCTGAAATAATTGCTGCAACAGACCACGCTGGATGGTTGTTCTTGAGAAGAGCAGCAAGACCAGCCACATGTGGGGTGGCCATAGAGCAACCACTTTGAAAACTAAATATTAAGTGAGTGTTGGTGTGGTTTGGGCCGATCTCAAATGGCCAAGCTGAAAGGATGTTAACGCCTGGTGCGATTACATTAGGCTTTATGATACCTCCGTTCCAATTACTTGGGCCTCGACCCGAGAATGACGCGACTTCTGGTGATGGCTGGACACCAAATTGTGTACCTTTAAAGATGATAGATGCTGTCGGATTAGGTTCAGAATTTGAGTAGTCCATGAGCTGTTTTCCTGCATAACTGGTCACAAATGAGGCTGGGAGTACATGAGGCTGTGCAAATGTAGTGTTTCCATCGGTGCCGATTATAATCATAGCAGCCCCTCCAGCTTTGCTGACTTGTTCACCGGTTGATGTATCATTTACTCCTGACTTGCAAAGAACTATCTTTCCTTTCACATTGAGAAGATTGTCTCCAAAGCATCTTAAGACTTCTACCAGCGGCAATTGTGGGGAGCCATAATTACTTGGTTGATAAGCAGATTCACCATTGAACTCTCGTCCATCGCCAAGCTTTACAGTAGCCATAATTCTTCTATCAGTTGAGGCGGCACCGACAGTTATAATCCAGGGGGCATCATTGTCCATGGTACTTTCGCTTGGGCCATAATTGGGCGCGGACGCGCAAGTAACGATATCCTTTTTCATAGCTGCAAAAGAACCGATTACAATCCCATTGAGATAGAATTCTGGGCTATTATCGCCTTGGGAAATGGACAGCACATCAACGTTGTCTCGAATTGCATCATCAATGGAAGCCAGTAAGTCGGCTGCACTGGCTAACTTGTAGACAGCAAGATGGGCCCTCGGTGCAATGCCGGCGGCCGTGCCTAGGGCTTGGCCAAGGATATTGGCATGATCGACGAAGTTGCCGGCGGCGATACCTGCACAATGGGAGCCGTGGCCTTCAGTGTCGAGTGGTGCGTCTGAGCCTAGCCTCAAGCCCTGTGCACCTATGAGTTTGTTGTTGCAGATTGGTGAGCCCCAATAGCAAGAGCCATTCCATTTGGTGGGACGCGGCGGCAAGGCATGGCCATTGAAGGAAGGGTGGGTGGGCTTCACCCCACTATCAATAACAGCAATGATTTGGCCTTGGCCATACCCGGACTCATACCACATGCCTTGTTCCCTATCGAGTCCAAGGTACTTGGGGGTGTATGTCGTACGGTGTTGGAGGGCAGCATCTGGGCGAGCTAGGAGAAATCCATCAATCGATTCCATGGACTTCAACTCACCTTTGGTAAGCCATGCGGCAAATCCAGTGATCACTTGGCGGTAAGCGTAGACTAGGCGTGGCTCACCGGAGAAGAGGGTGTTGTTGGGCAAGAAAGACTGGTACCAACTTTTTCTATGTTTGAACAGATGGAACTTTTTGGCTGTCGGTTTTTGAACATGAACAATATAGACTTGATGATTTTGAAAGGCGATTGTTTCACTAATAGGCAGCGAAAGCTTTTCGTGAGCTGGGAGAGAAGAAGCAATATTAAAGAATAAGAAGAGTGGGAGAAATCTTGCTATAGAGAAGGAAATATCCATTGGGGGACAAAGATAACAGTATTGGGCATATGCATTAATGTGGAAATTTATAGCAGAAACAAGCTGAGAACTGCAACGGTCTGTCAATATGTTAAATTTACAAGGAGATCTGTAATTTTTGATGTTCATGAATTTTAACTAATATCTGTACAAGGAATGATGATCAAGCGTCCTAAGAAAAAAAGCTACTTATTTTTCACATGTAGGAGAGGGCATACAATCTTGCCAGTGCTATACGATGTCATTTTACATAGTGAAAGTATCTTTACAGTGGCATTCTAGGTTGGAAATTATTTGTTTTTCGGTAATATATATCAATTAAAGAGAAATAATTCCGCTTTCAGTGGTACAATAAATAAAGAAGAAGAATAATGTTATCCTGGCAAAGAGGAACGTGGAGGAAGGAAGCTGCGACCTTGCATACAAGGTGGGACGCAAAATGCTGGAGAGTGAGAGAGAGAGATTCCCATTCAATTTAGCATATCGATTAAGTTATAGTGCCTGGGTTATCTCAATCAACAAATAATGGTTTCTTAATTTGCTGACCTTCTATTTTTTTTACTTTAGCCAAAGCATCTATCCAAAGTAGCTTCCTATATTAATATATTTAGGTTTCGTTTGTGTTAGTTTTTTTATTGTTCTTTAAAGTATGAAAACTATCTCAAATGAAACCTTAGCCTCTAATACTAAATAAAGTTATAAAATTTTGCTTTATAGTGGACAAAAATATAAATAAAGATTACATAAATTGACATGAGCTAGATATACTTTAAAAAAAAAGTATTTTTCTAACATATAATCAACATCAGATTTATAAACTAAGGCTTCGTTTGGGACGGCTTTTTTACTTCTTTCTAAAACGGAGTTTTAGTACAAAATTTTTTATTTTTGTACTAAAACTCCATTTTAGAAAGCAGTAAAAAAGCCGTCCCAAACAAAGCCTAAGTCACAAGAAAATTAAATTTTGTGATATCAAAAAGATTACATAGAAGTACTGATAAAATAATGAAACATACAATTTATTGCAATTAACCTCCCTTTTATTTGATCTAAAAACGAGCACATTGAAAGCTAACAAATATAAAATCAAGCCTACTCCTTTTCAGGAGTATTATATAAGGAGACGTGAATTTTTATGATGATCGTCAGGAGACATGAATTTTTAGACAAAAATTTGATATTGGGAAAAGCTATAATGTAATGCCTAATTGAAAGAATTTCACTATATAAGTTTTCAAATATAAAAATAGGCCCTTTCATATTGATGGAGTTTGTGAAATTATATGATTTGAGTCATAAGCACCATCTCTTGCAATGATGTTCAAGAGTATTATATGGTGATATAGTTGGTGGTAATTGACATTTGCATCAATCAATGGTAATAGGGAGCGTTATTGTGAGAGAACGGTTTATGATGGATGGTAGTGTTGATTGACGAAAGGAATCAAAGGACAAGTGACAAGAGTTTTCTGTTTTAGTTATTAAAACATGGGTGCCTAAGGTTATTTGTATTAGTTAATTGATAGTGGATGAGATGTCTATTGATAATGATAATGGATGTAAGAATTAGTCTATGATGATGATGAATGTAATCATCAAAAGTTAGGAGTTTGAATTTGGTCGGGATGATTGTTGCCTTCCCAATTTTTTGGAAGAGTGCCCAGAAGAGGTAAATGAGCTATCTAGACATGAAAAATATCAAATATAGTTGATTATGATTTTAAATAGTAGTCATTGCTCTAAAACTTTCTAAATTTAAGAATTCTATCTGCCAGAAGACCCTCAAATATATAAGAGTATTATTTATTTATAATTTTTTAAGGGGAATATTTTGATCTTTTATATAAAAAATTTGAGCACTCTGATTAGGGCTATCAAAATCGAGTCATGGGTCGGATTCGGGTCCAACCCCGAACTGATCTGACATTATTTGGGTCAATTCGAAGCCAACCATTTTTGAAAACATGTCAATTTTTTAGACCCAAACCCCACCTGCTTAGGGTTCATGTCAACCTACACGCCCGTAACTTAGGATAGCAGGAGTTGGCTTCAGGGCTCAAGCGTTGTTGGCTTTAGGCGAAGGCAGGACAGCAGGTGGTCAGCTTGAGGTCATGCTTCTGCTATAGGTGTTGGCTTCAGGAGACGCGTGATTCGTTGAGGGCATGCGGGCAAACGACGGTGGTGGTCGGCTTTAGGTCGCAAGGGTTGAGGGCATGCGGGCAGAAGATGCCAACGCGACCAGATGACACCCAGACTTGACTCGACCAGATGACACCGACGTGACTCGACCAAACGACAATGCCAACGTGACCAGATGACGCCAAAACGAGACGTGAGGTTGGGTCAACCCAGGTTGGTTTTGGGTTACCGAGTCAACTTGAACCTGACCCGATTTTACAAATGGGTCAAAATACCAAACCCAAACCCGACCTATTTCTCAAACCCGTTGATTCTAACTTGAAATTTTTGGATCAGGTTTGGGTTGAATTTCGGGTTATATCAAATATTAACACCTCTAACTCTGATGAGTAGTTTCTAAGAGATCATTTTGATCATTTAATGTCTTATTTTGACATTTCAAATACTTGAATAACTTAGAATTGAAATTTCGGGCTTCTTCACTTGACTTTATTATTATACTAGCTTTGACTATAAGCATATAAAATTTAGGTGAGATTTATTCCCCAAATAACCTAAATACATATTTAACTATACTCCCGAGTACTTAATTTTAGTCTAAATATTATTGAAATGCCAATTAATCCTATCAAGTTGCGCCGTTTTGATTATAAATATGCTAAAAATAAAATTAAAATAATTTAAAATTAATTTTTTTAAAAAAATCTAACACATAATCGCAGACTTAAGAATTAAAAATTCAGTGAGACATATCTAGGTTTGCATCATACTTCCTAAACAATCATTACATACTTATTATATGACACCTTATACCTTGCCGATTTGCAAGTGGGTGAATAAGGTCATCTCCAATTGAACGCGAAACGAGCGTTTGATGTTTATTGCGAGCTCTAATCAAACATAAGATTCACTGGCATTTTTATAAGGTGAGTAGTGCGATGTCAAAATTAGCATTGACATTTTTATGAGGTGAGTGGTGCGATGTCAAAATTAGCATTGCAATATTCACAAAAAAAAAAAATTTAAAGAAAAAAATATCCTGAATATCTTTTTTGATACTATGAAATATAACATAATTAGAAATGATTTACTATATTTTATAGTATTATTATACTGTAGAGTGGAAAATGAGATGCCTAAAGGGCGCCAAAGCGTGACCTTATCCAAGTTTACATGGGTAGTATTCAGCGCTTAAAAAACCTCAATTAAACCACCCTCCTAGAGGAATGAGAACCGACGCCTGAGCCCTAGCTCATTAACATGGCGACGGCGACCGCGACGGCGACGGTGACGACGCCGGGATACTTCTCTTCCTGGATTCCCAGAACCAACGTTTACCCGAACTCCGTGAAATTCGGCGCTCCTCTTCTCGTGCGTACCATCTCTCTTAAACTCTCAGCCGCTTTGCTCTCTTATTCCCTCCGCACCAATCGGCGGAATCTTTTCTGGGTGTTCTCTGAGGCGCACGGTACTGCAGTTGCAGCGAAAGAAACCGAGGAATCCGAGGAAAATAACCGAGACGAGGACGTTAATCGGAGAAAACTCTACGTGGCGAATTTACCGTGGGACTATTCGGCCACTGATCTCCAGAATCTATTTGGCCAGTTCGGCGACGTCCATGATTTGGAGGTGAGCGCAATACTTATCTCTATGCCAAGTAAGATGTTCTATGCTTGATGAATTTCTTTTTTTAGATAATTAAGCAGAAGAATGGGAAGAGCAGAGGATTTGCTTTCGTTGCCATGTCTTCCCCAGAGGAGGCTCAAGTTGCAATCGATAAATTGGATTCTTTTGTAAGAAAAATCACCTTTCTTATTTCCTTTTATTTCTTATTTTATCTTGGCCCTTCTTATGCATTTTTATTAACCAACATTTTGCACACTTAATCTATTATGAATGGTCTGGGTCACAGTAGATGTACATGGCCTATTTAATACAGCTTTTGATATGATTAAGCAAAATCTATTCTTCATTGGATGGCAGAGGTTGTTTTATTTCAATGGCTAAGATTGGCTGCTGAAGTTATTGTGCTTCAATGGTAGAGATTGATTGGGTTGGTTGTGCACATGTAGTGTTTTTTAGTGTTGGTTAATGCAGTAGTATCGTCATCTTCGCTCAAGTTGATGATTGGCTTTTGAATCGTCAACTTGCTCTGGAACTGAGTGTAGCAAGAAGCAGGAAGAGACTTGATAAAAATATAAGCAAGTTGATCTTGAGAAGATTTGTAATACACAACAATTGCTATGGAGAGAACATACTCATGAATTAAGTGGTTTTCAATCTCAATATGTTTGGTGTGAGTATAAAATATTGGGTTCATAGTAAGCGTCATAACAAAGATATTTTTTTAGTATAAGAGTGGTGTGTCTAGTGAAATTAAAGATTCATGAAAGAGTTTGTGAAGCTAAATGACGTTAGTGGCAGTTATGGCGAGAGAGTGATATTCTCGACCTCGATGGAAGATGTTGCCATTGTGGGCTATTTTTTAGCATATTAGAGATAAGAGTATGACCAATATGCGATGGTGAATTTTTTATCAGAGGAGTAATAAAGTATGTTTTTGATTAGTTGATAATGATATTTGAGTGGTTGGTGCATATGATGACATATCTTGTTAACTTAAAAGTAGATGTTTAGTCTAGTGATGGTGAGGTATTTCAGAGAGCTAGTAAGGCAGTGATAGGGTTTAGGATTAGAGAAAATTGAGTTGGATGCTTGATTGGAAAAAGATTTTGATTGGAGTGAATGGCAAAGGATTTTTAGTCAAGCATACTTACTTTGTTGAGTATTTAGGTAATGTATTTTGACTAACTGAAAGTGATGCCAATGGTTATGGAAATAACTTGAGTACTAATAAATTAAGAAATATTACTTTTTTTTTTTCATATGAAGCCTACTACGAAAATTGTAAAGGCATAAGTGGCTGCTGGATTGTAGCTACTGTGTGACTAAGAATTATATCATTAACTTAGATGAGTAAATAAATTATAGTTTGTCAATGATTGTATAAGAGGAAAGATGCATAAATAGTACTCAATATAGAACCTTGTTGTTAGAGTTGACTGGATAGAGTTGAAAAACATTATCGTGAAGCTTGTTTCAGATCACAAATGACTTTCTTTAAAAGAAAGAGAAAATGGGAAAATTTTGGTCTTTAAAGTTCGGAGGTTGAGTGATGTGAGCTGACCCATCAAGTTTTTTTTGAAGAAACCGTTAGTTTGAAGAGCATGCAATTTTTTATACATGGCGGTTCTCCATTCAAATATTTTATTTGCTGTTGGTTGGGGAGTGAATGGTATGACATGATACTGAAATTGATTTAGGTTTAGAGAATCTATCTTAGATCTGATAATCATAGAATGTGTAGAAGAGATAGGATTATTGATCGACTGCAGTGGAGAGGTTAGTGGCAGTGAATTAGAAGTGGATGCATTTGAGATAGCATTGGTAGTTGGATGATTTATTAGAACTAATCTAGAGGGATGATTGGGTGAGCCAAATGACTAGTTGTATTGGATGCAAGAACGAGAGTAACTGGCGCAGGAGCTGTGAGTTGTGGAGAAGAAATGTGAGGAGATGGGGAGCAATATGGAAACATGCTAGTGTTGACCCCTATACCTCAAACCACGCGATAAAGGACCCCAATTGGTGAATAAAACATTACGCACCTTAACGCCACATGTCACTTAAAGGGTCAAATGACCTCCGAATGCTAAACGGACGATATCGTTGCGATCAGGACGTTAAATTCTGCTAGGTCGAAGCCCCTCGCAATTGAATCGGACGAGATCGGTCAAAAGGGATGGCCGACACCCGAAATTAAAGCGCGAGGCTGATCAAATGATATCGGATTGACGAACGGACAGTGCCATTGCATCCGTAACGTCGTCGGCATTGGGAATATGCATTTTATTTGATTAAATTAAATCATTTGAGGTGGTGTCGTAAATATCAAAGGCAGTTCAAATTTGAGGTGAAGGTGCGCGCTATGAAGAAAAATTAGCCTCTTCGGTGGCGAAATGACGTCCGATCGCAGAACAGATGACGTCGTTGCGTCCGGAACGTCGTCAACATTAAAAGTATACATCTTATTTGATTAAATTGGATCATTTGGGGTGGTGTCGTAAATTTCAAAGAACGATTCAAATATGTTACGAAGGAACGCATTACGAGGGAACTAAGCCTCGTCATCGCCTAAATGATGTCCGATTGATGAACGGACAGCGTCATTGCGTCCGGAATATCCCCGACATTCAGAATATACATTTTATTTAATGAATTTGGATCGTCTGAAGTGTTAAAAAATTTCAAAGGCAGCTCAAACATTATGCGAAGGCCAGCGTTACGACGGAAACAAGGCCTCGAAGATGCTCGGACGATGTCCGATCAACAAACGGACAGCGCCATTGCGTCCGAAACGTCGTCAACATTCCGAAAATATATTTTATTTGATAAATTTGGAGCGTCTGAGATGGTGGTGAATTTCTAGGCGATGCAAATATGATATAAATGCATGCGTTACGACGGAAACGAGGCTTCGAAGACACTCGGATGACATCAGATCAACAAACGGACAGTCCCATTGCGTCCGGAACATCGTTGACATTCAAAATACACATTTTATTTAATAAATTTGAATCATCTGAGATGGTGACGAATTTCAAGCAATTGCCCGCTTTTCAAGGAAACACACGATTCAAAGCATCTTTCTTTTGAATTCAGTAAACAATTGCTATTTTGAATTGATATTAATATTAATAATGTTATTAATATTAATATTAATTTAATAGAAATCAAAATCAAAGTCAAATGAAATATCAAAATCTTATTAATTTTGATTACCTCGGCTGTTCTGATCGCTGCCAAATCCCGGATATCCCGTGAAAACCTCGGACTGCTGTTGCTCAGATTGACGGGTCTCACTCAAATCTCTCTTGTTAAGATGAGAGGGTAAACAGAGCTTAAAGGGTGCTGGATTTTCACTTTCAAAGGCCAGTCCTCAAGAAATCAAAGCTCCTGTTCACTTGTCCGCCCCCAACCCTCCTGTTCCAATGGCAACTCTTACCTGAGCATGAGATCCTGAACTCATCCACACCAAGCAACTCACCTCTCCGGCTGAATCTCTTCCCACATCTCCTTCCCGTTGCTCCTCCCTCCCTCACCACTCTCAATCCCACAGCCAGACCACTCCTTTGCTTCCTACATGTTCATCTCCTGCAATAGTTCCGTCCAACCTCACGTCAAAGATCAACATCTAAAGCCTGATGTCCAACTCCACCTCTCTTGCTTTCTTCCGTCGGCACAAGTCACCCCAGTGACTGTAAAGTCCAGTTGTGCGGTTCAAACACCTCCAATCGGACAACTCGCAGCATCAGCTCACATGAACTCCACCTGATTCCTCTAAGCTTCACAAGCGACCAGAAAAGGGCTGCAAACCTCCAGAGTATTTGCTCTGTTGTTCGTTCTGCTCTTTCAGCCTTCTACAGTTGTAGGCTCCTCTTACCTGAGCCTTTGTCTTCTCTTGACACATCAGCCTTAGAGCTTTAATCCAATTTCCTCAATCAAACGCTCCGGCATACCTGTGATTTTCTGCTGCAACCAACCCAGCTCTAGGAGTCGAATACTCCAAAAGAGTTATTTTCTGCTGATCCGTATCTGGTAAAATTTAAAAAAAAAAATCTCTCAGCTCTTTTACCAAATAACACTTGTTTTTATTCCATAAGGAAACAATCAGATTTTGCTTTCAATCTTTAACGTAAGATATCTATGTCCAATCTCCACTCCTACCAGTGCTCCATGTGAAAGACTACAGTTTTTTTTTTTTTTTTTTTTATGTATATAAGAGAAAGCTTACAGCAGCTTTCAAGCATTTTATACTCCCTCATCTAGAAAATTCCACTTCACATTCTTCCTTTAACAAAAAAAAAAATGATGTCCATGTGGAGTTGTTTGCTAAGAAAAAAAGGGAGTGTGAGTAAGACTCTTTATTTTTATTAGATGCCATGTGATTTAATTAGATTTGTGATTTTAATCAGCATTTGCATTATTGCCATTGTGTATCAAGCCATGTTGGCTCATTTATTTTAGCTCAAAACCTGACAAATTAATCCCAATTTGAGCTAAATTTCTTGTGATCTTTTGAGTAAGCTTTGAGCCTTATGTCCAAATCGGAATTTGGTTTCTCTGGTTAAGAGAAAATGAGAAGTATGAAGGCGAAAAGTCATTCACTTCATTAGCCATCTTCATCCAAAGCCTAACAGTGAGCTTTCTCCTTATATTTTCTCATCTCTCCTCAGCATGAATTACTTTATTTTATGCATTTAGTAGGGATTGCAGTTATTGATTAGTGTAGTTAATATGGTTGTCTTTGTTGATTAATATTAGTAATCATTTGTATAAATATTGTTAGCTTCAAGTATACATATATGTGTATATATGTACACATTTGTGTACTTTCATATATACGTATATATGCATATACGCGCATATGTTTGTTTACGTCAAGAAAAAAAAAAGAGGAGATGTGAATAGCTTTAAAAAAAAAAAAAGATATAAAAAAAAGAAAAAAAAAGAGAGTTTTCTCCAAAAAAAAAAGAAAGAGAAAAAAAAAGAGAAAGAGAAAGAAGAATGAAAATTTGTTTTATTTTATGCATCTCGACGACTTCATCAACCCCGCAAAGGTTTAAAATTCCTAAAACTCAAAAAACCTTAACTTGATAGCCCATTTCGGAGTTTGTGACGCACCGGAAAACCGCCTATACATGCCTTTATTGCGCATGGTGGGATGGGACCCCGGTGCGGCGCCTACGACGAGATGGGAAATCACCTTAAGGTCCACTTCGCCGTTCGTGGCGCACCGGAAAACCGCCTATACATGTCTTTATTGCACATGGTGGGAAGGGACCCCGGTGCGGCGCCTACGGCGAAATGGAGTCATTTATAAGTACCCTCGAGCGAGGGGAAAGCGAACTGTGTTATTTCTTTATTGTTATTCTTATGCAGGTGCACTTGAAGACCCCATACACGTCTTTATTGCACGTGGTGGGAGGAAAGTACACGGCCGCGGTGTCCTCGTCCGAGGGCACCTACCATACACGCCTTTATTGCGCGTGGTGGGAAGGCTAGTCTCCCAAAATTTCCCCTAAACGGGGGAGACGCCGGGAGGCTGCCGAAATTTTGTCTGAAAAAGACAAGGACTTGGACAGAATTTGAACATATTGGACTTGAACTTGTGGACCAAATAAAAAAAGACTAATTTTGAAAATAAAATTGAAATGAGCTCATACTTTAAAATGATTTGAAAATTTGAGTAAAAATTTGAATGAATAAAAAAAGAGAATAAGACTTATGATTGCAACCAAATTGTGCTCAAATGAACATTAAATGATTATGTCATTCAAAATCAAATGAAGTTGAATATAAGAGAACAACACCAAATTGAGCTTCATGTAAGATTGATAATTGCAATCAAATATCAATTGATCAAAATGATGTATTCATAAGGAAGGTGTAATATTCAAGCATCATGTGTTGATCATGATCATCCAAACAAGGATCAAGTGAACAAATGCAAGAGATATCATCTTGAACATGAGTTTCATATGGAGTTTGAAATATTTGAACAAACAACTCTCTTGTAACATGCCTATAGAAATGAAAGGATAAATAAATGACAATCATCTCCATTCAAATACAAAAAAAAAAGGATGTTATGAAAGGCATGGCTTGGTTTCAAAGTCACTATGTGAGGATTCTAAAAGCATGATAGTCAACTTGTAATATTGGGCATAATTCACTCAAAAGTGACAATTAATTGGCCAAGAATGAGGCATGTCATGAGTATAAGCCATATATCTCAATCATGTTCTTAAGTGATTGAAACTAATTGAATAAGTAGCACAATCATAAGTGAGATGTGAAGAACATAAGATTATGATTTTCAATCCATCAAATTGCAAGTGATAATAAGTGCCTCTTATGTTCTACAAAGAAGTTCTCTACGAACCCATTTGACATACTAGTAGAAGATGTACGACAAATGTGGTAGTATTCCAAGCAAGGTGCTAATAAAAAATGGAGTTCCCAAATAAATGTTGAAAAGCTCTTGTACCAATCAAAATGCAAGCTAATAGCTTCTTCCAAGGGCAACGAGAAGCTTATGACATTCAACATAATTCTCACACAAGCAACATATTTGCAAAGTAGATGAGTATGGAGAAATACAATAGTGAAGGAGTTGTTCACAACCAAAGCAAGGGAGAGGAAGAAGAAGCGGATTCTTAGTTATCAATTCAGATTAATATATAAATGAGCACACAACAGTCCACTTTCAAATGAGGAGAATAGATGTACTACAAGACTCTTGATTTATGTATAACCAACATGAAATCTGCGGTGCTCACATCAATTGACCAATGAACTCGTATGCTGAAGATTGGAAGCCCCAATGAAGAAAACTATTAGTTGATGCAACGACTGACATACAACAGATACAAGCACCCGCAGACTCTTGTAGCAAGGATACTCTAGCATTCTCGTAGTCAACATCAAGATGCAAATAAGCATATTGATCCGCGAGCAAACAAGGATAAAAAGATCTGCAATACATACAATCTTTCTACGAATACGGATCTATGTATAATATGACATTTATGGGTAGGTGTAGAAAGACTTCAGTAAATGCAGTATCCTGAAGTCAATTTCAGTCTGAGAAGGAAGACATCTATCTACCTATATGCAGTAGTAGCGGATATACTGAAAAGATCAAAGACCAAAACAAAATGCATGAAGACTACGACAAGTGCAAGCTCCTACGACCTAAGGCAGGAGATTAGTTAGTGCACTATGATTCGCCTACAAAAATCAACAACTAGTGCACGACAGTCTACCTGTACGAAGCAGCGAACAATTCTATTCAGAAGCTGCTACGCCACGCCACCGGATCTGCAACCTCCATACAAGCAGACAGAAGGCGTTTATAAATATTCCAAAAATACCCCCTGCACGTGCACTATAAATTGTATACACATAGGTACACTAAAGGGGGAAAATATAATCCAAACCCGCATGGGCCCCGACGAGCGTGTTATTGGTACACGTGACGTCTAGGGATGCTGCGCGGGTTGACAAGTGAATTCAGGCTCGAACCCGATCCTCCTATACAGATTAATAGGAGTCGACAAGGTTCGAATCAACAAATAAATATGTGGCCGTGGTGACCAGAATATTTATTTTAATACATTCATATTAGGCCTTCAATGCCTAAAATCAAAAGAATTCACTTTCAAGGGTACAAAGCCTACGAAACATGATCCTCTGTCGACAGCCCGACAGAGTTGACAAGGTTCAATCCATAAAAAGAAATGATCCCAAACACCCCGATGATGGCCGTGTTGAATGCAGATCTCAACCGGAGGGGTTCCCAAATACTTTCATCGTCTCCCAAATATTCATATTCCAAAGCTCCACCCAAATATTCACAAAAATCCAAAAAATCCAAAAATCCCTAAAATCCAAAGCTCCACAAAAAGCCCAAATTCCATATATTTAAAATTTGAAATCCAACCATCAAAGGCTTAAAGCAAAATCCATCCATCCTCCGCAACAGTTTGCCGAGGCGGACAAATTCAAATAAACTCTAGCTCACAAAGAGCCAAATGCCTAGTCGAAAATATCACTAGGATCCATTCTCAAGCAATCTCTTGCCAGTAAGGGCGTGGTACGTGTCCTCTAACCGGCAGTTTCGCCGCCAAATGGCACTGCAGGTAAACGGTTATGACCCGGGGCCCTCTGAACCGAGTGGTTTTGCCGCCAAATGGCACCACGGATAGCGGTTATGGCCAGAGCCAATACGCTCCTTAATGGCGTTAAATCCTTGAGATATGAATCAATAGGATATGATCGATAGGGCACAAAGCCCTCTGTTAGCTAAGGTGGATTCAAATTTGTCCCCTTAGACAAACATTCAACCCCGGTCTACAAGGTCCCCTTGGACGAAGCAACCCATGGCTGCCGACAAGGATCCTTCTGTCAGGTTGGGTCGACTACCTCCTCTGACTAAGTAGACCAGGGACCACGATGGCCCGGGACGACGGAACCATGGGATCTTGATCGGGCCCATAATCCATTCCACCACCATCCGCTTTAAGTACAATATGGTGAAATTTCTATTTTAAATATCAACTATATCCAAATATCAAATTCTCCAAATTCCCAAATCCAAATCTAGTTCTCCAATCTCAAATATCCAAATCCATTGCTGCTATTATATGCCAGATAACACGTATACTCTACGTATCTGATTGACGACTAGCCTTAATCGAAAGTTCTCTCTCGTGATCGGGAGGGGTAATTAACTATAGGGGCTTGCGCCTATAGGAAACCAGAACTCAGATCATAAAGTCCTCACAAAATGAGGGCGAAATCTCTGGGTAGTGTCTTATCTACAAACCCATCTGTCTTCCAAAATTTACCTCGGAACTTAGTTCGTTAAAACTCCATCGCCGAATAAAGAAAAAGCGATGCGGAGGCCGGGGCCGAATTTTCGGAGCCCACAGCTAGTTTCATCAAATTTAATATAGCATGAAATGGTAACCTTGCCTTTGATAGAATTGTAGCATTTGTATCCATGGTAAGATGAAGCTTAGCCAACAAAAAATTAAGATAGTGAATTTAGGACTTATGGTGAACGAGGTTTAGAGATAGCATTTGCAGCCAAATGCTTGGAGATGAGAATATTGTTGTGGTTTATTATTTAAGTAGGTCATAAGGAAAATACATGTTGCTTCTTTTGGAGGGTACCTTATAATTAAATAGACAATGATGCACGGAGTACTAATCCAAAGAAGATTAGGAAAACCAATATAAAGTAACAAGGTGCGAACAATTTCAATTAGGTGATGATTTTTTTTAGTGACTTTATTTTGTTATAGGATGTAAGGAGAACTGAATTGATGTTGAATACCCATTGAGAAAATAATTTCTAATTTTGTTGTTATATTCCCGTAAGCCATATTTTTGTGGAAGAGTTATGTTGTTTTTCACTGAGCAAAGTAATTCATTTGTACTATAGATGTCTATGTCTTATTTGATATAGCTTCTGATATGAGTAAACAAATTCTATTTTGTCCTGGATGGCAGATGTTGTTTTATATCAAAGGTTGTGACTAGATGACATTGTTTTGCTTCATTGGCTGAGATTGATTGGGCTGGTTGTAGAGAGTTTTGGAGAGACAATGACTGTTGTTGGAGTTCATTTCAATATTGGCTAATGTAATAGAGTTAGCAACTTGACCCTTTTAATAAGTTAATGTTTTTTCTTTTTTGCTGAAGAAAATGTGCAACCAAAATTTAATGAAATGAGCCAGCGATTTGATCTCTTCTCTCCTTCAATTACCAAGCAAAAGTATAAACTTCTATAAATTTAGAGTACATGTATAATAATTACTCTAGTACATAAATATATGTTCATTCAATAATTTAATCATCCCTATAATGTGTATAGCATGATCTAATTGATTACATGAAATACAATGCTAATAATAATGGCAAAAACTAACGAAGAAAGAATGGGGTGTCTACAGAGTTCCTTGGAGTTGGGTCTAGCCTAGTTGAAAAAAATAATGTTTTTAAAATTTAAAAATGCCTACCAATTATTTTTAAAATAACCAACGTAGTTCTGTCATTAAGGGGGTTATTTGGTTGGAAGAAAAGTGAATGCAAAGTAAAGTAAATGCATTAACTTTTTATATTTTGATGTTTGGTTGGATGAAAAACAAATTCAAGGTAAAGTAAATATAGTGTATTCCATTTTAGTTCATTTTTTAGGTAAAGTGTTCTGGCCCAATTTGAGTGAGAACGCTTCACACCGCTCAAGTGCTTTTTTCACCACCCATGGCTGCCACCGTCTGCATGGCCACCTGCTGCCTGATCGTCGGCCACTGCCTTGTCGCCGACCGCCACCTCCCGGCTGCCTCCCTTGCAGCCGCCGCCCCACCTATGCCCCGCTAACCATCTACCCCGGTCACAACCTTCTTGCAATTTACATAGCATTCACTTTACTTCAAACCAAACAAAAAATAGTAAAGTCTTGCATTCCTTTTTCATTCATCCAAACAACTCCAAAGTATTTCTTTTACACTACATTTCGTTTTATGATGCATTCTTTTTTCAGGCAACCAAATAACTCCTTAGGTAGTATTGTTGTATATCAAATACAGTCGTTAAATAAGATATCTTTTGATCAAACATATTGTATTTGATAGATTACTCTAGCATATGGATGCTTCTACGTAGATAACACTGCAATCTTAGTGATGCTGCTATTTCGATAGCACGGCTATTTAAGTGACTGTGGACCTTACTGGCCCTGGGTCCCATGAAAGATCTAAAAACCATCTAAAGTCCATTATTTAATTTTTGAACATCTATTGTTTGATCCATCTATTGTTTGATATTCATCTTAGGGTGCAAAAGTTTTATTGACTATGTTTATTCGCTTACCATAATGATAAAGTATTGCTTATGATTCTTAGCCTTTGGTTGTTTAGTGGATGAATTTATTTATCTTGAAAACTATATAATTTTTATTTCTCAAGTTTTGTCACAGTCAATATTATCCTTTGCAGGAATTGTCAGGAAGGATCATTAGAGTTGAACTTGCAAAGAGTTTTACGAAACCCTACTCTACTCTAGCACCTACAAATTCTACTAATGGAGAAACAAGAAACTGGATCTATGTTTCAAATCTTGCTTGGAAAGTAAGGTCTGTCAATCTTAGGGAGTTTTTTGGTGACAAGTTCAAACCAGTATCTGCTAGAGTGGTTTTTGATGGCCCATCCGGGAGATCTGCTGGATATGGATTCGTTTCTTTTGCCACAAATGAAGAAGTAGTGGCTGCTATTTCTGAATTGGATGGGAAGGTAACCTTATGATTCATTTGGTCTCACATCCCTAAGTTTATGTACAAGTATTTAATTTTAACTATGCTAAATAGAAATTGATGGCTGGTCTGGAGTATGTTGCCTATAGTGGAATATATAGGTCATTAAAAGCTAAAAATGTGTTTTTATAACAATGGTTTTGATGGCTTCCCAAAGAAAGCAGTTATTTTAATTAATCATACATTATTAAAGATTAATTTACCATATTATAGTTAGAAAATTTATAATAATATTTATTTCATTCATTTAAATACTCCTATTAGTGCTTCTAGAGTTTTGAATCAAACAAATAGAATTCTTATAATATTTTAGACTATTATCTTTCTAAATTGTTTTCCTCTTTATTCCATAGAACAGCTTAGCACAATAATGCTGACAGAGCCTAAATGCCACTTGTTTTACTGATTTCAACTAATCAACTCAATATGGCTGCTTCAGGAGCTTATGGGAAGGCCTCTTAGGCTGAAAATCAGTCAAAAGGATAGTATCGATGAACCTGAAATCACTGCAGAAGACTAAATGAAATGGCAATCTGTTGTATTTTGAAAGCTAGATGGCAATATTGCCCCATACTGGTTAAAGTTGGAGTTCTATGGTTTTCGCTTGCAGTAAACAAAGCAAGAGCTAGTAGAAAGCTGAAATGGAGAAACATTTTCTACTTGGTATCAGTTATTAGTTATGCTTTCTGCACCACATTTCTACTGGTATTAATATCGAAGCCCACCTTTTCCATATCTTCTTGTAACTTACGTGAGTGGATCCTGAACTTATTCTTATGAATTTGATTTGTTCATTGAGATAATTAGTTTGCTTATGTTTCAAAAGCTAAGCAGAAAAGGTAGCTGCAACTCTATTCATTTCTTTTCTGCAATCTATATCCATTATTGAGCATTTACACATTCAAACTATATTGGAAAAAAAAAAAAAAAAACTTGCGTGGTGCATTTTTGTTACTAGCTTTTTTAACACTATATTAGATTCCATTTCTACTGTAATAAACATATGTTGAACTGTTTACATAATTGCGGTAGAATTTCCTAAATCATGGAAGGCAGATAGAGAGACATTGAGGGATTTGAATGAATCTTATTTTATGTTTTTGATTTTGAAGCCGCATCATTGGTGTTATAACAAGCTCATGGTGCTATTGTAGCTTACCTTATTGTTAGTTCTTTGTGAAATTTAATTGTGTCAATCAATCGGATTGTATTGTTGCCTTAGACCCAAATCAATTTCTTGTGCTCTTTGGGGGTGCAGGGTTTATCCCCTGCTTCAAAAATTTTCCCCCCGTACAATGCACCAGAACTGTGAACAAGAGTGCCCTGCTGCTTGCTGGGAGAAACAATAGAGAGCAGAGTGTCACAACGCTCTAGATTTGACAATGCAGCGCTATGTGACACTGTAGCGTTGCGGGTTTGAGCACCACAGCACTCCAAACTGGCAATGCGGTGCTGTGAGACGGATTGAACAATTTTCTTTCTCATTATTCTAAAGGGTGGTGGCCCTTCGAGTTAGTCTACTTGATTTTCTCTTGTGTTTTAGTGTGTGCGAATTGTGTAAGAGAGAAGAGAAGCAGGGAGAGAAGATATATTTGTATTTATCTCTCACCATTTTCGTAGTAAAATTTTTGCTGCGGTATGGCTCCATTTTTTTTCTTCTTATTTTGAGTTTTTCCACGTTAAATCCTGGTGTTTTTTTCTTTCAGTTACTTTTCTAATTTTTTTGTTTCTTTCATCACGGTGTTTACTTCCATCATCAACACATATGATGGACGGTCTTATTTTAGTCATTGTATTACAAACTTGATATTGCATTAGGATTGTATTGCGTTGCATCATAGTTACCTAAGTTAGGCTTCATTTAGGGTGATATTTTTAATGCTTTTTAAAGCAGCTTTTCAATATAAAAATTTTAGTTTAAGAAATTTTTTGTACTAAAAGCTGCTTTAGAAACCATTGAAAAAATCGTTTCAAATGAAGCCTTAGTTTTTGTGCGTACAATCATGAGATTTATGTTGGTTCATCTAATTATCATCATCACCACCATTTTTTTCCTCATCTTGCCCCCACTTGTTGCACCACCTAAAGTGCATGTTAGCCACAACTCTCTCTACTTGGCATGTACGATCTTCTCAACCTCCAATGTTATCAATTGTCCTTGATGATGAATCCCTCGATCCATATGAGATGGATATGTTTCATTTGATGTCCTTAGAATTCCCATTGAATTAAGTCATACACTTTATTCTTTTCTTGCCCCCCATAACAAACACATCCACCATTAATGTCAAACTTATGTTGAGTGGCAACCCCTCCATTTTAAATTTTGAGATAATGGCTGCCTTTAATATTTTCTATATTAAAGTGTATTTAATCAAAATTTTATAATAAATATATATTATTATGATGTCTTATGGTTTATGCATTGCATGATAAATAACTTAAGTGAGCTCCTAGAAAGATTAAGCTCTTCTAAATGGACCTATACGTGGAAAAGAATTGATGAATATATTAAACTCATTTTCGTATGATTGTCACAAGTAATTTTCAAAAAAATTAATTCATATATATATACGGAAAAAAAATCGTCAAAAAATGTTCTGTTGAGACTTGAGAGCATGTCATGAGGAGGATGAATATATATATATATATCTCCTCATGACATGCTCTCAAGTCTCAACAGAACATTTTTTGACGATTTTTTTCCGTAGTATTGACATATCATCATTGAGCTATTTTTTTGTTGTTAAAATTTTTTTCGAGCTTACTTTTCATTAATCATCTCTTCATCAACTAAATTTTTTGAAACATCAAGATTAAATGGAAGGAACATAAGTTTCGTTTTGGATAGATTTTTTACTGCTTCATGAAACAATTTTTTAGTATAAAATTTTAAATTAAAAAAAGTATACTATGAAACTACTTCATAAAGTAGTAAAAATGATGTCCCAAATAAATAATAGTCTCTGTTTTGCTTGTAGTTACTTCTTGATGATAACTATTAATATAATGAACTTTATTATTCAATAAAACATTCAATTATGGAATATTGTAACTACCTTGTGTGCTATAGTCATACAAACTACGCCCTATTCATCTCTTTCTTTTTGCTTGGATGGATGAATTGCATAGGAAACATGATGAGCTTGTGAAGCCAAATTAAATAGCTCCTATCCTCAACATTTGGACTCATATTTAATTAAACGAGGCAGAGATGATCAGTATTTAGTTCTTTTTTAGAACTGCCATACTAATCACACTTCAATAACACCAAATTGTAAATGGGGGCATGGACTTATGTAGGGAGAAAATGTATGAAGGCTTATTTGAGGTCCAATTATTATGTCCTCTGATCGGACGTAAAGCTACGTTCGGCCGTCAATAACATGTCGCCACGTGCTCTTACTCTTTACCGCGCGGCCCGACGACTTGACCTGGACTGGAACCCGAGAATGCTATGTTCACGTATTGTGAGGTATTACTCGGTGCTCGGTATTGCTTGACAATAACGAGAAATACCGCCCTGTGAAGAGCAATACCGAGCAATACCGAGTTGTACCGAGTTTTTCTCGGTACAACTCGGTATTGCTCGGTATTGGTTATTGCCGAGCAAAATCGACCAATACCTAACAATGCCGAGCAATACCTAGCAAAATCGAGAAATACCAAGCCATCCTGGGTTCGTTCCTGGTTGAGTTGTCGGGGCGCGCGGTAAATAGTGAGAACGCGTGATGTGATTCTACTAGCGGCCGAACGTAGAGCCACGTCCTGTGACCGAACCAAATAAAAGTTACTCACTAAAACTTTCTTCATCTTATTTACTTTGAAACTGAAAAAAAAAAAAAAAAAATCAAGGATTTTTTATCATATCATTTATTGGTATAATTTAAAATATTTATAATAAATGACAATTTTTTTTTTAATTGACGGCACCCATATAAAGTCGATGATTTATATTGCTTCCAATTTATGAGCTAGAGGTTTTATAGCAATTCAATTCAACCATGATAAGTAACTTGAGCTTTTTGCTGTGCAGGATCTTCCAAAAGGCAGGTGTGCATTGCAAGAAAAATGATATTTTAGGATCAATAAACTACAAGCTAAAAAGACTTGGTTAGTGGTAAATATTAAAAAAGTTTATCTTTGATGAATTGAATTGCTATAAAACCTTAGTCAAGCCCTATGGGATGGTTGAAAATGATTGTCGTATAGAGAGAGCTTTTTCAATGCATTACATCAAAATGTAATCTTCAATTAAGAGATTATTGAAATGTGGTTACAATTTTCTTTCGGACTTTTTTATCTTAAAATAAAAACCATCAACATATTTCTAAAAATAGAGTTTAGGCTGCATATATATAACTATTTGTATATAAAAAAGATTTGTTTTAATATATTTAATAAGTGCACATAAAATTATTTATAAAATATCATTTTAATTATCTATATTTAATAATAGTTAAAAAATATATACAATGCTATTAAATGAGAATTTATTATATATATATATATATATATATATATATTATTTTCCTTAAGTAAAAATAATAATTGCATTTTGTTAAATGTATATTTTAACATTTATCTAAAATAAGTAAAAATAACTATCATTAAAATTTTTTAGATTTAATAATAATTAGATAAAATTTACAAAACTATTAAAGAAATAAGTAAATATTAATAGACATATTTTATTTTTTATTAATATTATATTTTTATGTATTATTTTTTTATGTATATACAAAAATATTTGATACATCACAAAAAGTGCCTTGATCAGGCATGAATTTCAAAGCATGCAGGAGCTGACAATTTTCTAAATTCAGGGTTAGGACCATCCGAATTCCATTTTTAAAAAATTTATTGCCAAATTGAATATCTCGGCAAGACGAACCTAACGACACTAAAATCAGTCCAAAATTCGATCCCTAATGGGTTCAAATTAGGGACTGAAGCATATTTAAAAGCTTCACAACATCAATTAGATGGCTAGATGAAATATTTTGATGAGTACAATTGTTGGATGCTTCAACTAGTTATATAGATTTATTATTTTGATGATTTATAAAAACTTTGATTGATTAATTAAAAGATAAAAAATAAATAATTATTCCAAATTTTATTATAGGACATTACATTTAGTCTCCTCTCCTCAAAATAATATGCCAAACAAATATGCAAGCTATATATTAAAAATAGCTCTCATGCTATAGGGGCTCATCTAACTTTCACTATGTATTATATTGACTCCATTGAATCAATGCCTTTATGGTTTTGTTTGGGACGATTTCTCTTCATGCTTATAAAGCAACTTTTTAGTACAAAAATTTCAAATTAATTTTTTTTTTGTACTAAATAACTATTTCATAAAGTAGTAAAAAAACTGTTCCAAACTAAGCCTAAGACTTTTTTTAATACGAATTTTTTGTATTAAAAATTTTATTTTAAAAATTAATAAAAAAAAGCTATCTTAAACGGTAGGGGAAACTTAGCTCCATCTGTACTTACTCACGGTCAGCTTATAGAGAATGATTTTCTTATCTAATTCTCATAGCTCTGTTCCAGAACAGATGCAGTGCTCTCTTTGCGGATCGAGCTGCGACCCGATTGATCTTCGTTATTTCCGTTAATCTACATTCGATTCTCTTAACAGCAATCTACTTTACTTTGGGCCGCTGGAATGGCTGAAATTGAATTCCAACAGTATTTTTTTAAAAACCATTTTGATTTTGCAAGCGTTAAAATTAGTGAACATGACTGAGCTCCAAACCCCAAAATTTCAAGCTCCAATATGCTACAGCTTTTTTAAAAAATATCTAACAATATTTTTAGATCCCACCCTCAGAGCTGGAAGAATTAAGTTTAGAACAGTGTAATTCACTTGTGCAAAAAAAAAAATTTTTTTTTGATTGATTTTTCTCATCAAATGTAACTCTGAGCAAGTTTTTTATGCTTCTCTTCCTTTCCATACTCAAAATGCCCAAGAAACAAAAACCCTAAGGGCATCTCCAACCGAATGTCAAACGAGCGTTTGGCATCATTCCTTCGCTCTAGCCGAACGCCAAAAAATCCTCCATTTGCTTGCGGGTGAACAGTGCAACGCCAATATTGGCGTTTAGGGTTCACCCACGCCATTTTTCTCTGTCAACCGGAAAAATGCGGGAAAGGAGAAGGGTCGTTACCTTGGCGCAGAAGCAAAAAAATGGCGTTGGATTGGAGCAGCACCACGCCATTTTTGCTTTTTGCGCTATTTTGACGTGAAAAATAGAGTTCTCGGTTGAAGATGACCTAACAGGTCACATTCTTCCTTAGTTCCAAATTAACTGCTTCACATGAGGTTGAGTCTTAAAAGAGTCGCTAAATCATGAAATAATGGAAGCTTTTTTCCTCCTGCAAAAACGTTCTTCATTTTGTGTAGTTGCTTGGCATTTGCGGAACGACGAGATTTAATAAATTTAAAATTTAGTGGAAAAAGTGGAAAACAGCTTAAACTTCGGATTTAATTTATTGTGAGATTTTCGTCTAACAAGGTTTAGCTCAAATCCTTAGGGATTGTTTGGTTTCAGGATTTAGGCCGGATTTGAGGAAGATTTGAGCAAATCCAGCTAAACGGTCTAAAATGCAAAACCAAATCTCACAGCAAATGAAAGTCGTCGTAGATGAAAAATTCCGCCTTTTTTGCTAAATATCGAATTTCTGAAATCCTATTTTTTTGCCAAATTTACGAAATCCGTTGGCTCGTGAGGAAAAGTCTGCTTGTTAATTAGGTTCTATAATCAAACAGTCACACAATATTTAATAAGATTTGTCATGAATGTTACCAAACAATTTTCAAAATTTAGATCCCTCAAGATTTCTGAAATCCTAATTTAGCGGATTTATGAAATACTACTGAACTCAAATCCTTGTACAGCCCCACAAGAGTCGTTATCTTCAGCCTATTCCCAAAAATCAGACGGCAAATTATTTGTCATGTTAAAAATATATTACATTCTTGAATTAAAGAGCTTTGTTTATTTATTTTAATTATTATAATATCAACATTTGAAAGCTCGTCTCTTCCAAGCTCTTTGGTAATAAAGAAGCGTTAACATGTCACATTCTATCTCGGTGCCCAATCAGTCTCAAAAACCTAATAAGATGCCCATGGCGGCCATCTCTCTGATCCCCTAACATCCTCCACTTCCACAACAATGGCTAACATCGAAAACCAACAGGGCTGGCTTCCAGTAGAGAATAGCAGGGATTGCTCCCTGGGCTTCTGCACCATCGACTGCCCTCAATGGTGCTATGTCCTCTTCCCTCCTCCTCCTCCCTTTTCCCTCACCAACAGCTTCAACAACCACGCCACCGCCTTCTCGCCTATGTCCATCGCCATCATCGGCATCTTCGCCACTTTCTTTCTCCTCGTCACCTACTACACAATCGTCACCAATTTCTGCGGTTCCTTCTGCTTCCACCTTAATCACAACCACCACCGCTCAACCCCCAACGGCAACTTTGAAGAGGAAGAAAGCGCTAGCGGCGGCGAGAATTATCATCAAGAGAGTTGGTATCTACCTCCTTCAAATGGTCTCGACGAGGCGCTCATCAGAAAGATCACAGTTTGCAAATATAAGAGAGGGGAGGGGCTCGTTGAGGGCACGGAGTGCTCGGTCTGCCTCTCCGAGTTTATAGAAGGTGAATACCTTCGGCTTCTTCCTAAATGCAGCCACGCATTTCATCTTCATTGCATTGACATATGGCTCCGGTCTCACTCAAACTGCCCACTCTGCCGAGTTAATATCCTGTCGCCGAGTCTAGCTTTAGAGGATGATATCAGGGGGGAGAACAGAGCAGCTTCGGCTGCAGAAAATGGGCAGGAGTCTGTCGTTATTGTCGTAAGAGATTTGGATTTGGACAGGAGAGAAGATGAAGAGAAAGAGAATATGATCAAGGATTTTGAGGCGATAAAGAAGGAGAAGGATCGCCATAGACTTGTCGCCGCTGGACCTTCAAGGCGAGGCAGGGGAGAACGTGTGAAGGTAAAAAATGGAAGAAGCAGAGGTTTGCATTCTGTCATGAGCCCAGTTCGCATGAAGAGATCGGTTTCTAGTGGTCGAACTTGGTTTGCAAGGAAAGGTAAGGGAAGGGCATTGCTTCTTCCAGTTGAGGGAAAGGCGGCCTAAGTTTGTTTGGTTTACTTTTTATCTTCTGCTCTGGTGTAGAAGAAATACTTCAATTGGCTAATGGAAGTGAGATAAGAAAGGACCTTTGCTTGGATTATTCAACGGAGTTCTATCCTGCATTACTTTGGTATAATAACCAAATGTTTTTGCTTGAATCGTTTCATGAATTGTACTGTAAGGGGCTTGCCTTCGGAAGTTGAAGATTGATCTCAGACTGATTTCAGCTAAAGATTGAATCTGTATTTTAGATATCTTTCCTGCAGACGGAGAATCCAACCCTTGAAACTTAACAGAGAGTAATGTGATGTAATCCATCCTTGCGAGTGTGTGAAACAACTTTGATTTCTACTGTGTTTATCTTTAGTTTAATTTGGTAAAATAAAATAACCTCTCTCTCTCTCTCTCTCTCTCTCTCTCTCTCTCTCTCTCTCTGCTTTGCTTATTTTAGTAGGAAGCAAAGTTTGGATTATATATTAATAAATATCAAAACTGATTTCTTAGTTCAAAAGCTTGACCCTAAAACTATAGAGGAGGTTTGACAATTAATAGTTCTACACAAGTTTTTTTTTTTCCTTAGAAATTTTGTTTGGTAATGCATCTCCAACTGAAAAAATCATATTCCTCTCCAAAATATATAGTAAAACTTCAAAATGCAGTTATTTTTCTCCAATCGAACGACATTTGTTCTTCTTTTGCGGGCTTCCTGCGAAGGTAATCATCTTTGGAGAATTTTTTTTACTTAGGTGAATAGTCCGATGCTAATATTGATGTCGCACTATTCACCTATCAGAATTTGACGTGCGATTTGAAGTTCGAAGGACGACATAAGGTGAGATAGAGTTCGGTTGAAAATGATCTAAGGGCATCTCCAACCGAAAATCTCATTTTTCATTCTAAAATGTCGTGATTCATCTCCAATCGAACTCCATTTTGCCCCGTAACGATCGTTCTCTTCTTTTGCGCGTTTCTTCGACAAGTTCGGTAAAGATAAAAAAATGACGAAGATGAACAGTGCAACGTTCATCCACGATGAAACGGTGTAAGAATTGTTATTCGGTTGGAGCGACAGAAGAACGGCTTACAGTTCCATTGGAGATGCTTTAATGAGTTGATAATGCGGTTATGCTTGCTTTAGGAGTAGTATTAATAATTGGGCTCTAAAATTAAAGGAAATGTTTTTTCCTCGGAATTGGCGAAGAGTGGATTTAAAAGGACGGTTCAACCAACAACCTTCTGCTCAAAAAACTGTGAGATATTGGAATGGGATGGCAACCAATGTAGACTGCTATGCTTTATTGGAGAAGCCAAATGAAGCATCAATTGGAAGTTTTGGTAGTTGAAGGTCGAAATCAAAACGATGGGAGGTTGAGTGCGCTTTATGTTCTTGAGAATCTTCAGGCTCTTGATGGCTATATATTAGCTTTTTTTGATAACGAGTCTTCGTCTTTTTTTTTTTATTATTATTAAGTGCATTGGGTGGGTAGAAAGACTTGATCTATCCAGAGCTTTAAATGTCGTAGACATGCTATGCGATCTGAGGTCGGATTTCTTCATACTGGCCTACTACTCACTTCTTGAGGACTTGCGTAATTCTTACCTTTTGGTTATATGTTTATTTTGTTCTTCTTATTTCACTTGAAGAGTTGTATTCTTGGAAGTATTTTAGTGCTGTCTCTTTGTTTATTTGAGTGTAAAACAATGTGAGAAAAGAAGAGAGAATAAGAGAGTGTGAGAAGATATATCTGTATAATTTCTCTCATTTTCATAATGGATTTCTCGGTGAGTGTGATTCCATGATTTTTTTACTGGTTTTGAGTTTCTCTTGTTAAAACATGATTGTTGTGTACTAGAACATTCATGATGGTAGAGATATAAAGAGCATAACGTCTTAGTTTTAAATGAAGATGCTGCATACAAACATGTAAGGGAGAGAGAATAAGAGGGGTGTGAGAGTTATAAGAGACACCAATATTTTTACGTTGAAAATTCTAAAAAGGGGAAAAACCACGAGGTCTAACTCAGTTAAAATGATTTCACTAGTGTTTATAGTATATTAAAAATTGTGTCATTCCTCAGGGGAAAGCCTTTGTTCAATATCTCAAATATAAATCATATATAACACATTACAAGATGGGAGTAGGAAGAATCCAGTGATATCATAGTCGTTCTTAAGAGAATGTTAGTCTGATCGTTTAGTCGGTAGGACTATAGTCCTACGACAGAGTTCTTTGTGGCCATAGTTGGGCGACTCAGGTCAGAGAAACCATAGTTGGCGGGTGACGGTGGATAGAGGGACTATAGCTGGCGGTCGATCGTAGTTGGATGGACCATAATCTACGGGTTACCATGGTCAAAGGGACCGTAGTCGGTAGGCGAGGGTGATCTGATGGACAGTAGTCTGCAAGCGACTACGGTCGAAAGGACCATAGTATGGTGACAGTAGTCAGAGAGAGACCCAGCAGTGGTGGAAGGATGAAGGTTTGACGACTCTGGTATACTGGAGGTTTACCAGCGATGGCCGAAAAATAGGGTTCATCGACGATTGTGTCGAGGTGGAGCTCCAAGATTCTTCAAAACTGAGTGCTTTATTGAGTCTCGAGCCTAAGGTCTGTCTCCCCTTTTTATGTGAGAAAAGAGAGTATATTTATAGATTTTTAGGAGTGGTATGCTCCCTAAATATCTAGAAGATCCAAGGTAATTTTGTGGTGCTCCATTGGACGACTCATATTTATTCCATCAATCATGAAGCATTTATCAAGAATTTAAGAGCCTTAATGATGTCAGAATTAAGCAATCTTGGGCTCATTGGATTCGTCCCTTTGAGCCACTCGATTTGATTATCAACATGCTATATTTAGAAATTATTTGTTCATTCAATTAATGCTTTGGAGATTTCAATTATGCTTTAAGCTCTTACATTAAGCTCATTTGGGCTTAGATTGAACTAATTTTGATGTCGTTGGGTTCTTCTTACTAAGACGTTCAATTTGACAAAAAATTTGCTGAAATTGATTTTTAGATGATCCCAAATTTAACTTTAGAAGTTACCAACTAGGATATGCCTTGCAATTCATGTTGAATCAAGGCGATTTTTGGTGGCATTTCATTAATGTTCTTTTCAGCTTTTTTCTTGTTTGTTTTGAACCTTATTTACTTCCCATCAAAATATACATCTATTTAGAAATGAGGAAACTTCTGATGTTTCATATGAAATAAAGAACTTTGTTATTTTACCCTCAATTATGAAGCTGAAAGTGGTAGCTCACATAAGAATAGAAGACTTTCAAAGGTGGGAGAATGATACAATTAGTGGTGTCAATATTTGACCCGAGCCAAATCCAACTCGACAAATTTTGGGTTCGAATCAACACATTTGCCATACGGGGCAGGTTCGGTTTTAAGATTCCAACCTGTTTATAAAACCAGGTCGAGTATGGGTTGACCTGGAAGCACGTGATCAACTTGAAATGACCTGAACTCAGCCCTCTGTAGCCCGATCTCACACCCGCGAGCTCGATCCATCATTCAGACTCTGCTCTCTAGCATTCGAACTCTGTGATCCTGCATCCGCGCATGCACGGCTAAATCCAGCACGATCTCACGTTTGCACTATTTGTTCGGTGTTTGCACCGTCTGTTCCGACTTTAGCGTTCGGAGATCGATCTCGTTAAGCGCTCCCACGTCCAGTCATCTGGACTTCACCGTCTACAATCCGCACTAGTAATCATGCAATCGCGAGCATTGATCTTATAAGCTCTCCAGTCTCATCTATCCTCACGAAACTGCACACAGTGCTAGTGAGGTGGACCGCATTTTTGCACACATGCATGTAGCCCGGTTCACAGGTCGGGTCGGGTCAACCTTGTAACCCTGCGGGTTAGGCCCGAATTTTAATCTAGTTTACAAAATTGGGTCAGGTTCGGGTCAACTTGCTTGGACCTGGGTGGTCCATTTCGGGTTCGACCCGAACCAACTCAAAAACCCATTTTGACACCCCTATATACAATGCAACATTGATGTAACTGATGTGGGCTGAAAGACCATAATCAAGATTCTTGTAAGGCAGGGTAGTTTCATGATGAATTTCTGTTTAATTTTCTTATCATATATTTACAGCACTACAATTATATTTAATGTTAGAAGGTTTCTCATTAATTTTTTGTCGAATTTTCAAGAATCTCTATGTAATGTGATTCAGCAAGTGTTTCATTTATGTAATTATTATAGAACTGTAACTGATTAGTTTAAGTTGTACTCAATATTGCTATGCTTATGATTGTTATTATATGTTTGTTATATTAAGCTTCAAAATATCCAAATTGTTTTGATATCTTGTTACAAATTGGTTTGAAAAGGTTCAAACACCATTTGAATGGTTAGAAACTTATTTGAACCCAGTTTGAAACTATTTTGATTCTATCTTGAACTAACCTTACTGAAATGATCTTCTAGTAGGTTTAAAACATGGTTAAAATTAGGGGTGTCAATATTTGACCCGACCCGAAAACTCGACCCAAAAATTTCGACCCGACCGGAAAATTTCGGGTTCGGGTGGTCGGGTTCGGGTTGACCCGGAAACCCGAAATCAACCCGATTTGACCCATTTTTAATTAATTTAGGAGGGTTTTAATGGATTTTTATGAAATAAGTAAATGATATTTCAAAAAATTATAAACATTACTGCCCAAATTAAATTAATCTTGATTTATTTTATATTAATTGAAGTAAATCTTACCTTAATTTGATTTATATTTAAATAAATTGAATTAAATAAAAAAAATTAATAAAATTTACTGCAATCGGGTCGGGTTCGGATTGACTCGGACCCGAAGCGGGTCGGGTCAGGTTTGGACAACTGACCCGTTTTTACAAACGGGTCGTGTTGAACAGTGTCGGGTCAATTTCAGATTTGACCCGAACCCGATCCATGACCAGTTTTGACAGCCCTAGTTAAAACTTAGTTGGAATGTATTTGCACCATAGTTTAAGCATGTTCATATAAAATTTCAAACAAACATTTCAATGTGAATTAGTTCAAACCACTTTTATTAATACGGATTTCAATAAATTATTTATGAATAAAACTGAGGCATTTTGGTCCAAAATGAGTTTCCTATATATTTCTTAAAGAAAATAAATAATAATGATATTCTTTATGATTATTATGAGAAATATAACGTCAAAATTTTTAATTAATGACTTATGGAGGTAAAGCAAATGTAATGTATTGATAATATTTGAGTTATTTGATTTAGAACACTACAAATATAACAAATTATTATTAGTTTTGCTTTAATAATGGAAAGGAAAACCTTATGGTTTCAATGTATTTTAATATATGTATTTTAATGTAAATAATGGAAAGGAAAGCTGTATGTTTTGAAAACTCGGAGGCTGAAGTGGTTGGGTGGCATTAGTGGGGATATTGGTAGGTGTATCAATTTTGGGTCACGGGTTGGATTTGATCCGACACTATTCGGTTTAACTTGAACTCGGCCCATTTTTGCAAATGGGTCGGTTTTGGACCCGTACACGACCCAAATGACCCAGGATGGACAAAAAAATTTTAGTTTTCGGGTCATAAAATGGGTAAACTTCTGATTTTCGGGACAAAAGCGAGTCAATCTCGAGTTTTCATGTCAAAAACGGGTTTTTGGGTAAAAAGCGGGTCAATTTCGGGTTTCTGGGTCAACCCAAATTGATTTTTGAAACGGGTCGATTTGCTAAACCCAAACCCGACCGGTTTCAGGTTAGGTTGACCCTAACGCGAAATTTTCGGGTGGGATTTGAATCGATTTTTCAAGTCATATCAAATATTAATACCCCTAGATATCGGTGGCCAATGATTTAGGTAAAGAGTTTTAAATTCCTCAAATGATTGCCCTACATTTGGTTCACTTTCCACACAAAATAAATAAAAAAATAAAACTCATATATTTAGTTTACCTTATATTTTACCATAATACTTACGAATATAAAGAAATTCCTCAAATGTAGGTTAAAGTTCATTAATAGTTAACTTGAGAAATTTATTATGCAATCTTTTTTTTTTTTTTTTTTGAAAGAATAAATAAAAACAAATGGAAATAAAGAAATCAATTATGGTACATTTTAAATTCAAATTTAAACGTATCTTTAATATTTATAATGGAAATCTATACTATTTATTATTAGAATATATTTTCATTATTAAGAATATTCTTTTAATTATATTTTCTTTCTTGCTTTCTTCTTTAGTCTTTATATATATACTTGTACACTAGCACTATAAATCATCTAGAGGATTTGCCTTATCATGCAGTTATTCAATGTTCCCTAATCTTGATAATATATCAACAGCAGAGCCTTGAGTATAGATTATTGAGCATGCAAACTGTATCCTACGGGAAACTTTTTACTAAAATAAAGAGAAAAATGCATAAACTAATTATATGAGAAAATTAATATAATATAAATGAGATTAAATATTTGCTTTATTAAAAGGAATTAAAGAAGCAGTACACCCAAAGATATAATACTAATACAAAATAAGAAAATATAAATAAAATAAATAACAAGAAAGAAACTATCCAACTCATAAAGAAAATATATAATAATCTACTATAAAATATAAAACACCAAACTATAGTCTACTATTATAATTCTGCTCCTGAAATGATAGTCTGCTAAATATTTCTATATGACTTGTTGTGAAAAGAGACAACGAGTGAGTTTAATAGATTAAACTCAATAAATAACTGATAATTATCAAAACATAAATGACAAAGGTACGAGACATATAGTATGAATAACCAAAGGTGTGAGTAGCAATCGTTAAATCAAAGTAGACATGAGTTATGCTGTAATTCCTATGATAGATTCTAATATGTCGGTGTATATGTCAATTAGATATTTATACAAAATTATCTTAATGCTTATAAATGCATCACACTAAGTATCCTTCGTACCTCAAAATGACTTATCAGTCATTTATTATTTTCAATTCATCTCCAAAAATATTTATATGTATATAATTATAATTAGTTTATCAAATACTCGTTAGGGAAGTTAAATACCAACAAAAGGAAATCCAATAATTTCCTATAGAGTCATCAATCTGTGCGTAAGTCGGTCCGACTAGCCAATATCAAATAGGGTTTTATGACTTTCCAAAATTTTCATTAGCACCTTTCAATGGATTTAGTTCAATATGAAGAATATTATTTTATAAATAGATATGAATTGACAATATAACATTTATTGCATTTAATCAAAGCTTGTCTATGAAAGATATAAAAATTGATATACAAGAGTTATGCAATAATAAATGAAAAATAGGGGTTTTTACATATCTAACACTTAAAACTTCTCTATTTATCTATCTGATGTCTCCAGGACCTGCAAGGAACTCCAGACAAAGAACTAGAACCTGAAACAGAGAAGAAAACAGGAGAGGCTCACCTCCCGATTAGAGAAGAAGAAGAAGTTTAGCAGAACTCAGTCTTTTTAGAATTGTATCAAAAACTGCCTTTCTACAGTCTCCTTTTCCTATATGTATTAGATACCGAATAATACTGAAAAGAAAATACTAATTAAAGCAGGGAAAACAGAAAAGTGAAAAAGGTGCTGCAATAACGGAAAAGGTACGACCACAGTCGTGTGGTATGATGTCCACTTTATTCAGGTGGTCTACTGTGCTGCCATATCACTATAAGCACTGCATCAGTCCTCCCCGGCCGTCGAAGAGCTCGACTCCGACGAGCTGATCGTAATAAGCGAATCATCTGGAGGATGATACGGCCATATGTCCGAGACATTAAAGGTGGGAGATGTATTATGACCGGCGGGTAGATCAACTGTATAAGCATTATCATTGATTTTTGCAACAATGGGGACAGGGCCGATTTTTCGTCGGCAGAGTTTGCTGTACGTGCCCGGTGGAAACCTCTCCCGGCGCATTCGAACCATAACAAGATCGCCCACCTTGAACAACGTTTGTCGCCGGTGTCGATCTGCTGCCAATTTATATTTAGAGTTTGCTATCTCTAACTGCTTGTGAACATCAGCTAGCATGTCGGTATATTGACTGGAAAAATTTGTTGCGGGGCCAGATTTGCACTTCGGTAGGATTGCTACATCCACAACAAGGTTAGGAGGTTTGGTGTAAACTATATTGAATGGGGGCTTACCGGTAGAACGGATCACCGAGGAGTTGAAAGCAAACTCAGCAATGCTGAGCACCTCTTCCCACTGTCGAGGATGATCTTGCACTAAGCAACGAAGCATACTTCCCAACGTGCGATTCACGACCTCAGTTTGTCCATCTGACTGCGGGTGGTTAGCCGAGCTTGTTTGAATAGTTGCTATTTGAATGATTTATATTTGTGCAACTTATGTAGTTTTGATGATTCCAAACATTATTGTTCAAATGAATAGTTATCTCCTAACAATTTCAGAAGATTTGCACTTGCTCTTGTGTGTACTAACATTTCAGGAAAATCAGACTCCAGACTACGAAAACTTCAAATCAAATTCAACATGAGAAATTTTGTTTATTTGAAGTGTCTTTTCTTTGAATTAATTTTGAAAGGGAGTGATTGTAATTGAGTGAATAAAATCTCACACACACAAACTAAGGAGATCTTGAAATTCTATACTGATCGTACAGGACGATATATATCGTACTGGACGATCTGTCAGTTATCTCCTATAGAGCAGTTGGAACGAATAGGAACTTGCTTCGAAAAATTTTTCTAAGTCCTATTCGTCCAGGACGAATTTTTATATCGTCCCCGGCGATGGGCGCTCTGGAAAATTTTCGTCCAGACGAAAATAAATATCGTACCGGACGAACAGCTCTCTGGAAAATTTTCGTCCAGACGAAACCAAATTATCGTCCCCGGCGATGGGCGCTCTGGAAAATTTTCGTCCAGACGAAATAAATCATCGTCCAGGACGATCGGCTCTCTGGAAAATTTTCGTCCAGACGAACATATTTTCGTCCAAACGATAAACCGACTTAGGACAGTTTTCAGCAGTTTCTAGAACCGACCTTGTAATAACCGTTCGTACTGGACGAACCTAGTTCGTACAGGACGATCAGCTGTACGAAGTCATTTCGTACACATATACAAATAAGGTCGTTTCAGATCATTTAAGTAAAATCGTCCAGGACGATCCACGATCGTACCGGACGATCCACTGCGTACAGAATTGAAAACTTGCAGTTTTTGGGTGGTTTTTCTTGTCTTTTGTATAAATACTTCAAATTAGACTGCCACCCAATCTTTTTGTCACTTGAACTTCGTGCCTATTGAGAGAATAGTCAAGGGGAGAGTGGAAGAGAGCATTCAAAGGAGGATTCCTACCATTGGAGCAAGAAGGCTTCACTTGGATTGCTAAGGTAAGAATCTCTACTTGTGAAATTGGATTTCTTCACTCTTTTCTTTCTTTCTTCTAGGTTCTTGTGAGAAGATCATTCAAAAAGGTCCGGTTCTCTGCCGACACTTGGAGAGTGTGAACAGCCGTGGGTTCTCTGCCTACACTAGGAGAGTGTAAAAGGAAGAAGGTTCTCTGCCTACACTTGGAGAGTGTGAACAGCCGTAGGGTTCTCTGCCCACACTAGGAGAGTGTGAAAGGACGACGGTTCTCTGCCAGCACTGTGGTTTGTGTAAAAGGACGACGGTTCTCTGCCGCACCGGGGAGTGGTGAAAAGAGGGTTTTGTACAGGCTTCTCCGCCTTGCTGTGGGTGCTAAAGGAGAGTCACTTTGTGGTATTAGTGCAATACTCAGAGGGTGCCTCTGAGGAGTGGATGTAGGTCTGGTTATAGACCGAACCACTATAAATCTGGTGTCATTTACTTTACTGCTTTTACGTTTCCGCATTTTAAATTTTAGTTTTAACAACTCTGTGGTTGAAAAACATTTTTCTACAAACTTTAAAAGAGAATTTCATTTCGATTCAACTTTAATTTTAAGAGGGTTTAAAATTTTTAAAACTACCAATTCACCCCCCTCTTGGTAGCCGTGGGACATTTACTTAGGCTTAACAACCTAATTACTAGATTCAACAAGTGGTATCAGAGCATAGTTTCAAAATCATAAGTTTGAACTACTTTTTGATTAACGTAGATGGCTACATTTGGAAACCGAAACACACCTGAGGGTTACTCTATCACTAGACCTCCACTGTTTGACAATATTCCTTTTGATTTTTGGAAAACACGCATGTCTACTTTCTTACAGTCACTTGATTATCGCATGTGGATGTTAGTCCAGGAAGGTTACACAAAACCAACTAGATTAGTTGATGGAATTAGGGTAGATACACCCTATGCAGATTGGACTATAGAAGAACGTGACTTAGCACAATTAAATGCGAAATATTTAAATAGTTTCTTTTGTGCTTTAAAATCTGAAGACTACATGCGAGTTTCTACTTGTAAAAGCGGAAAAGACATATGGGATAGACTTTGTATTACTTATGAAGGGACAAATGAGGTTAAGCAATCTAGGCTCAATATCTTGTTACATGACTACGAACTATTTCGCATGAAACCTAATGAATCTATATCTGACATGTACACAAGATTCACTCAAATTGTCACCTCTTTGCATGCACTTGGTAGGGAATTAACTAATGCTGAAATGGTTAATAAGATTCTTCGTTGTTTACCTACTGCATACGATGCTAAAATTACTGCAATTACAGAGTCAAAAGATCTGAACATTTATTCTATTGACAATCTTCTTGGTTCACTCATTGCTTACGAGCAAGGAGTAAGTCAAAGAAAGATTGATGCAGGTGAACCAAGAAAGGACAAGAATATTGCACTAAATGTGGAAGAGTCAGAAAGTGAACACTCACAACCTGAGGATGAAGATGATATAGCACTGATGACTAGACAATTCAAAAGCTTTTTAAAGAGGAAGCAGAAGAGACGCCAGCAATGGAATAGAGGTAAGTATAATAGAAATGGCAAGGTTTCTAATGAAGTGATTTGTTATGAATGCAGGAAACCAGGTCATATAAAGACTGATTGTCCAAAACTCAAAGCCTCTCCTAGCAAGGAGAAGGTAGAGGAGAAACCAATGGTAAAGAAGGGCAAGAAGAAGTTTCAAAAGGCTTTTTGGGCGGACTCAGCTTCAGACTCATCTGAGACTGAAAAAGAAGAAGAAGTCACCAACCTTTGCTTGATGGCAGATAAAGCTGAACAATCAGATCAAGAAGAGGTATGTGATTTAACTTATAATGAATTGTTTGAAGTTTCTGAACACATGCATGATGCATATAGGAAAACGAAAAAGATGCATGCTAGTTTAGTTTAGAATTGGAAGAGCTTAATAAGGAACACGAAATCCTTAGGAAAGATCATGCTTTAATTGATAGCAACCACATGAAACTACTTGATGAATATGATGACTTGAATAAAAATTTTGAGAATTTAAAATCATCCTATGCTGAACTTGAAAAAGAATTTGAGAAATTTAAGGATGAATCTGAGCACAAGACATATAGAGTAATTATACAAATCGAATCTTGGAGGAAATGAATTCATTTTACAAACTTACTATAAGAGCTCTCGAGGATAATAGGAACCCCCCTAAACTTGAAGATTTTACAAATCCTAAATATTATCCTAAATTCATGAAATCCCTTAGAAGACAATCATATGAGAGAAAACATAGGAATATTTTTCCTAATGTTAAATGTAACAATTGTGGATTTTTGGGACATATATCTCACACCTGCACTTTAAAGATGAAATCTAATTTGGTGTGGAGAACTAAGATGCATAAACCTAGACATATCACACATGCATCTGATTATAAATTTCATAAAGGTGAACCCAAACTAGTTTGGGTTCCCAGGTCTAACATTTGAGAATTTTGCAGGTATACTCTCACACAAGACCTCGTGAGAGTATATGGTACCTGGACAGCGGATGTTCTAAGCACATGACTGGAGATACTGCTCAATTCATAACGCTGGAAGCCAGGAGTGGAGGCAAGGTTACACTTGGAGATAATACCACAAAGAAAGTGGTTGGATCAGGTATGATTGGAAACTTGAAAAACTTTTTTATAGACAATGTTTTATTAGTTGAAGGCTTAAAACATAATTTGCTTAGCATAAGTCAGCTATGTGATAAGGGCTATAATGTAAAATTTTTACCTACTAGCTGCATAATTAGCCTAAATGGGAAAATTGTTTTAAATGGAAAAAGGGTGAACAATGTTTACATGCTAGATTTAAATTGTATTCAATCTCCTACTGCTTTTTGTTTGAAAACTGTTTCTGATGAATCATGGCTTTGGCATAGGAGACTTTGTCATTCTAGTATGAAAAATCTTAGAAAAATTACCCAAAAGAATTTGGTGAGAGGAATACCTAAACTAGACTTTACTAAGGACCATTTGTGTGATGCATGTCAATTAGGAAAACAAGTGAAGTCCTCTTTTAAGTCCATTAAAGATCTTAGGACCAGTAAACCTTTAGAAATTCTACACATGGATCTTTTTGGACCAGTAAGCACTGTTAGTCTAGGAGGAAAGGTATATGGATTTGTTATAGTAGATGATTTTTCAAGATTCACCTGGGTTAAATTTCTTTTTCATAAGAGTGAATCATTTGAGGAATTCAGAAATTTTTCAACTTGGATACAAAGAAAACTAGGATGTGAAATAATTTCTATACAAAGTGATCATGGAGGAGAATTTGAAAATGAAAGATTTGAAGATTTCTGTAAAGAAAAGGGGATTGATCACAATTTTTCTGCACCTAGAACTCCTCAACAAAATGGAGTAGTTGAAAGAAAGAACAGAACATTAATAGAAGCCGCCCGAGCAATGTTAGCAGAATACTCACTTCCTAGATATTTTTGGGCTGAGGCGGTTAGCACTGCATGCTATGTTCTGAATAGGGTGAATGTGAGATCAAATTTGAATAAAACACCCTATGAGTTGCTAAAAGGAAGAACACCAAATTTGTCTCATTTGCATGTATTTGGTTGCAAGGTGTTCATACATAATAATGGAAAATCTGCCTTAGGAAAATTTGATCCAAAATCAGATGAAGGAATTTTTGTTGGATATTCAAGTGTTGGAAAATCTTATAGAGTATTCAACAAAAGAACTTTAGTCATTGAAGAAACCACACATGTTGTTTTTGATGAAAATGGAAACATGGAAGAGCCAAAAGTTGTTGAAGAAGAAATTGAAGAAAACTCCCAAAAGATTGATAGATTAAATTTGGAAGAAAATGTGGAAGAAAATTTAGAAAGAGAAGACCCTTTGCCTAGAGATTTGAGATTTTCTAAAAACCACCCAAAGGAATTAATCATAGGTGAACCAAGTGAGGGTGTTAGAACTAGGCGTGGATTAAACAAGGAAGTCAATCATTCAGCCTTTATTTCAACTGTTGAACCCACTAACATTGATCAAGCACTTTCAGATGAATTTTGGATATTGGCCATGCAAGAAGAGTTGAATCAATTTGTAAGAAATAAAGTTTGGGAACTAACTACAAGGCCAAAAGATCAAAGTGTTGTTGGAACCAAGTGGGTGTTCAAGAATAAAATGAATGACTCAGGAGTAGTCATTAGAAATAAGGCTAGATTAGTAGCTAAGGGGTATAATCAAATTGAAGGAATTGATTTTGAGGAAACTTTTGCCCCTGTAGCTAGACTTGAAGCAATTAGGGTTTTACTAGCCTTTGCCTGTTTTAAAGGTTTTAAATTGTTTCAAATGGATGTCAAAAGTGCCTTTTTAAATGGAGTAATTGAAGAAGATGTTTTTGTAGAACAACCTCCAGGTTTTGAAAACTCTAAATTTCCAAATCATGTTTTCAAATTAAAAAAGGCATTATATGGATTGAAACAGGCACCTAGGGCTTGGTATGAGAGGTTAAGCACCTTCCTACTTGAAAGATCTTTTGAAAAAGGAAGTGTGGATACAACTCTCTTTTTAAGGAAAATTGGAAAGGATATACTTATTGTTCAAATTTATGTGGATGACATCATCTTTGGATCTTCAAATAAACATCTTTGTGATGATTTTTCTAAAACAATGAGTAGTGAATTTGAAATGAGTCTAATGGGAGATTTAAATTACTTTCTAGGATTTAGCATTAAGCAACTTGAGGAAGGTACTTTTCTTAGTCAAACCAAATATATTAAGGACATCCTCAAAAAATATGAAATGGACAATGCTAAACCTGTTAGTACACCAATGAGTTCTTCAGTTCAGTTAGATAAAGACCTTAAGGGAAAATCTGTTGATCAAAAGAAATTTAGAGGGATAATTGGATCTTTACTTTACTTGACTGCTAGCCGACCAGATATTATGTTTAGTGTTTGCTTATGTGCTAGATTTCAATCAGATCCAAAAGAATCACATTTGACAGCAGTGAAAAGGATTTTAAGATATCTACTAGGAACTCAAAACTTAGGAATTTGGTATCCTAAGTTTAGCTCTTCATTTGAAATTATTGGTTACTCAGATTCTGACTTTGCAGGCTGTAGAGTGGATAGGAAAAGCACTTCTGGAACATGTCAATTCATTGGAAATTCATTAGTTTCATGGTCTAGTAGAAAACAAAATTCAGTGGCACTATCTACTGCAGAAGCAGAATACATTGCATTAGGAAGTTGTGTGGCACAAGTACTTTGGTTAAAACAACAGTTGATTGACTTAGGATTAACTATAGGCACTATTCCAATTTATTGTGACAATACTAGTGCTATTTGCATTTCCAAAAATCCTATTCAACATTCTAGAACCAAACACATTGATATAAGGCATCATTTCATAAGGGATCATGTATCCAAAGGAGAAATTGAACTCATACATGTTTCAACTGAAAATCAACTTGCAGACATTTTTACAAAACCTTTAGCCTTTGATACCTTCAGTACTTTAAGAACAAGGCTTGGTGTTATTGATTTGAATGCTTAACCAAAATGTCTTTGCAACATTGATACTTTTTGTTTTGTTTTTGTGATTTTGTAAATTTTTGTGTTTTTGTATGAATTGTTTTTGAATTTATGTTTTTGTCTTATGTTTTCTGTGTTGTTGATTATTTTTGTTGTTTTTGTTAATTTAAAAATTTAAAAATCAAAAATTTTTTTTTGGAAGATCGTCCAGGACGAAATTTTTCGTACGGGACGATGTGTTAAGAAACAGTTTGCGCGAATTTAAACCGTTTTGAGAGCAGTTTTTTATTGGATCGTTTGTACGATCTGTGATCGTCCAGTACGAATTTTTTCTTTTTCTCAAACGTCGGGACGATTGAATGCAGCGGTTGAGTGGATAAGACAGTTTTTAATACGAACTTCGTCTGTACGAAATTTTTTTCGTATGTACGAACATGTGTCGATTCATTGTAGGGGACGGTTTTCAAGAGTCATTAAAACGAAACGCTTTTTGATCGTCTGTACGAAATATTTTCGTATGTACGATCGGTCAAGTCAAAAAGCCTGTACGAAGGGACGCATCGTAAGTTGTGTTGAATACGAAAAGCCGTTACATTTTGGACGAATTGGATCGTCTGTACGAAATTACTTCGTCCAGACGAACAATAATTTTTCGTCCAGGACGAACATATCGTTTTTCTTTAAATATGAGGGCTTTCAAACTTGAAAATCACACTTTCAAACATTTTTTTTTCAATCCCTTTCTACATCAAATCAACTATGGCCTCCTCTAGCAAGAGACAAAAGTTTTGGTGAAGAAACCAACAGGAATGCTCCAGACAACTTCCTTTCCAAAGCAAATGAGGAATCTTTTCCTCGTTTTGCTTCTGCGAAAATCACTCCGTCTCGCATTCTTATCCAAACGGAGTTGAAATTTCGGGTATTACACCTCTTCGCCTCAACCCAATTTCATTTCATTCTTTCTCTTGTCCACCTCTACAATAAGCAAACCTACCATTACTTCCTAGCCAACATGAGTTTCAATCTGACCACTCTATCATTAGTTCTTTTGTTTTTAAGAAAAAAGTTGAGATCACCTAGCACGACCTTGGTGCATTTTTAAACTTAAGGACTGAAGGATATAGAGCCCACACCCTAATGTCAGAAAACGTCTTCCATTGGTATGAAATCAATAGGGTAATTAGAGAAAATGGAATTGACAATCATGTTGCTAGAGTGGCCGGTATGACCCAAGATGCCCGAATCATCCAGCATATCCTTAGATCCTCAATTATTCCTAAAGCTGGTGATAGGATAAACATAACTCCTCTCCTCTCTTGTCTAACTTTTTTAATCATGAAAAGACAACCTATTGATGAAGCCCAACTCATCCTAGATCATATCTATGGGCTTTCAGAAATAGGACATCCTAATCAGAATAGGAAGAAGAATATTTCTTTAGGGCACTTGATTACTTATGTTTTGGAGAAGAAGTACAATATAGTCCATCCTGATGAGGAATATGAAGAGCCAGTTTATTACAACGATGCATCTTTCAGACTGCTCTTCAGGGAGGAAAAAGAAAAAGAAAAAGCACATGATAGTGCTTCAGAAGAAGAAGAAGAAGGAGTGCAAGCTTCTGCTTCTCAATCAGATTACCAGAATCTGATTGAGAGATTTGATAGACTAGAGACTCACATTGATCAAAGGTTTGATCAATTTGATGCTCATCTTACGCAGCAGCAACATGACATTGGTAATATTAGAGATGAAGTTCATGAAATAAATACCAATGTAATGTTAATGGCCTCCTACTTCAATCTCTTTGGCGGCATTCCTCCACCTCCTCCTCCAGAACAGTAGAAGTTTTTTTTTTTTTTTTTTTTTTTTTTGTGTGTCTGGTGTATTTTTTTTTGTTTTGATGTTATGTTTTTGTTTAAGTTCAATGTTTTTATGTAATTTTCTTTTTAATCAATGAAAGTTTGTTTGTCCTAGATTTGTTTTGAAATGTGGCTAATCTTTATGAATTTCATTTTTTTTTAATCTACATTGTGCTAAATTCGATTGTAATTGAGATTATCTATATTAGAAAATCTAGACTTTCTAAATTTATAATTTGTTTATAACTTGTTGTATTTAGAATTTTAAATTCATGTCTATTCATTTAGACTACATAAAATTTAATATTGTTATTGCAATTTTGATGTTATCTTATTTTGTATTTCTATGCTCAAATGATATTTATGCACCTAGAAATATTTGAAATGTTAGATTATAGATTTTGGAAAGAATTGGTCAAATTACTCTTGAAAATTGTACAAATGTACAAAAATCAAAAGGGATTCGCAAAAATTTGCAAAGTGAAAAAGAGGCACAAAATAAGCCCAACCAAAGACAAATGCACAAAAATGTGCCCCAAAACTTTGAAAAGATGTGCAAAGCACCACATGAGGTAATTCTCTTCTTTCCAAATTCGTTTAATCTCTTAATTCAAGTTGATCTAATGTTCATTTATATTCTATTGAACTTTGAAATATAGAATTTTTTTTACATCTCACTTGTAATGATTTTCAATAATCAAAATGTCTAAATTGAATCATGTCTTTGATAAATTCTTCTTACTTACAATGTTATATCATTTCATAAATTTTATGAATTTCTATGATTGACCTAATATCTTTAGTTTAAAATTGCATACCCTATGTCAAATCACAATTTAGATTAAATTTTAACAATGAATTTCATATTATTATTTACATTTCTTGTCTTTTTCTTCTTCACTTTTTGTTGCTGTCAAAAAGGGGGAGAAATTATTATGTTTGTGTTTGTGTTTTTGTTTTGTTTGTGATTTGTGTTTTCTGTTAAAATTTTAGAAAAACAAAAATTTTGTTCTTTAATGCCTCCTTATTTTAATGTACTCATAAATTCAGGGGGAGTTTAGGAGATAAGAGATTTTGTTTAACTTGAAACCATACTAATAATAATTGTTTTGCCATCATCAAAAAGGGGGAGATTGTTTGAATAGTTGCTATTTGAATGATTTATATTTGTGCAACTTATGTAGTTTTGATGATTCCAAACATTATTGTTCAAATGTATAGTTATCTCCTAACAATTTCAGAAGATTTGCACTTGCTCTTGTGTGTACTAACATTTCAGGAAAATCAGACTCCAGACTACGAAAACTTCAAATCAAATTCAACATGAGAAATTTTGTTTATTTGAAGTGTCTTTTCTTTGAATTAATTTTGAAAGGGAGTGATTGTAATTGAGTGAATAAAATCTCACACACACAAACTAAGGAGATCTTGAAATTCTATACTGATCGTACAGGACGATATATATCGTACTGGACGATCTGTCAGTTATCTCCTATAGAGCACTTGGAACGAATAGGAACTTGCTTCGAAAATTTTTTCTAAGTCCTATTCGTCCAGGACGAATTTTTATATCGTCCCCGGCGATGGGCGCTCTGGAAAATTTTCGTCCAGACGAAAATAAATATCGTACCGGACGAACAGCTCTCTGGAAAATTTTCGTCCAGACGAAACCAAATTATCGTCCCCGGCGATGGGCGCTCTGGAAAATTTTCGTCCAGACGAAATAAATAATCGTCCAGGACGATCGGCTCTCTGGAAAATTTTCGTCCAGACGAACATATTTTCGTCCAAACGATAAACCGACTTAGGACAGTTTTCAGCAGTTTCTAGAACCGACCTTGTAATAACCGTTCGTACTGGACGAACCTAGTTCGTACAGGACGATCAGCTGTACGAAGTCATTTCGTACACATATACAAATTGGGTCGTTTCAGATCGTTTAAGTAAAATCGTCCAGGACGATCCACGATCGTACCGGACGATCCACTGCGTACAGAATTGAAAACTTGCAGTTTTTGGGCGGTTTTTCTTGTCTTTTGTATAAATACTTCAAATTAGACTGCCACCCAATCTTTTTGTCACTTGACTTCGTGCCTATTGAGAGAATAGTCAAGGGGAGAGTGGAAGAGAGCATTCAAAGGAGGATTCCTACCATTGGAGCAAGAAGGCTTCACTTGGATTGCTAAGGTAAGAATCTCTACTTGTGAAATTGGATTTCTTCACTCTTTTCTTTCTTTCTTCTAGGTTCTTGTGAGAAGATCATTCAAAAGGTCCGGTTCTCTGCCGACACTTGGAGAGTGTGAACAGCCGTGGGTTCTCTGCCTACACTAGGAGAGTGTAAAAGGAAGAAGGTTCTTTCTCTGCCTACACTTGGAGAGTGTGAACAGCCGTAGGGTTCTCTGCCCACACTAGGAGAGTGTGAAAGGACGACGGTTCTCTGCCAGCACTGTGGTTTGTGTAAAAGGACGACGGTTCTCTGCCGCACCGGGGAGTGGTGAAAAGAGGGTTTTGTATAGGCTTCTCCGCCTTGCTGTGGGTGCTAAAGGAGAGTCACTTTGTGGTATTAGTGCAATACTCAGAGGGTGCCTCTGAGGAGTGGATGTAGGTCTGGTTATAGACCGAACCACTATAAATCTGGTGTCATTTACTTTACTGCTTTTACGTTTCCGCATTTTAAATTTTAGTTTTAACAACTCTGTGGTTGAAAAACATTTTTCTACAAACTTTAAAAGAGAATTTCATTTCGGTTCAACTTTAATTTTAAGAGGGTTTAAAATTTTTAAAACTACCAATTCACCCCCCTCTTGGTAGCCGTGGGACATTTACTTAGGCTTAACAACCTAATTACTAGATTCAACAGAGCTAAGCCGTAAATCGGTGCCTAACCTCTTCCAAAGCTCCCGCCAGAAATGGCTTATGAATTTGACGTCTCGATCGGAAGTTAAGCTTCTGGGAATCCCGTGTAAACGCACAACCTGATGAAAGAAAAGATGTGCAATATGAAGAGCATTTGAAGTTTTCTTACAAGCTAGGAAATGCGCCATCTTCGAGAAACGATCGACGACGACCATGATGGAATCATTTCCCTTCGATGTGCGAGGGAGGCCGAGAACGAAATCCAAGCTAAGGTCCTCCCAAATGGAATTCGGCACTGGTAAGGGAGTGTAGAGGCCTGTATTTTGAGAACCTCCCTTGTAACTTTGACATACGGTGCAGCGCTCTATGAACCTGAATACATCCCCGACGAAGTCGGGGCCAATAGAAACGGGATTTCATTTGAGCTAACGACTTATCTTTTCCCATGTGAGCTGCAAGGGCACCACAGTGAACTTCTCAGATGAGGTGTTGTCGCCATGATGACATGGGAACACACAAAAGATTGTTATAAAAAAGAAAGCCATGCTTAATTGAGTAAGAGGGAACAGTCTCATTTTGTTGGCATTTAACCCAAATTTCTGAGAAATCACGATCGGATTGATACAGTTCTTTAAGGCATGCAAGCCCGCGAATTCGGTCTGCAGCTGATTGACTAATAGAACTTTTCTACTTAGAGCATCAGCTACTTTATTATTTTGCCCAGCTTGGTGTTTAAGAACAAATGAAAATCTCTGGAGGAAGGCCACCCAACGAGCATGCATTATATTAACATGTTTCTGGCTGTTTATGAACTGTAGAGCCCGGTTATCTGTGCATAAGATGAACTCCTGATGCAAGAGGTAATGCTCCCACTGTTTTAAAGCGCGGACAAGGGCATACAACTCTTGTTCATAGGCCGACCAGCGTTGTCGTGACGGGCATAGTTTTTCACAGAGATACGCAATCGGTCTACCCTCCTGTGACAAAACGGCGCCAATGCCGATAGAGGATGCGTCGGTTTCTACCAGGAAAAGTTTGTCAAAGCTAGGTAAACTGAGTACTGGAGCCGACGGGAGTGCCTTCTTGATGGCCGCAAAGCTGTTTTGTTGCGGTTCCCCCCAGCTGAAAGTCTTGGATTTCAGACAATCCGTGATAGGACTCATTATAATACTAAATCCTTTTATGAACTTGCGATAGAAATTCGCTAAGCCATGGAAACTGCGAACCTCGAAAAAAGACCGAGGTGCTGGCCAATTTTGTATTGCCGCAACCTTATCTGGGTTCATTTGAACACCGGCCTTTGATACAATAAATCCCAGAAAATGAGCTTCATGAGAGGCAAACTCACATTTCGGCAAGTTTAAAAACAACTTGTTCTTTTGCAGTATCAAGAACAGTTGTTTAAGGTGTTCCAAATGTTGCAATAAGGTACCACTGTATACCAAGATGTCGTCGAAGTAAGCAATACAGAATTTTCCCCAAACCGGCTTGAGAATGTCTTGCATCATTCACATAAACGTGGATGGCGTGTTGCACAACCCGAACGGCATTACTCGCCATTCATACAGGCCCGAACCAGTCTTGAAGGCTGTCTTCCACTCGTCGTCGGGTCTGATTCGAATCTGATGGTATCCACTTTGTAGGTCCAGCTTAGAAAAGATACACGCACCTTCCAATTCGTCCAAGAGTTCGTCTATCCGCGGTACCGGAAATCTATATTTTATGGTGATTTTGTTTATTGCTCTGCTATCAACACACAATTGCCATTCACCATTTTTCTTGGGCACCAACAATGCTGGAACAGCACATGGACTGATGCTTGTTTGGATGAGCTGCTTGTTCAGAAGCTCCTCAATTATGCCCTGCATAGCTTGCTGTTCCTTGGGGTTTAATCTATAATGAGGAAGATTTGGTAGCATAGCATTGGGTACCAAGTCTATTTGGTGTTGAATATTTCGGAGGGGAGGCAGCGTATCGGGCAACTCATCGGGACAGATGTCACGGAACTCCAGTAATAATGGCTGCACCTCATCTGGAACGCTTAACGAGTATGAAACTGTTGGCTCCGTTATAACCAGCGCTCACATTGGAAATGACTCCTTCCAGCTGAGAAGAATATTGGGTCCTGAGACCAGTTGCATCACGGCGGAGGGCGACGGATCAGCTGGAGAGGTCTTAATTTCACGGAGACCAGGTAGTAATTTGAGGCACCGACCTTTCCATTCCAATGAGTACACGTTGGCCCTACCATCATAGACCACGCCGGAATCAAACTGCCAGGGTCGTCCCAAAATCAGATGACACACGTCCATGTCCACAACATCGCAGAGGACATCACAAACATATAGGCGCCCAATCGAAAATGTGACTTGGCACATCTCCGTAACAGGAATGTCAATCCCTCTCTTGACCCCAACTGATTTTATAAGGTTGAGGGTTCTTAGTTGTCTTGAGCTGTAATGCTTGAATCACGGATCGGGATATGATATTTTCGGTACAGCCGCTATCAATGAGTAAGTCACAAACCTTCCCAGCAATTGTACATCTGGTCTTGAATATAGCATGGCGTTGAGAAGCAGTGGGATGTCTGGGAGCGATTAATAGCTTTTCTAGCACACAGACGACGGGATCTCCTTCATCTCCTTCCAGCTCTTCCACCACCCGTTCTTCTGACTCGCCAAACTCCTGTGAAGCTTCCCCTTCCTCATTTTCCATCAGTTGTAGCTGTTGTCTCTGCGGGCATTCATTTGACTTATGACCGGGCTGAAAACAACGAAAACACTTCAAAGTGTTTGGCTTCGCGTAGGGGTTATTCTGCTGCGGAGCTCTAGTTTTGGGCTGTATCTTAGTGTCCGCATTCAAATTACTCTGTGACGGCTGTTTGGACAGATTGGGAATGGGCAGAAGAGGAGACCCATTGTTCACATTTTGGAATTGAAGGGAGCTCCCTTTTGAAACTTCATCCCCAGATTCCGGAGTCTGCCGCCGATTGAAGCTGGATCGACCAGATCTATTGAGTTGTATTTCTACTTTCAAAGCGAAATTGATGGCTTGTGAGAGGGACCAAACTGAGTTCAACTCAAGTCGGTCTTGAATGTTATATTTGAGGCCTCCAATGTATCTAGCGACCAGCTGATTAGTGGATTCCATGAGATTGTTCCGTGCGCTTAATCGATGAAATTCCTCAGTGTATTCGCTCACTGACCGACTGCCTTGGGTACATTGTTGGTACTTCATGTAGAGGATCTGTTCGAAGTCAGTCGGCAGGAATTATGCCCGTAATAGTTGCCTCATTCGATCCCAGCTACGTATGGGACCTCTGCCTTCTCGTTGCCGCCGTTGTAACAACTGTGTCCACCAAGCACTCACACCGCTTCGCAATCTACAGGCTACGTATTTGACCTGTTTGGTCGGATCGATTTCCATATAATCGAAGAAGTTTTCAACAGCCTTCTCCCAATCTAAATAATCTTCTATGTGTAGATGGCCATCAAAATAAGGTATGTCTACCTTGACTTTAAATTCCGCCTGATGATGATGGTTCGCTGGTCGTCGTCTGCGGCGATAATGATCTCCAATCGGATCATAGTTCACAGGTTCTTCATCAGATTCGCTTCTGTCTCCGTCCCGTAACCTTTCAAAATCTTCCTCAGAATCTGATTCTCCTTGTGCAGGAATGGGGATTCGACGTCGTTGCCGATCAATTCCCGCTCCACGCCGGACGCCCGGAAAGAACTGCGGTGTCTGTTCCCGGCGTGGTTGACAATTCATCTCTGGTGCCCGATTGAGATTTAACTAACGGTGCATTGTGAGGGAAAGACGTTGCACATCTGCGGACAACGTCTCAAGCTGGCGCAGAATGGCTGTCTGGTTTGCCCAAAGTGTTTCGAAGCTCCGATCGTCGTCGGCAGCCGGTTCTTTGCCCCGTTCTGTCATTCCGTTGTCTGGATTCTCTGGCTCTGATACCACCTGATGTCTCTAGGACCTGCAAGGAACTCCAGACAAAGAACTAGAACTTGAAACAGAGAAGAAAACAGGAGAGGCTCACCTCCCGATTAGAGAAGAAGAAGAAGTTTAGCAGAACTCAGTCTTTTTAGAATTGTATCAAAAACTGCCTTTCTACAGTCTCCTTTTCCTATATGTATTAGATACCGAATAATACTGAAAAGAAAATACTAATTAAAGTAGGGAAAACAGAAAAGTGAAAAAGGTGCTGAAATAACGAAAAAGGTACGACCACAGTCGTGTGGTATGATGTCCACTTTATTCAGGTGGTCTACTGTGCTGCCATATCACTATAAGCACTGCATCACTATCTAACACACAAAAATCCACCAATGTCAACACCTTAGCTCTTCTTTCTCGAACAAAAAGCCCAATACCGACAAGCGCTAGCTCCTTATAAAAACCCTTGCTCTCACTCCGAAGTCCGAACCGAAGCACCCGCACACCCTCTCCAATTCTCCAGCTCCCACTTCACTAGGTGAGACTTATTGATAATAATTTTCATGACCAATTCAACCCAAACACATGGTCAATGGTCTTCGAAAGTGTTCCAATAAGAGAACTATAATTGATTAAATGAAATGTCGATTGAGCTGGAGCTTCGCACGAAATGTCGACTGTGTCGGAGAAGACGAGGGGATGAAAACGCAATAAAGGGAGTTGCTTTGTTCGAATGTATTCACACAAGCTGGAGAAGCGATTCCGGCGCGAGATACAGCTTTAGGGTTTGGTTTTGACGAGAAAGAGATTGAGTGTTATATTTGATGAGTGATAGAGCTTTTAGGTGGTAGAAGGGTAAATATTAAAGTTTTGATATTAGATAGATAGATAGAGAAGTTTTAAATGTTAGGCATGTAAAAATCCCTAATAAAAATCATTACGTTAGGAAGCAAAAGCCAACTCATTTAAATAATAAACAAGAATATGATAGGGAAAGATAAGCACAATTTCTGAATAAAGAAAATAGTTAATTGATCATAAAATAAATATATTAATTACATTAATTAAATGAATTTTTTTTATGAAGAATAGCCATGTTTTATTAAAAACATCATGTGACATTTTCATGAAAACGGCCAAAGTATTATTTGGCTTGTTGAAAAAAGAATTATAAATTATTTTAAATATAGGGGATTTAAAAATTTTGATATTTGATTTAATGAAAAAATAAATGTAGAGTATAATTTTGATGAATGCAGTTTTAGTCATCGCTCATTTTAATTTATTCTAAATTGATCCGTTTTTGATCGAATTATGTTTTTCACCGCAAGCTGACATTGTTAGTGCCACCGCATCAGCCCGTCAACTGGCCATCATCTCATCTCGCTATTTGTCGCTGCCACCGGCCATCAACCACCACAATTGTTCGATTTAAACTGCATTTATTATTTTTTGTGCCAAATAAAAAAGATTATTAATGTTTTTCAAATAAATCTCCAATCTAGCTCCTATTACTTAATTTAAAATTACACCAGCTCCTATTTAAAATTTATCCTTTTAGTGATTGAGAACTCATTGGGCCAATACATTTCTTCATTTATTGTAGAAAAGCAAGTAGTAAAATATAATTAAAAAAGTTCGTATAATCTTATTAGTTGCCACTCCATACTTTTTTCTCTCCAGGAAAATGTAAATGGAACAGGAAGTTTTTTTTTTTTTTTTTCATTTTTAATCTTTATTGGGATAATTCAGAATTCAAGTTGGATGGTTGAAGTGGAGGAATGCATCAGGCTTGTTGTGTGATAGAAAAGTACCCCTCAAACTTAAGGGAAAATTCTTTAAGATGGTAGTGAGGCCTGCAATGCTTTATGGTGCTGAATGTTGGCCATTAAAAGAGAAGCATAATATTAAGTTAAGTGTGGCAGAGATGAGGATGCTTAGGTGGATGAGTGGCTTTACCCTTAGAGATAGGATACGAAATGAGTATATACGTGAAAAGGTTGGAGTAGCTTCAGTAGAAGATAAGATTAGACAGAGTCGCCTTAGATGGTTTGGTCACATAAAACGGCGGCCTTCCAATGACCCGGTTAAGAGAGTAGAGGTATTAGATTAATTTGACTTATGATAAGAAAGGTAGGGGCAAACCTAAAAAGACCTGGTTAGAAAATATTAGGAATGACATTTCTTTATTAGATTTAAACGAGAATTTGATCTTTAATAGAACATAATGGAGAAAAATGATTCATGTAGCCGAACCTACGTAGTGGGATAAAGGCTTGATGTTGTTGTTGTTGTTGTTGTAATCTTTATTGGGATAATTATGGGGCCTGGAATTAATATAGAGAAGATGAGAGATTTATATATGAAACAGGATGAGCACATATTGATAATAAAATGAATTTATGGGAACTTTTCGATCAGCAAAGACGGTATAGGTATAGCCAGATGTATTACGGTGAAATTTTGTATGATAAGTAGGGGCAGATACAACTTATTTTTTTAGAGCGGGCAAACTTTTTTTTTTTGGTGGGGGATCGGCAAAGACGTTTAGGATTGATAAAATTAGGACAAAATAGATTTTTGAGAGCGGATAAAATATCCAAAATACCTAAAATATTTTAAAATATCTCTCTAAATATTTAATATTTTTTTTTTGGATGGGGATCCGCCCATGATGATAAGAGAAGAGGGAATGTCGACAAAGTGTTGCAATGAAGAAGACTTGATGAAGGGCTAGCTTCCCTTACCATACAAAGTTACACCACAACACCTCTGACTATACCGTCATTGTTGACCGAAAAGTTCTCATAAATTCATTTTATTGTCAATATGTCCTCATCATATTTCATATATAAATCTCTCATCTTCTCTATATTAATTTGGTAGAGCTAAACTACAAGAATATTGATCTTTCATGACCAATAATCAGTCAAAAGATTATTAAGAGAACAACTAGTGATTAGACTGAATTCTAATTAATCTAGGTAGTTCAGTACTTTGCCTTTAGTCTTCCTTAGTAGATCCCATGGGGACTAGTGGTTTGTCTTGCATGGTCTTAACACAATTTTTGGTTATTTAATGGCCTCCAAATCAAAGGAATTCAGCTAAAGGAAGCCGCCGATGCAGGTGGCCAATCCACCCTCCTCTATCCAAGTCCTCCCCTTCTTCATCTTCTGCTTAATCCTCTTCTTCTTTTCTCTCTTACCACATTAAATAATGATAAATACCACCAGACGATTAGGCAGCATTAAGTATTATTATGAACTAAAATAAAACACAAATAAATTAAGAAGCTTTGGTATGCTGAGACGTTCTGTAAGCAGTTGCATTATCTCTATAATGTAAATTTAAGCTTCCCCATTCCAGCCGGTGATGTAGAGCTTTTTTAGTTATACATGCAGACTAAGTTTTTTTTTTTTTATATATAACAAACAGCAATCTATTAATAAAGAAAACCCAACGATTACAACACAAGAAAGAAGGGAAAACAATAAAGAGAAATTTACAATTAAAAAAGCAGGCTCAGTTAGCGGTCGAGGCTTTCAGCGTCACTGAACCACGCTAGGACCGTCTAATAAGGTGGAGAACGCGACCAACTACGAACCAGCCCGAAAAAAGCCACACCAAAGGTTGCCACCAACGAAGCAGCAGGGACGCGAGCCCCAACCACATCATTTCCCATAATCCCAAAAAATCAGCATATTGCTCAACATAAAAGTACAGAAAACTCGAAATAAGAGTAAGGGACAAGCAATAGAACACGAAAACACTATCGCATACGCCGGCCTCTTCCACGAAATCTTCCCCGAGAGCCAACATTGAAAGTGGGTCTAGCACGAGCAAGAGTGAAATCATTACCAGGGTCCGAACCCCCACAAAAATCCGAAGAAGCTAGACCACCATTTGAAAATTCGGATCCAGGTTCACCTTCCGAAGAGCTATCCAACCAATAAATATGGTTTCTAATATCCAAACCAGAACTATCACCCAAGGTAGTGCCCATATCACGCGTATTGACCAAACTAACAGGGACATCAATTAATTAAATTATTGACAACCGGAATGCATTCATGAGTCTCAGCTTCAGCCAGAACAGGAACCTCAACAAGAATTTCCGCAGTGTTAACCCGCAAAATCACATTACCAGTAGACTGTAAACTAGGTGGAAAAAAGGGTAAAGCATTTGGTGATAAGCCGTTTGTAACAACCTCAGTTATAACACTACATTGTTCCAGCCTTCCAACTCCCACCCTAGCATCCACCGTACCAGACACAGACCCAATTAACGCATCCTGTGCTGAAACCGTCACAGGATCAACAATAGTAGGAGTAGTATCAACACTTAAAGGGACATCAGACGAAACCAACTCAATAGTTTTAGTCCGACATTCATCCACAACCTGATCCGTCAAAGACAGAGGAACCTCCCCAACAACAGGGGTAGCAGACGGCGAATGAGCAACAGGGAGAACCACAACATTCGCATTCTCACAATCCAAAACAATATGAGACGTAACATTTTCAGATTTGAGAACGTCTAGATTAACATGCAGACTAAGTATATTTCTCCTAGATAGATCATTTCAAATCTTATTTTCATTGTAAAGATTTTTATTTATTTATATAAATAATATATCATCAACATATATTTAACTATGATTTTTGAAATTTTAAATAGACTAAGTATATTTCTCCAAGATAGATCATTTCAAATCTTATTTTCATTGCAACGATTTTCATTTATTGATATAAACAAATCCTAACTCTCATTTTTTTATTTCTCCACATCTACCACTCAAACCACCAAAAAAAAATCCATCAAACTACTAACCTTCCTTCATAAAAAATACTCTCCTACACATCCTACACACTCCCAATCAAAAAATCCCTTCACCATCCACTTTTCTCTCTCTAGACTAGAGAGAAAATTTTCTTTCTAAAAGAGAGAAATTCCTTAACAAATACGTTGCTCTTCATCCTAAACACCTTCCATCACCACAATATTAATACTCGCAAACCTAATACATGTGTAGTGTTGTGTACTGATACTATAAACCTTACCGTTAACTAATTTTATAATTAATATCATCAATTTCATAAACTTCAAGTGCTCAAAATGCATAGCAAAATATAAGGAAAAAAAACAACAAAAACACTATAAAAATTATCAAAAGCATTTATCTAAGAAATTTGAGTGTTATCATGGTTGACCACATACCTTTTAGAAGATTGTTTAAAAAAGAAGAAAGTTTTTTCAAATCCGAATAATAAGGATGCGACATCCAACAAACCTAAAATGATTAGGGCAAAGAATAAAGAAAAACAAACAGGCTCTCAGTTGCAGAAATGAGAAAAAATCCTGGTAAAACAAACTAGCAGGGCAGCATTCTTGTAGCTTGTAAAAACTAACAAATAGTTGCTGCTCTACCACCGAGGAGAAAATCCCTACTCTCAAACACTTTGGCACATGTAAATACTAATCTTCTTCCCAAACTGCCTAGTGAAACACGGCATATTCAGATGTCTCTAATCTATTAATACTAATCTTCTTCCAATGGAGAAATATACTTAAAATGAAATGGAATGTTGGCATTGAAATGGATTAGTATTTTAATCAAACAAATAAGAGCATTGAACTAAAATTTTGGCATATCTAAACATAGTATGTTAAATATTCTATATTCTATGGAGATAATATAATTGTAGGAAGGCCTTAAATCTTTTTTTTTTTAATCCCTACAAGTTTGACGGAGATCTAAGGATGCATATACTCTGATCTACAACTACAATTATGAGTCCAAATATACTTCAAATTTCTCCTATTCGTTTCAATGCTCATTTAATTAATAAATACAAGTGACTTCATCCTCTCAAAACTAATATAGTGAAATATAACTAGGAAGTCTATTTATTGCACCTAGTTTATTTTTGTTAGGGAGTCCAAATACTCACTTGAAATGGAATGTTGACATACTTGAATTAGAATATAAGCTTATATATTCTCGCATTCATTTTTATTAGGAAGTCCAAATATACTTAAAATTTCTCCTATTTGTTTCAATGCTCCTATTTTCTCCTTGGTATCTATAAATACTAATCATCTACGAGATCTATCTAGGAGAAATATACTTAGCCTACTTAAAATTCTGATCATAGTGTTTGAGAGTAAGGGTTTTCTCCTATGTATTTCCTGCAAGTCTCTCTAGCCTTTTCTCTATCTAAAAAGAAAGAAATTTCTTCACAAATACTTCCATCTCAATTTCAAACACCCTCCTTCATCACAATTTTCCCATATAAAAATTGAATTAGATGTAAAAAGTCTGATAATTGTTAGTTTTTACAAGCTACAAGGATGATGCGTTACTAGTTTGTTTTTATGGGATTTCTGCTCATTTATGCAACTGTCAACCTGTTTGTTTTCCTTTATTATTTGTCCTAATCATTTAGGTTTGCTGGATCTCTCGTCCTTATTTTTTGAATTTGAAAAAAAATTCTTGTCTTTTAAGCAATATTCTAGTATGTACGTGATAAACCATGCCGGAAACATCACATTTATGTCACATTTCCGTCGGATATGGAATACGAAGGTAATTTGCGTGTTAGTAAAAAATTACCGACGTGAATAATACGCAGGAAACCTTTCCGGTGTACTTTTCGGTGCACAACCGGTGGAATAGTAGATGGTAGTTACGTCGCTTCATCTTTACTTATTCCAGCGTTAAATACGCCGGAATTATTGGCATATAAATACGCCAGAAATTTCGACGGAAGATACGACGATAAATGCGTCGAAAACGAAATGATGAAGATAACCGATGCATTGTTCGTCGGAAATGCCAGCGTATAAATACGCCGAAAAATTATACAGAATTCGTTGTATCGTCATTTCCGGCGGATTACTGACGTTTTATCCACCAAAAACCTGTAGCAAAAAAATAAATAAATAAATAACATTCCCACGCCTGCAGGTTTACAATTACAAATATTCAAAAATAACTACTTATAATCATAAACATCACCAATTATTCAAAAATATCACCAAATATTCAAAAATATCACAAATTGTTCATTAACATCATCAAATATTTATAAAATTCACCAAATATTTAGAAACTGAAAAAAGTTCTTGTGAAATTGAAAAAAACTAAACAACTACTCTAAATTCGTCGACTCATCCTCCGCTGGAGCTACCTCCTTTCCACTCAACTGCTCCATTTCTTGTATTCATCCAACAACTGATTATATTGCGTCTGCATCTGCATTTGTATATATGCTCGTAACTGTGATCGGATTTTCCTATAGTGTATATATATCCGCGGGAAACTAGCTATGATGGCAGTGATCAAGGATTTGTGAGGATTATAATACGGCTACAGCGATGTTTCTGCTTTTCTGGTTGTGATTGGCTTGGTACAATAGCAATTGATTATAAGAATAGTTCTTTTGTGATCCGATTCTGTAATTTTCATGAAGTTGTGTTTCTAATGAAATCTTAACTGTTCTTTAGATATTTTCTTTTTCTTCGAGCATTCGATGCGAGTTTCCATGTGCGTTTTGAATGTATTTCTTGTCCCTAGAGAAAGAGAGTTCAATTACAAAATAAAATAAAATCCAAAAGATAAAAGTGCTTTTATATCTATACATTTTATTTATGATATGTAATAAAAAATTTGTCTCATCGGGCTAATGTCAAGGCAAAATCAAGTTTGAAACTTTTGAAATTAAATCACTTATAGTCTAACTGAACATCTCAAAATGTTGAACCCAACGACACCAAATTCGAGTCAATCCGAGCCCAAATGGGTCCAAATCGAAGACCCGGAGCGCATTTGGAACGTTCAAACCATATATTGGATGACTAAATGATTTCCCAACGTGACATGCTTATAGTCGATTCGATCAGTTCGACAAGACAAATCCAATGAGCCCAATATCGCCAAATTTTGATATCATTAAAACATTCAAATGCCTAATAAATAATTCACAATCAAGTGCATCATAATCTTTATATGCTACATTCTGTGTTCTTCATTTGAACAGGTTTGTCAAATATCTTTCCAATGACAAAGATAGTTCTTCTGTTTAGTAAAATGTGATCTTAATTGGATAAGACAATCCAAATTAGAATCAACAAAGGCTCATGAACAATTATTTTAATATATTCTAACATTCTAGATGAGACAGGAAACAAAAATATTTTAATTTAAACCCCCTAAATATAATGTCTAGCTCCACCACTGATTTAACGCTCCTTTTCAAAACTCCAAAGATTTTGGCTTTTAGGTACTGTTTTCTGAAATCATCATCAATAGCAAATCTGTCTTTTAATTTGATTATTTTTGGGTTTGCTTTCTAAAGTGATTTTTGTGTTTTTTCTTTTCTATTTGATAAGGTTTTATTATTTCCCTATGCTCGCTCAGGCCATCTCGTTGTCCATCCGTTTTGCTTGTTGATGCGGAGCATATTATCATAACAAAGGAGGAGAGACAACTAATCTTTATATGGGCTGCTTTAGTTAGTTAGAGCCAGTACTCGTGGCAGTAACTATTATTAGTATTATGGTATTTGATTTTGTTTTTTACAGTTTTAGCATTTAGTATATCCTTGTTTTCGTTTATCAGCTGGGAAGGCTGGTGATAGTAGCAGTTTTTGAAATCAATACTCATTTCACAGTTTTCTATACAGTATTGTTACTGTTTCATTGTTCTTTGCTTGCAAATTTTGATGTAACAGACCTGCAATTAGATGAACTCAAGCCCAGCCTTCCCAGGGAGAAATTATTATGTGCGGAGTGCGTCTGGAGACCAATAAAAATGCGCCACGTCACCTCATTGGTTGGTACCTAGCTCGGTACCGGTACTCAGTACCGCTGGTTACCGCTAGGTACCCAGTGCTTGTGAGAACCGTCCGCACTCCGCACCTAATAATTTCTCCTTCCCAGGCTAGCTGATATACGAAAACCAGGATATACTAAAGGCTAAAATTGTAAAAAGCATGTTATGTATTGATTTAGTTTTAGGTTATCTTGTTCATGCATGCTACCACACCCATGTACATCTCTATATATTGAGGCCTTGTATGATGTATTGGTTGGAGAAAATTAATGAAGCTTTAGGTATTTTCCTCGCCAATTGTTGTCTATTTCTCTCCCTCCCTCTCCCTCTCTATCTCTTGCAAGAAGATCTCTCAATATCTTCCTTCTTGGTTCTAACAAAGCAAAATCAAATACTATAATACTAATACTAGCTACTGCCACGAGTAGTGGCACTAACTAACTAAAGCAGCCCATGTGAAGATAAATTGTCTCTCCTACTTTGTTATGATAATATGTTCTGCATCACTTGTGTTTCATGGATAGAGCGAGGTAGATGTCCTACTCACCATTATCATTATCCATATTCCAACGATTTATAGCTGCTTTGTAAATCCTAATTTTTCAATCATTATATTCTTGTTGAGTGCTGTTTGAGATTTAAACTTAAGATGTTCAAACCAAGAAGAGAAAGAACGCAGAGTATCGAGTAAACCAAGGAATGAAACACGTAAAACCGAAGGAAGCAAAGCAATGCACCAATTTTCTAAGACTAAATAGGAGAAATATATCTGTATATCCAACATATAGCTTAATATTACAAAAGAACAAGTTCTTACGACATAAGTCCGACTTCAACCGGTAATCACTTATGATTTTCTTTCTCAAAAAAGAAGAACAAACTAGAGGAATAAGAAAGATTCACTTTCTTCACATACACTCGAAAATCCACCGATGTCAACTTCTTTCTCGCACAAGAAGTCCAACACCGACGAGCACTAGCTCCTTGTAAAAACCCTCGCTCTCATTCTGAACCGCAAGCACCCAAACCCCCTCCAATTCTCCAACCCCCACTTCACTAGGTGAATAATAAAAGGAAGCAAAAGCCAACTCATTTAAATAATAAACAAGAATATGATAAGGAAATACGAGCACAAATTCTGAATAAAGGAAATAGTTAATTAATCATAAAATAAATACATTAATTAAATTAATTAACAGAATAATTAATTTAATTAAAACTATTTTATTTTAAATCACTTATATCAAATTTTAATTGATTAATTTGAATTTTCGATGAAGATGAGCAGTGTTTTATTAAAAACGTCATGCGGCTTTTTTATGAAAATGGCCAAAGTATTATTTGGTTTGTTGAAAAAGAAATATAAATTATTTTAAAAATAGGGGATTTACAAGTTTTGATATTTAATTTAATGAAAAATAAACATAGAGTACAGTTTTGATGAATTCCTTTTTAGTCATAGTTCATTTTAATTTATTCAAAATTGACCTGTACGGAATTATGTTTTTCACCGCAAGCTAACATTGTTAGTGCCACCGCATCAGCTCGTCAACCGGCCATCACCTCCTCTCGCTACTTGTCGTTGCCGCTAGCCAACGACCACCAACCACAACAATTGTCTGATTTAACACTGCATTTATTATTTTTCTTGCCAAATAAAAAAGGCAATTAATGTTTTTCAAATAAATCTCCAATCCAGCTTCTATTACTTAATTTAAAATTACACCAGCTCCTACTTAAAATTTATCCTTTTAGTGATTGAAAACTCATTGGACCAATACATTTCTTTATTTATTGTAGAAAAGAAAGTAGTAAAATATAATTAAAAAAGTTAATATAATCTTATTAGTTGCCACTCCATACATTTTTCTCTCCAGGGAAATGTAAATGGAACAGGGAGTTTTTTCATTTTTAATCTTTATTGGGGTAATTCTGGGCCTGGAATTAATGTAGAGAAGAGAGATTTATATATGGAATAGGATGAGCACATATTGATAACAAAATGAATTTATGGGAACTTTTTGATTAGCAACGATGGTATAGTTAGAGGTGTTACGGTGAAATTTTGTATGATAAGCAAAGAGAGAATGTCGACAGTGTTGTAATGAATAAGGCAAATTGAATTAGATGTAAAAAGTCTGATAATTATTAGTTTTTACTAGCTACAAGGATGATGTGATGCTAGTTTGTTTTTCTGGGATTTCTGCTCATTTCTGCAACTGTCAACTTGTTTGTTTTCCTTTATTCTTTGTCCTAATCATTTTAGGTTTGCTGGATCTCTCATCCTTATTTTTTGAAATTGAAAAAAGTTTATTGTCCTTTAAACAATCTTCTAGTAGGTAAGTGGTTAATCATATTAACACTTGCAAATTCCTTAGATAAATGCTTTTGATGATTTCTATAGTGTTTTTGCTATTTTTTCCCTTATGTTTTGCTATGCATTTTGACCACTTGAAGTTTCGAAAAGTTGATGATACTAATTCCAAATATTAGTTAACTGTAAGGTTTATAGTATTTGTTCAAGTTTTTATCATATATTTTCATATTATATAATAAATGAAGTTACATTGTGAGCTCCAAGAATTCGCACCACCACCTCCTCCCGAATGAAGTTACATTGTGAGCTCCAAGAATTCGCACCACCACCTCCTCCCGCTACAAGAAAACTCACAATTACCGGTGGACACAATACATGTTTTAATTTCCTGCAGTTTCCACCTTTTGGGGGAGTTTTAAAGGATTATGTTGTGGGCTCCAAAAATTCGACCTCGGCCTCCACTCGCTTTTTTTATTCGGCGAGGGAGTTTTAACGAACTATGTTCCGGGGTAAATTTTGGAAGGCAGATGGGTTTGTAGATAAGACACTACCCAGAGATTTCGCCCTCATTTTGTGAGGACTTTATGATCTGAGTTCTGGTTTCCTATAGGCGCAAGCCCCTATAGTTAATTACCTCTCCCGATCACGAGAGAGAACTTTCGATTAAGGCTAGTCATCAATCATATATGTATAGAAATACGTGTATCTGGCATATAGTAGCGGCAATGGATTTTGATATTGGTAGAAATTGGATTTGGAAATTGGGTTTGGAAGGGTTTGAAAAGTTTGATATTTAAAAATAGAAATTTCACCATCGTGCACTTAAAGCGGATAGTGGGGGAATGGATGATAGACCCGATCAAGATCCCATGGTTCCGTCGTCCCGGGCCATCGTGGTCCCTGGTCTACTTAGTCAGAGGAGGTAGTCGACCCAACCTGACAGAAGGATCCTTGTCGGCAGCCATGGGTTGCTTCGTCCAAGGGGACCTTGCAGACCGGGGTTGAATGTTTGTCTAAGGGGACAAATTTGAATCCACCTTAGCTTACAGAGGGCTTTATGCCCTATCAATCATATCCTATTGATTCATATCTCAAGGATTTGATGCCAATAAGGAGCGTATTGGCTCTGGCCATAACCGGTATATCGTGGTGCCATTTGGCGGCAAAACCACGCGGTTCAGAGGGCCCCGGGTCGTCGTAACCGTTTATCCTGCGGTGCCATTTGGCGGCAGACCGCCGGTTAGAGGATACGTACCACGTCATTACTGGCAGGAGATTATTTGAGATTGGATCCTAGTGATATTTTCGACTAGACATTTGGCTCTTTGTGAGCTAAAGTTAATTTTAATTTATCCACCTTGGCAAACTATTGCGGAGGGTGGACAGGTTTTGCTTTAAGTGGTTTGATGGATTTATTTCATTTTAAATATTTTTAGAATTTTAGAATTTTGAGATTTTTGTGGAGTTTTTGGGTTTTTGGATTTTTGGATTTTGGGTGGAGCTTTGGATTTTGATAGGCATTTGGATATTTGGGAGACATTTGAAAATGTTTGTGAACCCCTCCGGTTGAGATAAACATTCAACACGGCCATCATTGGGGTGTTTGGGGGTCATTTCTTTTTATGGATTGAACCTTGTCAACTCTGTCGGGCTGTCGACAGAGGATCGGGTTTCGTAGGCTTCATGCCTTTATTAGTGAATTCATATTGTTGTAGGCCTAATATGAATGTTTTAAAGCAAATATACTGGTCACCACAGCTTTATATTTGCTTAATGGTTCGAACCCTGTCGACTTCTATTGACCCGTATAGAAGGATCGGTTTTGAACCTGAATTCACTTGTCAACCCGCGCAGCATCCCTAGACGTCACGTGTGTACCAATAACACGCTCGCCGGGGCCCATGCGGGTATTTGATTACATTTACCCCTTTTAGTGTACCTATGTGTATACAAACTATAGTGCACGTGCGAGGGTATTCTTGGAATAGACGTCTTCTGAGTGAGGACGCCTTCTGTCTGCTTATACGAATGTCGCAGATCCGGTGGCGTGGCGTTGTAGTTTGTGGACGCCTTCTGTCTGCTTATACGAATGTCGCAGATCCAGTGGCGTGGGGTTATAATTTGTGAATAGAATTGTTCACTGCTTCGTACAGGTAGACTGTCGTGCACTAGTTGTTGCTTTCTGTATGTGAATCATAGTGCACTAACGAGTCTCCTGCTTTGGTTTGTAGATGCTTGTATTCGTTGTAGTTGTTTGGCTCTTGTAGTACATCCGTCATTGTTATGAGTGGACAGGTAGATGTATTCCTTCACAGACTGAAATTGACTTCAGGATACTGCATTTACTGAAGTCTTTCTGCATATACCCAAAGTGGCATTTGACACATATATTTGTCTTTGTAGAGAGCTGATATGTGTTGCAGATCTTTACAGGCATATTTAACTAATGCTGAGTGGTTATTGATTGTATGGGTGATTTAGTATCCACTACACATTAATGGTCATCATCCATAAGTGAAATTCTATATGAGTGAGGACTCCTCCTCGTTCATTTGTGAATGTTCACATTCATCATATACATCACTATGTTCATTTGTAGGAAATTTCATGCTACTGATTGTAAGCATATTTAGAACTCCTTCAAGTTTGCTTATGGAAAACACATTGGGTGTGCAACGAATCTTTTTACAATAGATCATAGGAGTTTGTATGCTCGTATGCCTTTGCACTTGTTACATATCGAATCCCCTCTGTTTGTAAGACTCAATATATTTGACTTCATTTTTCTCTTATGTTCATAACAGATGAGCATAATTATTTTCATAACAGATGAGCATAATTATTTGCATATAAATGAGCCATATTAAATAGTACAAGTCTCCTATTATCATATAAATATAACTTGAATCTTTTATGATGAGCTGGCTTGATGACATTTGCATTTGATTATGAATTCATGACGGCCTTTTGAAATTTATATAAGGTTTCATGCCATAGCTTATAGGTAGAGATCTTGTTGATTAATCTCTCTTTTTGCAAGCAAGCTTATATTGTTCAAATCATGATTCATTTAAGTCAAATGAGCTTCAATATCAGGCTTAGCTCAAGTCTATATTCAACCATTCGAACTCAAGTGTATATAAATGTTATTTCTCATTCGATCATTGCTTGCAATCAGACATATACCCTTGTAATTATCTCAATAAATTGTATGAGTTTCAAATTTCATTTATGAGTGAATGATGGTTGCAAGTTCATTATTGTTGTCCACAAAGATACTCTATATTGAAGCTTGTAATCAAACTATGCATGAATCATACTTTATTCATTTGTTATTGATTGATCCTTCTAAGTAAAATATGCTTGGATTTCCTCCTTCATAAGTCTCATGTTTGTATGTTTGAGATTTAATTTCAATATTTCCACAAGATCATTTAGTATTCACTTTCAAATTGAAATGATATTTCTTTTCTCATTTTGAAAGCTTAGTATTATGATTCAAATCAATCATTATATCATTTGATTAAATATTTACTCAAGTTAAAAGCAATATCATTTGAATCAAATTTAGATTTGAGTCCAAGTCTTGTTCATTTGATGTTCAAATTCGTGTCCAAAACAAGTTCAGGCCCAATATGAGCCTCTTATGTTCAAGTCCCTTGTTGTCCAAACGATGTTAAATATTTGTCCAAGTCTGAGTCTGAGTTCAAGTCCAAGTTCTATACAATCTCAAATTGAGTCTTCTTGTACTTTGTTGCAATGTTCATTTCAATTATTGTTAATTAATTTTTTTTAAGTCTTGATTTTAAGCTTGATTGCATACTCAAGTTATCCAAATTAGGTTCCAAAATTTGTCCAAGTCCTCGGTTTCAATAGGAATTTCGGCAGCCTCCCAGCGTCTCCCCCGTTTAGGGGAAAACTACGGAAAACTGGGCCTCCCGCCACGCTAGAGAAAAGCGTGTACGGTAGGTGCCCTCGTATGAGGACACCGCGGCCGTGTAATCGTCGCCCCCCCACCACGCTAGAGAAAAGCGTGTATGGGTCTTCGGTACCTCTTGCAAAAGAAAAGCAGTTGTTTCCCCGCAAGCGGGTACTTATGAAAGAAAAGCAGTTGTTTCCCCGTGAGCGGGTACTTATGAATATCCCAGTCTCGTCGTAGGCGTCGCACCGGGTTCCCATCCCACCACACTAGAGAAAAGCGTGTATAAGCGGTTTTCCGGTGCGCCACGAACGGCGAGAATAGGATTTGGAACCGAGGGACTCTCGCCTAGCTTGTCGTGGGTGTCGCGCCGGTTGCCCCTCCCACCATGCTAGAGAAAAGCGTGTATAGGCAGACCACCGACTCGACACGCATGCCGAGGTAGGGGAAAGAGAAACGGTTCAAAAATTGAGACAAATATATATATATTTTTCTTCTCTTTCTTCTTCTTCTTTTTTTTTCTTCTTCTTTTTTTTTTTGTTTTTCTGCTTTCTTTTTTTTTATTCTTTCTCACTTTTTTTTTTGGCAAGCTTTTCTCTCTTTTTTTTTTGAAACTTTCTTTTCCACTATATATATATATATATATATATATATATATATATATATAATAATTTATACATATAGATAGAGAGAGAAAGAGTGAGAGAGAGAGAGTTTGTAAGAGGTAGAAATTGATCACAGTCATTAACTAAGAAATCATCCATAAAAGAATTGTTCATCCTTTCTGCAACTTCCTATTGTCTTGTGCTGATCTTTGTAACCTCCTTATTGTAGACCTTGCAAACAACCCATTCATCCTCTTGGAGCTCTCCCACCGTAGAAAACCAAATTTTTTTTATTCCAACAGGACACCTTTCCCTTTGAATATCTCCTTATCCTTCCCTGTTGCTTTCCATTAGCCAGTTGATGTGGCTCTATTGGTCCTAGCTCATTCCTGTAGGATACTTCTTATCCCTTTTGCAAAAGATGTGCCATTCTTTCTCTGCCATATTGACTTTTTCTGGAAGATTTCATGGCTAGCACTCATTGAAACTTCCTTCACCAATGGCTATTGACTTAAAGCTTTGATCAATGATCTTCTCTAACAGATAGTGCATTATAATCTCCTCATCTGTTGGATGAAAACTTCTAGTTTAATAAGTAGACTCCCTCTGGAAACTAATTCAGTCATTCCAAGATGCATGGCGGTAGCCATGGCTTGAATGAAGTTATGAGCATTGAGGTTAATGGTGATATTGTAACAGAACTTAGCACATAGTTCAAAACCGCCAGGGAAATTAAGGAGTAAGATATGAGCTGGATGACCATCTTTGTCTGGCTCTAACCATAGCCATTGGAGTAAGCCACATTTCAGGGGAAGTCGAAACTTATGTAGAAGATACCTTGTGTTATTAATTTGCATGATAAGATCAGTTAGCACATTTGTCAATATTGACCTCGTGGCCTCTTCAGTGTAGAAAGTATTTGGTTTTGTTCCAGGCCTCATATATTTCAGTCTTGTTCTGGTGAGATCTTCTGCAGCTACAGCATATGCCCATCAACAGACTATTCTAGCAGCCTTCCAAAAGAAACCACAGAAATCAGTTCTCCGCTCAGGCGTGCAGGGAATTGCATCTTGATGTAGGTACAAGTGAATATCTCAAGAAGCACCACTGTTAGAAACGAATGGATATTAAACAGCCCCGACATAAGGTGAATCCAACAAAGTCATCCTCAGGAACCTCACGAACTAATTAATGAGGAAAAGGCATGGAGCAGGTTCGGATGCTATGAACCTCCGATCATAGCTGGGAGGAGTATGACGTGGAGGTTCGGCCTGAAAAAGGAGATCACACGGCAGTAAGAAACATCAGAGAGCTGTGGTTGACGGAATCCAGTGAAGGAAAGATTCCAGGCTGTGGTTTTGAGGAAGGTTCACTGCAGAAGGGCTGAGAGGAGGTTGGGGTTGACGGTTTGGCATAGCATAGGGGAAGGAGGGACGGGCTGTTGGTAGGAGGCTGCTGGAGTTCTGTAAGAATGAAGAGCGAGTTTGGAGGTGGATGTTCTGAGCAAGAGATTTGGAAAGTCTATATGCTCGTGGATTTGGACGGAGGAGGCTTTTGGAAACGGTTGAAGGAAGTCGGAGAGGAGGTGTTCGGCTTGGGGTTTAGAATTAAGAAGCCAAGCCTGAACGAATGAGCTATCCTTCGTTTTAATGAGGTCTTGCGTTTAGCGAGGCCAGCAACGTCCGAGGTAAGGATCATTTCAGCGGGATTTAAGGAATCCGTTCAGATATTTTTTGTCGCAGAGCTTCCACAAAACGAAGTGCATTAAATTCGGATTTGATTTTTTGTTTGACTTGCTGATTTTGGTTAAACTGATCTGTATCACTAGTAATAACTTTCCCTATTTAGTTTTAACATTAATTGAGGAGGGCAGTAATACATTGACGACTCAAAATGATATTGGTTTGTGTGCAACTTTTTTTTATTTAAGTGTTGAATGCTTCGTTTTACGTGTCAATTCGCCAAATATTGGAATTAGATAAATTAATAGTGAATTGAGGGTATTGCTGATGTTTCGATCACAACGACGCAGTCCGTTTTGCGATCTGACGTCATTTGGGTGGCGGCGAGACTTAATTCCTTCGAAATGCATGTTGTCTCGATTTGCGCGCAAAACCTCATTCGAACAAATTGACAGTGCATTCATAGTATTGACAGCGCTTCGAACACTATGACGTAGTCCATTTTGCAATCGGATATCGTTTGGGCAACCTCGAGGCCTCTTTTCTCTGTATGTGTGTTTTGCCTCGAGATTCATGCCACTTCTATGGATACTTCAAATTAAAATAAAAAAAAAATGCTGTTTTCAAAGGTTAATAACGTTCCAGACGCAATGGCGCAGTCCGTTTATTGATCGGACGTCATGTCGTCTCCGAATAGGATAGATTCCTTGATATGCGCACCTTCACATCATATTTTATTCACCTTTGAAATTTACGACGCTGCCTTAAATGATCCAATTTGATCAAATAAAATGTAGACTCTTAATCCCGACGACGTTCCGGACGCAATGTCGCTTTCCGTTTGGCAATCGGACGTCATGTCGTCTCCGTAGAGGCAAATTTCCACGATACGCGCACCTTCGCATCATATTTTATTCACCTTTGAAATTTACGACGCTATCTTAAATGATTCAATTTGATCAAATAAAATGTAGACTCTTAATGGAGACGATGTTCCGGACACAATGATGTTGTCTGTTTGTCGATCGGACATCGTCCGAGCATTTTTGAGGCCTCGTTTCCATCATAACACAGGCATTTATATCATATTTGCATCGCCTAAAAATTCACCACCATCTCGAATGATCCAAATTTATTAAATAAAATATATATTCTGAATGTCGACAACATTCCGGACGCAATGATGCTGTCCGTTTATCAATCGAACGACGTCCGAGTGTCTTTGAGGCCTCATTTCTGTCGTAAAGCAGGCCTTTGTATCATATTTGCATCATCTAGAAATTCACCACCATCTCAGATGCTCCAAATTTATCAAATAAAATATATTTTCTGAATGTTGACGACGTTCCGGACGCAATGGAACTATCCGTTTGTAGATCGGACATCATCCAAGCATCTTTGAGGCCTTGTTTCCGTCGTAACGCAAGCCTTCACATCATGTTTGAGCCGCCTTTGAAAATTTTTAACACTTTAGATGATCCAAATTCATTAAATAAAATGTATATTCTGAATGTCGGGGATGTTCCGGACGCAATGACGCTGTCCGTTCATCAATCGGACGTCATTTAGGCGACGACGAGGCTTAGTTCCCTCGTAATGCGTGCCTTCGTAACATATCAGAATCGTTCTTTGAAATTTTCGACACCACCCAAAATGATCCAATTTAATCAAATAAGATGTAGACTTTTAATGTTGATGACATTCTGGACGCAACGACGTCATCCGTTCTGCGTTCGGACGTCATTTCGCCACCGACGAGGCTAATTTTTCTTCATAGCACGCATCTTCGCCTCAAATTTGAACTGCCCTTTGATATTTATGACACCACCTCAAATGATTCAATTTAATCAAATAAAATGCATATTCCCAATGCCGACGATGTTACGGATGCAATGGCACTATCCGTTCGTCGATCCGATATCGTTTGATCAGCCTCGCGCTTTAATTTCGGGTGTCGGCCATCCCTTTTGACCGATCTCGTCCAATTCAATTGCGAGGGGCTTCGACCTAGCAGAATTCAACGTCCTAAATGATCTTTTTTTTTTTTGCCTCTTTTCACATGGTTTATATATAGGGGTCAACATATGTTCCCTGATAAATTTTTAGAAGGCCGATTGGGATTGTACGTACATAAGACACTACCCAGAGAATTTGCCCTCATTTGCATGGACTTTATGATCTGAGTTATGGTTTCCTATAGACGCAAGCCTATATAGTAAATTACCCCTCCCGATCACAAGAGAGAGAACTTTCCATTAAGGTTAGTCATCAATTAGATATGTAGTAGAAATACATGTTTTTTGCATATAGTAGTAGCATGGATTCATGTGTTTGAGGATTTGATATTTAAAATTAAAAATTTTACCATCTTGCACTTAAAGCAGATGGTGAGAGAATAGATGATGGACCTGATCAAGATCTCATTATTCCGTCATCTCGGGCCAACGTGGTCCCTAGTCTACTTAGTCATAGGAGGTAGTCGACCCAACCTGATAGAAGGATCCTTGTTAGCAGCCATGTTCTGCGACGTCCAAGGAAATCTTGTAGACCTGGGGTGAATATTTCTCTAAGGCGACAAATTTGAATCCATCTTAGCTAATAGGGGGCTTTGTGCCCTATCGACCATATCTTATTAATTCTTATTTAAAGGATTTGATGTCATTGGGGAGCATAAGCACACTGGATATAACCGTAATTCAGTGTTGCCATTTGGTGAAAAAATTACTCAGTTTAGAGGGCCTCGGTCATAACCGTTCACTTATGGTGCCATTTGGCGACAAAATCACCAATTAGAGGACAAGTGTCATATCTTTACTGGAAAAAGACTATTTGAGAATGAATCCTAGTGATATTGTTCACCAAACATTATCTCTTTTTTAATTTAAGTATATTTTCAAATTTGTCCACCTTAGCATATTATTGCGGAAGGTTGATGGATTGTGCTTTAAGCATTTAATGATTGATTTCAATTTTGATATTTTTGAAGCTTTGAATTTTATTGGCATTTGGTTGACATTAAATATTAGAATTAACCCATCCAGTTAAGATTTTTTGTCAACACCATCATCATCAGGGTACTTATGGAGAGTTTCATTTTGTTGATTGAACCTTATTGATTCTGCCTATTTGTTGATAGCGGCTCGAGTTCAGTATAAGCATCATATTTTTTTTAATAAATCTTTCTTGTTGAGGGCCTTGAAGGCCTAATGTGAGCTATGAAACAAATATCCCGGTCAATATTGCAATAGTACATATGTTTGATAGTTTGTGCCGTGTCGGCTCCTATCTTCCCGTATAAAAGGATCGGGCTCGAAAATGGGTCATTTATTGACCCACGCAACATCCTCAGACGTCATGTGTGTAAATACAACATGCTTCTTGGGGCCCATAAGAGTGTTTGTGGGGTATGTTTGTCATTATCTTTTAAACATTATCGAATATGTCTAATTGCTGACAGAGGATCATGTTCAAATTTGATGTCTCTTATTGACCCGTGCAACATCCTCAAATATCACGTGTGTGTCTACAATATGCTCTTTGGAGCCTATGCATGTCTTTATGGGGTATTTTTATATTTATATTTATATATGTTATTGTGTATGTGTGGGAATATTTTCTTGAAATTATTGGTGCTAATCAAATGTTTAAATGATCGCTATTTGGATGTGTACAACATTTTGTGTAGAAGCCCATAAACATCTTCTATCTTCTTGCAAGAATGTTGCATGAGATCCAGTGGAATAAAGCTAGATTTTATTTGGGGAATTTGTAAATCGCCTTATGTATGCTAGTAATGATGTTGTGGATCTTGTGGTGTTGAGTCATACTATGGACATTTGCTCATTTCATATAGGTAGACTGTCGTGCACTACTTGTTGCTTCTTCCAGGTACGTAGATTAGTGTGCACTAACGAATCTCCTGTTATGTTGTAGACAATTGCATTTATCGTAGTTCATTGGAATTTTGTTTGTGTATGATTTATAGTATGTATAACAGGTCTCTTACAAGAGCCTGTAGGCATTTGAATTTATCACGAATTGATCACCTTTTGCTTTTACATACTTGCCTTCCCCTGGATGGATGTTGACTGTAGGAGCAATACAATATTATCTTCCTAGTACCGATCACCACCCGCAAGTATATTATTATACGTATACGAAATCTTTATAAAGAACCTTTTGCCTCCAGTAGAGAGAATTTGCATTCATTGTGCGCTCCACTGGGCAAATTTATAAGAGTGTACATTATTTAATTGATGTTGACTATAAGGGTGTTGCAATATTCATCACCTCATCTATGCTCATTGAGGATTGATCATCCTTGAAATATATTTGTTGAAGCAAGATGTAGGGGCTTTTTATATTTACTTGTTTGACTTGTATGAACACCACACATTAGTTGTCATCATTCACCAGAGACATCTGCATATTTTCCTACAATCAAACTGCAAATTTCTCCTAAATTTTCATTACTTGCGGGCTTGAATGCATGTGTTTATATCTTGATGTCGAATGTAGAGCATTGTGGCATTCATCATATGTTGGCTTGTTATTTATACGCGGATTCCATATATATCTTCATGCATGTTGACATTGATTGAAAGGTCATCATAATATTCATCATACTCTGCGCTATGTGTGCTTGTTAAATGTTTCATCGTAATGATTTGCAAGTTGCTACATTCATTTGCGTGCTAACTTTATGTTCATAAGAGATTGATGTATGTAGGATTTATCCACTGTCATTATTCGCAAGTGAAATAGTGTTTTTTTTGTAAGTTAAATGATGCTCAATGCAGGGATGTTATTGGAATCATTGTAATTTCTCTGTCTACGCTTATTGAGAATCTCACAGAGATTTGACATGCTCGCTTGTAAGTTGAATCTTATAAGGAGGTTTTTATATTTGTTGCATGCCTCTTGTTTTTCACTCTTGAGCGTGCAAAAACATCGAACATGTCATTTGTATTCATTGAAACCTTCCTATGTATACCTGTAGGAAGTATTATTATTTATATACGAGATTTTGCCTTCACATGCAAGTCGTGATTGGTTATAGTCGAGAAATTTTATGTGTACACTAGTTAGTAAACTTATACATTCACTTGCACATCATTCATCTCCATTTACAAACAAACTATCGAATACATTCTAAGGATTTCTTGTGGCCCACTGGTGGTTGTTGTTTGTTGTTGTTCACAGTAGACAAATCACTATATGCAATGCGAGTTCCTTCGATTGTCTGGTATAACTGCTTGCAAGATTGATACAAGTATTACACTATTGATCATTACCATTTGCATATGATTTGCAATAGTTGTTGGGGGTATCATGACACATTTACTCGCAACTAGATTGTATCATTTTCTTATTTACTGTTAATTATTGTCGGTAACCAAATCATGCTTTAGATATTGTTCAATACAAATCTCTTTCTTATTCATTAATGTTTGTTTATCATTTCCCCTTCATTCAATCATTATGATCAATTAGATAAATGAGATTTCAATTCATTATTTGCTTTTCTAGCTTGATTGTGTATCCTTTAATTTAATGTCTATTTCCTTGTTATTAGTTCATATGTCTTGTTCCCTGCAGTTCTTGTGTTCAAATTAATTTTTACAAGTCCCCTGTTCGAATTGTTCAAGTTCGAGTTCAGCTTGATTTTGTTTGTTCAATGTTAAATCCCCTACCATTATCCAAATTCATGTCTTTGGTTCACCAAAAAGTTTGGCAGCCTCCCGACGTCTCCCCTATTTAGGGGATACTATAGGAGTATAGACCTCTCGCCATGCTAGAGAAAAGCATATACATTAGGTGTCAGATGAAACCCTGTTGTAAAACTTTAATCCCACCACGTTAGAGAGGCGTCTATGGGTCTTTGAGGTACCTATTTGAAATACGCAATTCTTTCCCCCTCTACCCTACGCGAGCACTTAAGGGTACTTTGAAGTGTCCTCGTCATGCTACAAGAGTATTTACAGGGCCTACACGCCTCGCCGTAGACGCTGCACCAGGTTACCTTCTCACCATGATAGAGAAAAGCATGTATGGACGAATTTCTGATACGCCGCGAATGCTGAGAGTAATATTTGAGTTTAGAGAATTTTATACCTGTACGATGAGGCAATGACAATGGCGATGATTGGAAATGCACAAAAATGTGTGGATTACATAAAATACTCCCTTCTTTTTTTTTTTTGCAATTTTCTTTCCTCTCTTTTTTTTTTCATTTTTTTTTTCCTTTTTTTTTATTTTCCCTCTCTATTTTTTATAGCTCTTTTTTTTTCTTCTCTCACACATCATTAGGCCAATTAAGGCGGACTCACACACACAACGTATACACAAGACTCGAACTCAAGATCTTTTAGTTGGTAGCCTAATCTCTCAACCAACAAATTAAGATGCCTTGTGTGTCAAAGTTAATTTAATGACTTAAATTCATTAGAACTAAGTTTTTTGTTGGTGAGGATATCCTCACCGAATTATTTTCTTTTAATATATTCTTTCCTATATATACAGCACTAAAATATGTAGTCGGCTTTAACTGTTACTCAAATTACAATTCTAACAGTAGTGTAGACTATTTTAAATCATTCATAAACTGTTGCGTGATAGTGTAAGTAATACTATATCTTCTGAAGTGATGTAATATTATATATTGTCACATGAATTACCAGTACATCATATGAAGGTAATTTAAATGCCAATCCCAATTTCTGAGAAAAGGAAGGATCACTAATTTTCTCTCTACATTATTTTCACAATATATAATAGGCCATAGATCGGCAGCAAATACAGATTCCGGATATAAGTTGCATCCGGATTCCAATTAAAATAAATAATGTCGTCTGTACACATTACGTGTTTAAATTGTATACAGACAATGTACATGCGACATCACCTATTTTAATTGGAGTCCTTGGAAAAAGCTAATAACAGTCAAGGATACAGGTTAGGGGTGTCAATTTCGGGTCACGGTTTGGGTTCAAGTTGAATCTAAAATTGACCCGGCACTATTAAGGTCAACCTAAACCCGACCCATTTTTTATAAACGAGCCGGTTTTCTGGACCTGAACCATGCCCGTTACGGGTGCGGGTCAACACGACCCGACCCGAATGACCCGGTGCTACCAAAAAATTGCTAGTTTTCGTCTCCAAAAATAGATCAATCTATACTTTTCGTGTCAAAACAGGTCAATCTTGAGTTGCCGGGTCAAAAGCAAGTTATCGGGTCAAAACGGGTAAATTTCAGGTCAACGGGTCAACCCAAACCAACCCGATTTTTAAAATAGGTCGAATTATTAAAACCTGAACCCGAAAAGGTCAAACCAAACAAGAAAATTTTTAATCAGGTTCGGATCGAATTTTCCGAGCGGGTCCAATATTGACACCCTAAATTACAGGCCAACAATATCGTGTCATTTGGTAAATTGAGATTAACGAGAAATTATCTGAGTAATCACAGGCATCGAGCGTAAAATTTGAAGCATAAGAAAAAAATGGCATGTGTGTCCAGTCCTGCAGTTGGCAATACAACATTTAAGATAAGATGAAATTTTCGTGTGACGACATATAATACTTATTTACACTACCACGCAATTGTTTATATATGGTTTAAAATAGTCTATCACCGTTATTATTGTAGGCTACAGCTGACTAAAAATTTACTTATAATGAATTTTAAGTCGTTAAATTCACTTTGACATAAATTAATATAGAAAAAAATTAATTTGTTACTAATATATCAAATCAATTTCAAAGTGATAAATTGCTTCAAAATTTATCAAATTAAAATTTGAATAATATATTTTTGTAACAACTCTTTTTTATTTTTTCCTAGATAGGAAATCTTACTCTATAGGGCTTTGGTCGATAGAACAGTAGGATTAGCTTTCTCTATCAGCTTTTATTCAAAAAGCTTCTTGTATGATACAGTTTGCACTCCATAGTCTATACTGGTGGATTTAATTGCATGACCGTAATAATGATTCGTTAATATATCTGTATTTATTTGATAAATTTTCTTCCTATAAATAATTAATCGATTTATCTGTATTAGTTTGCTCATACTATCCTAACTTAAATATTATTTATTTGAGTGCTAAAATAATTTCTTATAAAGCTTCGTGAGAAAGATTGAGTTGCCTTTAGCTGGAACAATTATTACGTCCTCCGACCGAACGCAGAGGAACGTCCGGTCGGAGGCCAAATCACGCCAAAAAATGAGTTGTAACGAGCAAATACCGAGCAATACCAAACAATAACGAGGAATACCATCATTCGAAGATCCAATACCGAGTTATACCGAGCTAAACCAAGAAATACCGAGTTATACAAAAGTTGTACCGAGTTTTTCCTAGAAAAACTCGGTATAACTCGGTATTTCTCGGTACAGCTCGGTATAACTCGGTATTGGTCTTCAAAGAGCGGTATTCCTCGTTAATATCAAATAATACCTAGTTGTAAGAAGCAAATACCGAATTTTTTGGCAGGATTTTAGCTCCAACCGGATGTTCCTCTACGTCCTTACACCGGACGTAATAAAAGTTCCTTTAGCTGAAGTTCAAATGTGCAACTTTTTTTTATTTATTTTTTGTGAGAATTCTGATAGGATGAATTCCAATACCCATCTGCTAAAAAAAATATATTTCATTGAATTATCATTTTAATTTTGAATTAGCCCAAAAATATTAAATTTAAAATTCAGGCTTTGTCTTCTAGTGGTACTCTTTTTAGTATGTTAATTAAGAAAACCGAAGGGTTCCTCAAAGATATAAGTTCTCCATTCTTTGCCATTCTTTGTACAAAAATATAAATAGTAGATTGGTTTTCTCAAACAATGATTTTTTTTTCTGCTAATTAAAAAAAAGGCAACGATTAAAACAGATGAAACGAATTATTACTTTTTTTCATTATTTGTATTATTTAGAAGTTAAAGATTATCAAACTTTTGGGAAGTAAACCACACAATAAAACAAAAAAGAAAAAGAAAGTAGCGGAAATGAACACGAGGATTTAATATAGAAAATTCTAAAATTGGAAAAAGACCACGGAGCCAACCACACCAAGAAACCCGATATGAAAATTGGGGGAAATTATACAAATCTCTTTATATTCGCTCTCTTCTTGTCTCATTTCACTTCTTCGCATTGTCCTCTCTCGAAAATAACAAAGAGATATGCATATACAATGCTAAGGCATGCAACTCTTCAAGTGAAGCATCAATAATGAGAAAAAAAACTATCAACCTGACTCTTAGCATAGCAATGTCATAGTTTGGAGCGTAATGGTGCTCCACTGTCCACTCTTTGTTTTCATTGTGCCAACTCCTTCCCCCGATGAAGGGTATCAACTTTAATTAAATACAAATAATAGTTGAATCATTTTAATTGAGCTAGGTCCTGTGATTTTTCCATTTAAAAATTTTGATACTTTTTTATGATTCTTGCACCTTTCTCTTTTATCTATATGTGATGGATATTTGTGCAAAACTAGAACATTAAACTCTATATCTTTCTACCGCCACAAATGTTCTGACACGCAACAATAGCTAAATATAAATCAATTCAAAAAACAAAAATGAATTCAATAATAAGTAACAAATAATCATAATATATAAATTTTTTTTTAGATTTGTGCTTATATAAGATTTACATTTATGCCAATTACTGCAGATTCACACACAACACATATATAAGACTCTAATTCAAGACCTCTTAGTCGGTAGCTTAAGCTCTCAACCAACATATCAAGATGAGCTATGTGTCAAAATTAATTTAATGACTTAAAATTCATGATAACTAAGTTTTTTTGTTGGTGAGGGTATCCTCACCGAATTATTTTCTATTAATATATTCTTTCCTATTCATCACTAAAATATCTAGTCGGCTTTAGTTGTTACTCAAATTACAATTCTAAATAATATATAAACTGTTGCGTGGTAGTGTAAGTAATACTATATCTTCTGAAGTGATGTTGTATTATATGTTGTCACATGAATTGCCAGTACATCATATGAAGGTGATTTTAAATGCCAACCCCAAATTTTGAGAAGAGGAAGGATGATTAATTTTCTCTTTACATTATTTTCACAATAATAGGCCATAGATCAGCAGCAAACAGCCAATGACCCATTAATATTCAAGAAATTATTAGGTATAGAATCGGGACATAAATTATGTCCGGATTCCAATCAAAATAGGTAACGTCGCCTGTATACAATATGTGCATAAATTGTACGCAAACTGTGTGCAAATGATATATGGCCTATTTTGATTGGAGCCTGAATGCCCTTTGAGACCCTACACATAATAATTTGTCCTAATATTATGAAAATATCTAACATTGAAGTCACTGAAAAAAGCTAGTAACAGTCCAGGATGCAGACCAACAGGCTCGTGTCATTTGGTAAATTGAGATTAACGATAAATTATCTAAGTAATCACAGGCAGCGAGTGTAAAATTTGAAGCATAAGAAAAAATGACATGCGTGTCCATTCGTGCAGTTGGCAATACAACACTTAAGATAAGATGAATTATTCATGTGACGACATATAGTACTACATCACTTCATATGATATAGTATTATTTACACTACCACGCAACTAGGGCTGCAAACGAACCGAGCCGAGCCAAGTATGTTTGTGTTCATTTAATATCAGCTTGTTCAAGTTTGGTTCATGTTTGTTCGAGCTTTATTGTTTGTGTTCATGTTTAGTTCATTTAAATTTATGAGTGTTCATGTTCGGTTCATGTTCAGTTCATGTTCGTTCGTTTAGTGCTTATCGAGCTTGTTCGCGAACATATTTAACGAATTTTTTTTAACTATCAAACAAACACGTTCATGAACATATCTATGAACAAACATATTTATACTAAAAGCAATTCTCTATATAACAAAGGCAATGATTATTTATATTTATTAATTTTATAGTCAAATATTAATAATTTTTATCGAGCTTATTCACGAGTTCAAAATCGAACAAGAATCGAGCTTCTTATCGAGCTTGTTCACGAACTTCAAATGATGTTGTTTACGAACATAAATGAGTTGAACGCATTAGTGTTCAAGTTTGTTTATTTAAGAATCGAGTATTTAAAATATTGTTCAAGTTTGTTTGTTTAGTTAATTAAACGATCACAAATGAGCTTTAATCGAACCAAACAACGAGTAGCTCGTCGAACGTTTGATCCGCTTGCAGCCCTACACGCAACTGTTTATATATTATTTAATATAGTCTATCACCGTTATTATTGTAATTTGAGTAACAACTACAGGCTACAGCTGACTAGAAATTTAAGTGCTGAATAAAAAAGAATATAATAATAGAAAATAATTCGGTGAGGGTATCCTGACCAATAAAAATTTACTTATAATGAATATTAAGTCGTTAAATTCACTTTGACATAAATTAATACATAAATAATTAATTGGTTACTAATATATCAAATCAATTTCAAAGTGATCAATTGCTTAAAAATTTATCAAATTAAATTTTGAATAAAATATTTTTTGTAACAACTCTTTCTTATTTTTTCTTAGATAGGAAATCTTACTTCGGACATCCTGATCTCACATTCTCTTTAACCACGCTGCTTTCCTTGGTTTGTTTGGCTCCCAATTAAGTGATCCGTTCTGGATTTGAGTCTCGCGTATGTATTATGTATGTGTTTGAGCGATGTCCCTAATTAAAATAAAAAAAATATTCTATTTAAATACTCTCATCATAAATACTCAATTTTTTTTGCAAATTCATTACTGTTTTATTGACCGTGCATTATTGCAACACCTATTTACATTTGATATCTAATAAAATTTAAATAAAAACTATGACTAGCATGGGATTGCAACCATTTAGTTTCTAAGTTCCCACCAATATTATCAGGATCATAATCAAATATTATTGTCAAACCAATATAATATACCATTATGAGAATATAAACTTTTTTTTTTTTAATTTGATAAGACGGCTCATAAGGCAGTCGAGTTTACTTGCATTTTCTTAAAAAGAGGGAATGTATTGGCCCTCGTGATTCTCTCTACTTTTACCTTTCCTAGTTCCTACCCAGCTTCTTTTATGTCTCATCGTCCCCACGCGCGCCCCCTCAAAACCTACCTGCACAAATCAAGCGCAGCATTAGCCAACGGGCAAGGATTTATTATTCTGTGCGGAGTGCGGACGGCGTCTGGAGACCAATAAAAATGCGTCACATCACCTTATTGATGATACTCAGATCGGTACCTGCACTCGGTATTTCTGGATACCCTGTGCTTAACCGGACGGTTCTCCCATCCGATGTTCGTACAGAATTAAAGCTCAATCGCAAGAGCCTAGGACAACGAAAGAAAGACAATCATGAGCTCTCCATCTACCTTCCCAAAACACAATCAAATGCAAGTGTCCGGCGCATTTGACTATTTATTCTTCCAGTAAATTATTATTTGCGGTGTCCGGATGGATCAGACCGTTCGGAGGCAAATCCTGATGTGTCATGTCACCCGGATGCACCAGGTCTGAATGACTTGGACGAATTAGGACAATGCATGCAATAATTTGACCCATCTTCCACTCCCTCTACTTTTAAATTTCCCATTTTCAGGCTTTTTACCTGGATCTATAAATAGAGACTATGAGACTAGCAGATAGGTTGTATCCTAAAGAACAAATCAATAAAGATTTGTGGAGGTGATCGAGAGAAAAGAATAAAGATTTGTTCTGTTTTCTCTCAAAAATCTGTGAGTGCTCTCCCTTCTCTCCATCTCCTACGGTGCGCAGCCATTCAAAAAGTTTATCTTCCTCCAAGATAATTCACAACAGAAGCATCCTGTAAGCTGAGACGTACTGTAAGCAACTACATTATCTCTATGCAGCAATGATTTCTTGATGCGGAGTATCTTTTCTTAGATAACGAAGAGCAACTTACCCTCAATACGCACCATTTCTGTTATAGAGTTGGAGTTCCACTATCTTACTGATATATTTAGTATCATAGTACTTTTCATACCTTTTTACTTGTTTAGCTTTTCTAATATCCTCTGTTTCACCTTCTTGCAGGTTCGTCTACACCATTTCTCCCTCACACTTTCACACACCACCGATGGAAGCAGCCAATAACTCCTCCTCAATCCCGTTCTTCCCCTTCTTAATCCTTCTCTTCATCATCCTCCTCATCCTCCTCATCATATTTTTCCGAGACCTCCTTCAACTCCTTTCATTGGTCCGCAGATATGTCTATGGCAATGGCGGCAGCGCGTTGTCGCAACAGAGCAATGAGGCTGGGTTAGATCTGACGATCATTTCTTCTTTTCCGATGTTTTACTACTCTGAGGTGAGGAGGTTTATGGAGGGGAGAAATAGAGGAGAGTGTGCCGCCGTGTGCCTATTAGAGTTCGCCGCCAGTGATGTTATCCGGCTGTTGACTGTATGTCGTCATGCGTTCCACCCTGGTTGCATTGATTTATGGTTTGTTTCTCACAAGACGTGCCCGATTTGCCGGTCAAATCTGGAGGAAGAGCCGGACATGGCCGCCATGATGGCAATGGGCGTGGTTGTTGCTAGTGGCAGCTATTAACATCCTACACGTGGCAACAGCTCATTCGACTTACTAGAGTTACCTCGACTAGGCTACTGTACTTTCTTGCTGTTTTATTCTTCTAGTGTAAATGCACATGCACATGATGCACGTGAATAAAATTTTAAAAATAAAAAAATATGTAACAAAATCAGAAATTTTTTTATGAAATGCTATATCAAAGACATAAAATTATATATCAAAATTACATATAAAATTTGTATAAATAAAGATGATTTATACTTCTCTTATGATTGAATAAATAAATATATATATATACTTATTTATTTATTTATTTATCTCAATAGATAACTTATCTAGAGTAAATATGGGAGACGTATCAATTGTATCTGTAAAGTAAAAATGAAATTTGTTTTCTCCTTAAAACAACTGATTGAACGTACATACGAGTAGGATATGAATGGGAAAATAATATGCTGGAAGGAAGAGGTATTATACCAAGAACCGTTGCACCAACCTTAATATAAATTTCACCAAAACATAACGAAAAGGTGTCAGTAATTGCATCATATTTTACAAGTTGGTCAACCATACTTAAATGGCCTTGACGTAGACCAATAATGCCATCAACATGATGATTGACTAAATCACCAAATTCAAAATTTTCACATTAAAAAAATGGCTCCTTGTGGCAAACGTTCAATTTATTTAGCAAATGATATGCCTTGTTGAGCAAGCAGCCCGCTGATGAAGCTAATTTCAGCATAATGCCTCTCATAAGTTATAAGTACAATGCATTTTCTTCTTATCACATTTGCAATCAATATTGCATTTAACTGGCTCATATGTGCATGAATGCTCTGGCCTAAATCTTGGATCCTGCATTGTTAAATACGTGAACATGTGAAAATGATCCAAACAGACCAAATTCTTTTGATTTTGTCTAGAGGATAAATTTTAAATACATCAAAAGTATACATTATATTTATTTTACTTCAAATCAAACATAAATATTTTCATAATCTCTACATATAAAATATTTTACACCCATTTTACTTCAAATCAAACAGCCTCTATATAAAATATGGCACAAAAATTTTTAAACTGAGTCATAAATTGACAAATCCAAGCCAAACTATCAAAAATTTACGTACTAACAAAAGTTCCTGAAAATTGTAAAATAAGTTAAATAAAAAAAGAAACTCAGTTTGATTAGATTGCATTTGATTTTGTTTGTAGCTGTTTTACTTATCCAATTTTAGTAAATTTCGAGTATTAAGAAACTTCAAAAAACAAATCAAATCAAACTATGTTATTTGAATAATATATTGTGAAACATATACTAAAATTTGATAAATTTCTAATTATCAGATTTGCTTTAAAATAAATGGAATTTATGATAAAACTCATATTCCACCATCTTAAAGAAAAATTGGATATCCTGATCCATAGTTTTATTTTTTCCACTTAAAATATCAGCTGCTTGATTCTGATTCACACAATTCATACAAGAACAACAAAGTTTAGTGCAAAAAGAAATCAATAAAACAATGTTGAAAATAAATCATCCTTCATCTAAATCATGTCAATACCATAATATAATTTCAATCTTAAAATCTTCATTAACTAAACATAATGATTACTCAAGTCAGAAAGTTTAAGCATAAAATAATAATAATAAAAGAATGTGCTGCTCTACAGGTTGAATGATACAAGCAGTCATCAAAGGAAGGAAATAAAATGACATCTAACTAACTGTATAGAGTCATAAGAACTCATTATTAGGTTTTATCCTGACAAGTTAAAACCGACTAAGGTTACCCTGTGAGTTTTTTTATCTTAAAATTAAAAAAAAAAAAAAAAAAAAAAAAGTAAGAAAGAACACTCTGACTGAGTAGGCATCCAAGGCTTTATAAAGTAGAAAATCTTGTATGCAACTAATGATTTACTAAGCTTCGTGAGCATCTGCATTGATCGGACTATTTGATCTCACATCACACCACCTTGCTTGACGAATTTGCCATCTTTCACCTCCTCGACCTATAAAATCAAGTGCTTATAATATAATATTCTTAAATGTTATGCATAAATATGTTGCAATTTTGCTCGGAAGCTTTTTTTTCACAACATTGCATTCCAAACATTTAAATATATAACTACAACTTCTGTGCTGCTTTCTAAAAATTTTTGCAATGAGAAAAATTGTTGGGAGAGTGATTAAGTGTTGTCGTCATGCTGATATGAAAACCAAAAAGTAGCAACCCAATTCATACTATGTTGTCTTCAGAAAATTGTATTTATATGACATACTATAGTATATTTACCAAAACTCTGCACACAGCACTTTCTCCCTTCTGAGTAAATTTCAGCAGCTCTCAATCACAGTTTTCAAAAAAACTGTCCAATGTGTATGATTAGATAAGAAAAACTAAATGAAATTAGGTAGCAAACTTCATAAACCAGATGTACCGATCAAATAGAATATAAACCAGGCCTTATTCTAATCAACAATTTAAAATATAGGTACCAAGCATTAATGACATGAGAATATGCATTATTACTACAGCAACCAAAATTCAATATAACAAGCACAGGCAACATTTACATCTCCATGAAAAATGGTCAATGAAGGAATTTAGCAAATAATAGCATGCATCTAAAAGTAATATGCAAGCAGCACGTGAATACAAATTAAAAATAAATAAATAAATAATAAAAAGTAAAAATAAATTAAAAAATATATTACAATAAGCTAGGGCATCTATAATTTTGAGGCATCCCACAAAAGCAAGCCAGGTGAAGCCACTAAACTGCAAAGAGTAAATTTTCTGCTATAAAAACTTAACACTAATCCTTAGTTGGAAATCTTCCATAGTACGGGTTAATGTAGGCACGTAAAAGATAATTGTTAGAAATTTTACAAGGGAATTCACCAACAGATGCATTTGTTATTTTAACTGCATATAACATATATATTATATGAAAATCGTGGTAAATCAGGTTGGGAAGCGTCACTCACCATATTTGTTTATGGAGGAAGGAGGAATGTTAATATTTAAGTTTGCTTGCAGAGAATACATAATTTTATTTATTAATTATATTATTGAAAAGTTATATATTTTGAACTTTGTTTAAAAGAAACGAGGGAAAAATATTATATATATATATATATATATATATATATATATATATATATATATATATATATATATATATATATATATATATATATATATATATATATATATATATATATATATATATATATATATATATATATATATATATATATATATATTATATATATATATATATATATATATCCCTATGGACAACTAACTTCATATTTTTTGTTTAGAATCTAGGTCTAAGGTATGTCATGTCTAGAATCAGTCGTAGATGATTTAATCCCTTAATGATTTAAAAGACAATTCTATCTTCTTAATGATTTTATCATTGGATCTTGAACAAACTAACAATAGAATTTGTATAGCCATGTATATGGGCTGTAATATCATAATGCAAGCATAAAAAATTTAATCACATAATATGCCAAAAATAATTCCAAAGTAAATTTATTTATAAGACATGCAAGATCTTCTTAGCTCCAATAGCTTAAAATAAAATCATAATTTAAAAGTTATCAAAAAAAAAAAAAAATCAGGTAATTAAGAATAAAGAAACTCTCTATATTTGTAAAGAAAATAAGTGTGATAGAAAATTAATTGAAAATCCCGTCATGCGTTCACAAATTAAAAATAGTCTTTTGATCATAATATATGAAAAACAGTTTTTTTTTCTCATCTAAGAATGTTAACTTAGTGTAATCTAACCAACTAAAACATGATGAGCATATTTTGTGATTAAATTACTCAATACCTAGTATAGAGTTGTATTACACTTCCATATACATCTTTTCACAAAAATTAAAGCTTAATTTTCAACTAATGTTTTCTTAAAGCCAAGTTTAGTCAGTCATCAACACAATCATTTTTATTAAATATAGATAAAAACACAAATTTCTCAAGTTAACATCACATATTCAAAGGAACCTATAAGCAAATCATATATTTGCATGCAAATCAATATAATTATGTAGTGTATAAAAATCGAAAGAAAAAAAAAACACAGCATTCTAATTGCATATGAACAATTATTGCAGATGTTGGTATTTTTCACATCAGATTTTGCTATGTCATAGAGTATGCTACTCTTTACAAATCAAATCTTGATTAACCTTGTTAACAAGTTATTTGAGCGATATTCAAGCATTGATCAAATTAAATGTGTTCAGATCTTGATCGAAATATTTTTCAACTTATGATAGAACCTTCTATGACGAAAAAAAGCCTCAATCCTCAATAATCATGAAATTTAAAATTAAACCGAATTCGTTTTTTTTCACATATGATTGACGGATCGGGTCAATTTTTTGACACACTAATTAGTGCAAATATTAATTTATGACAAGAAACATAATGCTACTTGTGTTATATATGAGAGAAAAATAATTACACAACAACTCAAATATATTACATAAGTAAACTAAAAATAAAATAAGTTAAAAAAAACCACATAAGTATTACATGTTTGCCGTAGATTTATTTATAAAATACTTTTTAAGATTATCTCCACACAAAGTATATATTTAAATTATACTACTTAAAGGAAATTTTTATATTGAGATTAATTTTACAATCAGCTAAACACAGGAAAACTTAGAAAGCTCGGTTTTTTGTAGCTTACGTGAGCAACTTAGTTTAACCTATTAACTGACCTGCTTTCTTTTACTATCAAAATAAAATAAATGATCAAATAAATTTGAGCATCTCAAATTCGAATTTCACAAGGTCCCAACCAATCTAACCAGACAAGTATAATATTTAGAAATATATTCCATAAAGCTAGAAAGTTATCTTAGGGCAGTTAAAATTGAAACCACAACTCCAATGACATGAAGCAAAATCAACGAAGTTCAGTTACAAAAGTTGGATCTCGTTCATATGTACAATTACAGGATTAACAACAAAAATTTATATATTTATAAAACTATCTCTTAATTACCTTCATTTATATGACCACCCAAATCTCAAAGAGCATGATTATGTTCCATTAACTACTATGTTCCATTAACCCATCAACCAGTCAGTATGAAGAAATTCGATCGTTGCATAATTTTTGCAAAATAAATCAGTTATGTTCAATAACTTTAATGAAATTGGGATTATATTAACAGATCTCCGTAAGTAATTATAATTTATAGGCAAATCATGAGTATTAGGAGTTTATGAGTCCTTAAGTCACGGGTTTCTATAAATAGTATATTTTTGAAGGAATTAGATATGATGAAATGAAATGTTGCAAGCCTCCCTTCAGTTAAGTTTACTGTCTCTTTCTATCCCCCTACTCAATTTCTAAATTGTCAACATTCTAGAATCTAATTTTTATCGTGAACCCAACAATGAGTTTGCAACAAAATCATAATAATCATATTTAAAAAGGGTGTCATCTTTAAATTGTAAGCACAAACAGCTTGTGGAAATTTAATTTAATATTAGAAGTGTATTAAAATGTTATTACAACATAAACCATACAACGAAGTACATTATAAGGAGCAGTTTGTAGAAAATAAAGTTATCTTCAAATAGCAAGATACAGTGCAAAGTATAAATTAATCATATAATTTAAAACAAGGTCAAATTAAATAGTTTACTTTGAGGAAACAGAGAGGAAATTTTAATCATAATGTAGAACTCTTCCAGTAACAATAACATTAAAGAATAAGCTTCTATTTTACTAATTTGGAAATTCAATGCTTCAAGACCAGTTGCCACCAAGACAGCTATAACTTTAACAATATTTTGAATAGCATTCCTAGTTGATTTGGATTAAATTACTATTTACAGTATGAAGTGAGAAATTAAGAAAATTTCATAGTTAAAAGTTATAAGACCTTACCTAGAAATGAATATGAGGATTTTGGATCAAAATAACAACCAGATAGAAAGAGCTCTATCTTTTCAAACTGCATGATGGGAATACATTGAATTAGAAACTGGGCAGAAGTCCCATACAAGGATTAAATATTGAGTAATGGTTCCATAGATTTTCCAAATAAAAACTGGTTCATATAAGATATTCTCAATAGATTCAATTATTTATCTATCACAACATGTGAGTTAAAATAAGCCTATTATTGTGCTTCCTGTCCTGCATACCAACATTTGTGGGACTAAGAAACAGGCAAATAAGTACATAGGGCATCATAAACACATCCATCAAATTTATTTAACACTTACATTTCTAAATACAACAAGCAAATGACAATCAAACTTATCCCATAACTGAAACTTTATATTTAACGTCATTGAAATTTTCAAATCAATACGTACCGTTCTATCGTCACAATTCAGTGATATCCCATTGGAAAGAATTTATCTGTAAGGAAACAAAATTTAAATTCACGATCTGAAGATGTCTAAATCATAAGTATAATTTCAACTTCCAAATGACTAAATATGCCTAGATTGTAGGGAGGAATAACTACAAAAGATTAGTAAAATAACTCCCAAAAATATCACCTTATCAAACCCCTACAACAACAGCGAAGCAAGTCAAAAGATATGAATAAAAAAATTGGGTGAGAAAATGATGTTATTTGAGCAGTCAAACACGTAAGTTGGTTGGCAGATTATATATACATATATATAATTTGGATCAATCATAAAAATTAATAACAAGTTAAATATATAAAAATAGTACTGAAAACAACTGAAAAGGATTCAACAAGTAATTCAAAGAAGGAAAAATAAAAATAATACGGAAAGCACTCTCAAGACTAATGAGAAAGAGGTGCACAAAGAATTGAAATATAATCATTAAAATTTATCACAAAAGAAACTTATTCAAGCTAAGAGATCACTATTACTGCAATCATTAAGGTATTGAGGGAGAAGAAATCTATTGTTATAATTTATTGACTCATTTAAAAAAAAAACATTAATTGTAAAAAAAACCTCAACGTTTTCCATCCGGACTTGGGACAGGCATTAGCGGTTTAAAAAAAAAATTGAAGAACAAAGTGAAGACAATTAAGCAAATATAGTTTGAATTCTCAACATGATTTTCTTAAGGAAGTGAGAGCAACCATCAAATGTGTTATGAGTACCTAAAAGTAGTAATTTATGTGAATATTTTGTGCTCTACAAACAACAGAGATTGAAATTTAAATGGAACAGCGTGAATTTAAAAAAAATCTAATGTCAAAATCAAGAGTAAGATAGGGCTGAATGTAAAAAGTTGAAATTTTAACGTAAAAAATATTTGATTTAATGTAGACTCATTGTAGCTATCGGAATATATTCGATTTAATGTTCTTCATTTTCTTCATTCTTATGTCTTTGAGTTAGGAGGAAAACTTGGTTACAGTATTGCAGCAAGAAACAACCATAGCTAATCAGTCAACTTATTATTTTCTTTAACCAAAATGTAAAAGAGAAATATCAATGTATTAATAGAAATAACACAGTTAAATAACGACGATTTACTTTTTAAGTATATATAAATGTATTATTTATTATATGACTAAATTTTTTTATTATATGAAGTTAATAAATTATAATAAATTGTACATTTATTTATTAATTATTATATTTTTTATTATAATAAATTAGAAAATGTTAAATTGTTTGCGCTGAATGATGATGTCGGAAAGAGGAATTTTGACAGACTAACGGGTTAGGCGAGCGGTACGAAGTCGGTGTTTGAGGCAAGGGATGGGGGATGTTGAATTGATGGGCTAAACAAGGAATGACAGTTCAACTGTATTCAATAGAATGCCCTAGTATTTCTTGATGCATCCATAATTTTTTTTTTTGAGAAAGATTTAGGGGTTATTTAATTTGCCTTATTTTATAAATTAAGTTAACAAATTGTATTCAGAAAGCTACCTCAAAGTAGCTACAAAAGCACATCTTTTATAAAGCAATTTTCTAAAACAAAAAAAAAAAACTCTGATTTTTTTGGAGATTTGTACACAGCAAAGTCTTAAATCACTGCAAAATAAGATTCTTAAAAATGTAAGCCATGATCACTTAAAAAAAATCTATCATACATTCATATGACAACATTACAATAAGAATCTTTATATATTTGACCTCCATTCTCCAATATCAGTAGCAATTAATTAGAACTTCCATGCAAAAATATCAAAAAAACATTGAAGCATAGAGAGTAAGCACAGAACCTATCGTGTATACTCCTTATAATTGAAATTAACTTTTATCAAGAAAAAATGGAAGCATGGGAAAATAAAGAAGAAGAAGTGTAGAGAAAGATGAGGCAGGGAAAGGAGGAAGAAAAACAATAGAGGAAGAAGAGGAAGAAGCAAGAAGAAAAAATGGGCCTACCTGTGCATGTGAGAGGACCTGCGGAAGGGAGTGTGCAACTGGCTAGGATTGATCGGATGGTAGGCGAGCCGAGTTGGAGGGAAGAGATCGGGCTTCAGCTAGGACAGGAGGTTGACGACGAGGTCGGGACCGACATCGCCTCGCTTCGGGTAGCGCGAGAGAGGGAGAGGAAATGGGGCTTCGTTCCGTCTGGGTTGTGCAAACGAGAGGAGAATGCGAGGGAGAAGAGGTCAGAGAGGAAGAATAGCGGGAGAGTTGCTCGTGTTAGATAAGAATGACGACGTTTCATTATGCAGAAGTGATGCGATCATACGAACAACAACAACAACATCAAGCCTTTGTCCCACTACGTGGGGTCCGCTACATGAAACCTTTTCGCCATTGTGTCCGGTTAAAAGTAAAATGCATCAAAAATTAAGTGCGGAGATTTACCGAGCGATTTGAAATGTAGGGTTAGGATGATGTATAGGGAGAATCACAAGCGACACTTTAGTAGTAGTATAGATGTAAGTAAAACAAATTAAACAAGATTTTGTGAAAATGGTGTTTATAAATTAATACTGAGCAATTATATGATTTAGTAAATGACAAATTATTTATAATAGTTAACTTACCTTGAATGATATGTAAGGCAATAGGATTTTTGAAAAACAACAGGGAACAATGAGCAAGACTAAATTGTGGGTTGGAGTCGATGGATAGGAGATGCTGCAAAATAGTATATTAGGTACCCAAAGTGCAAACAAGAAATATGAATAAATTAAAAAAATAGCACAATGAAACTAAAAAAAAAAAAATACATAGAAAGAAAATATCATCTCAATTATCAAATTGTATAATTTTTAAAATTTTTGCATTGAATATAGACAAATTTTGAATTACAAGAAATGGAATATAAATTTTTTTTAAGGAGAACTAAATTCATTTCCCCGCATAGTGGGATAAAGGTTTGATGTTGTTGTTGTTGTTGAGAACTAAATTCATTTACAAACATTGAGTAGTTCAAATGAAAAAATAAGAAGAAAAATATCAAATGAAAACTTACAGCTAATCAAAGTCCAAATATTAATGCGGATTGTGAAAAATAATGAATAATAAATTGGCAAACACTTATGTGTTTTGGAAATAAATTTTTTGACACACCAAGACATTTAAAAGAACGATGAAAAAAAATGATAAAATCTTCTTATTACTTAGCGAGGCATATAGTACCTTAGAAAAAATGTTGATAAGCTTAGTTCATGCCAATATGAAAGTCTTATAGGAAAGCCACAACATCTATTCTTTAATTTCCAAAAGGGCAAAAAAAAAAAAAAACAATACATGGCTGATTGAACATCCGCCAGACTCATACAAGTAAAAATCACCCATATTTCCAACCGACATATTTATTAATTTTCGTATTTTTAGGAGGTGGATTTTAAATCTAAATCATGTTTAGATTTAGGAGTTAATTAAAAAAAAATTTCACCTCTAGTTTTTTGCAAGAGAACTGCAGCGGGAACAAAATTTTGGAGTTAATAAAAACAATTAGCTCTAGTTGTTTGCAATATAACTGTAGCGGGAATAGAACTTTGGAGCTAATAAAAAAAAAATTAATTCAACGTTTTTGCAGTGGGGAATAGAACAAGTTCGGAAGAAGATAATTTATATGCTTCCAAATCGTGTAATAGTTATCTTTAAGTTTATAGAAATTTCAAAGAGCCATTAGATTTTAACAATGAGGGAGATAAATCCTTTTTTTTTTCTCATAAAACCAAGAAAAAGGAAACTAATGGAAGGGAATAAGAAAAATAAGGAAGAATAAATACCTACAGCATTCCAAGCCATGGAATACCCATTTTCTTTCAAACAGAACGAAATTCGTTCTCAAGCATTTTGATAGAAATGATTCATGAAAGGAAATCCCTAACTATACACATCTCAACAAAATAAGCAAGTTTGTTTGGTTCATGCTTATAAAGGCCATATTCTTAATCTGATTCCGATTCTTATTGTTTGGTTCATTTGGAAATCTAGAAATGAAGCCAAGCATAATGCTATTAAAATGGATGCTATGTCTATTATCTCTAAATGTTAAAATCAAGATTAATCAAATGCATTCCTACAAGATTATTTCTAAAAAACATTTCAGCAAGTGCAGCCAGGTTGCTAGATCTTTAGGTATTTCTTTTTCTAATATTTCTAATATTGATAATGATAGAATGGTTAAGTGGATCAAGCCTAAGCCTCCTTATGTTAAACTTAACACTGATGGGTCTCTTGGGCCTAACGAAGCTGGGGCTGGTGGCATTATTAGAAATAACAATGGCATTGTGTTGGCGGCTTTTGCTGCTCCTATTTACTGTAGGTCTGCTATTCAGGCAGAGATTAATGCTTTAATTCTTGGTCTTCAAGTTTGCAGTAATTTAGGTTTTAATTTTATTTGGATTGAAGTTGATGCTGCTCTGCTTATTCAAATCATTTCGAATGTTATACCTGGTAATCCTGAGAATTACTATCTTATTAGGAAGCTTAAATTGTCTTTGACCAATTTCCATTATCACATATCTCATATATTTCGTGAAGCTAACTCTTGTGCCGATTGGTTAGCCAAGTATGGTTGTGACAGTACTAGCTATGAAGATTTAAATATTAATAACTTGCATCCGCTTCTCCTGGGTATGATTTTACTTGATAATTCTGGTTTGCCTTATATCAGATATGGTTAATTTTAATTGTTTATGGTTTTGTCTCTGTTTTATTTTCTGTCTCTGGCTCTGGTTCTGTTTCGGGTGGCATATCAAGGCTGTGTTCCTGTTTTTGGGTTTTTTTCCTTCCTGCTACTATTTTTTGTCTCTGGGTGTATCCGAAACATGTTATCAGCTGGTTTGTTCTTATTTTAGGCTGTTATTATTACAGAGGTGGCCATTTGGGTTTGGGTTGTTTTTGCTGCCGTTGCCCAGCTATTGCTTCTTGTTTTCTCTAAGATGGTTATTTCTATCTGCAGTTTTAGATATTCTGTGACCTTTTGGTTTGCTGGATGGGTTTTTTGTAACCAAGCCTGTTATGATAGCTATGGCATTTTCAATTTCTGTCCCTGCTTCTTTTTCCCCAGTTCGAGTTATTTCTTTCTAGAAGGTTGGGATAGCTGGGGTTTTTCTTTTCCGTGGCTTATTTTAACTTGGATTATGTTGCTTTTTAATTTTTGGTGCTATTTACTGGTTGGTTGGAAAGGTTGCAGCTGTGGCTGCATTGATTATATTTCTATGAAATTACAATTTCCTTATAAGTTTGATATCAGCTATGAGGTGACTCAGATTTTACCCTTTTTCTGTTTTAACTTTTTGTTTAAATGTTGTCCTCATTTAGTTTTTTGGAGAGTTTCTTGCAGGTTATTCTGGATTACGCAAATGCTTCCTATCAATCACTGTAAGCCTCCTTTTTGCTGCTTTTGTTTTCTTATGTTTTTGCTTTTTTGGTTATCATTTTTGCAGGAAGTCTGTGCTGAACGAGTATATCATTAGCTTCCATTTTTTGGGTGCTGCGGCTGTGCAGCCCACCTTTAGTTTTTGCAATTTTTGTATTATTAGAAAAAAAGACCACCGGCTCTTAGGTTTTGATTTTCTTTTTGATTGTAGCTCGTATGAGCGTAGTGAGCTGGAGGACCTTTCTAAGGACTTTGTAACCTTCTTTTTTATATCAACGCGTAGGCCCCTCTTGTTGGTTTAAACTAAAAAAAAAAAACAAAATAAGCAAGTTTGTTTTAAGATTTATTTTTAAAAATAAAAGAGAAAATAAAGACCTAGTGATTCTCAATCTAAGTATAAAAATCTCATAAAAATTCCTTCAACAAATCTCATCATACTCTCTATAAAAAAAAAGAAGCCATTAGATTTTAACAATAGAGAGAGAAATCCCTCATTAATTTATTGTTCAGAAAAGAAAAAAATTTGCAAGAAGCCATTAGATTTTAACATCAGGTAGATAAATTCCTCATTTTATTGTTCAGAAAAGCAGGAAGAAGGGAACTAATGGAAGGGAATAAGAGAAAAAATGGTAGAAGAAATACCTAAAACAGAAATAGCGGCTAGGGCAAAGGCAGGATTGGCGGTAGGGGGATGAATGCTTCGGCGTCGAGAGAAGAAGAGAGGCAGACGTCTTGGATTTCCTTGAGTTTTCGGCCAGACTTCCTAGCTAGGCGTGCGAACAAGAGAGACGTATTCCTGGGATTTCCGATCAGAGGGCGACGAAGTTGGGTCGGGGCATTTTCGCGAATGGAGATGGAGGAGCGTTCATGCGAATCAGAGGGAGAGGAGCAGATATTTTTACGATGTTTGAAGTGTAGCGAGCATATGAAAAGCTTATACAGCAATATGAAAGCGGTGTTTCGTGTAGGGATGCTTTTGAAACGAATGAAGAGCTCAGGGATGCGAAGAGAAATGAGGAGGGATGCGTTGAAAGAAGAACAACCGTATTTTGATTGGCAAACAGATGAGGATAAAGCATTTAGAAAATGAACGATAAATATATAGATTAAAATTTTTAACGGCCAGGATGATGTATTGGGAGAAGCACAAGCGACACTTTAATAGTAGTATAGATATAGATATATAGAACAATGTACAATGAATTTTTGAATAAATGAAAAATCTAGTTTCCTTTTCCTCTGTTACGTTCTCTGGTTCCTGTTCTTGGACCGGTGAATTCTACATGGTATCAAGAGCCTAAGCATCCTCTGGTTCTTCGAATGGCTCAAACAACAGCCACATCGACAACCACCTCCACCTCTCCTCCATCTTCAGCACCGGCGGACCTCTCCGTCAATCTCCAAGATAATTTCTCCACAACTTCAATTCCATCTTCTCTCAAATTCTTGATGCAAACTATCAAGAATGTTATCACCCAGCCGCTTACGTCTGACAATCATGCTCTATGGCGCTCGCAAGTCATCAAACTTTTTCGCGCAAATGGCTACGAAGGATTTCTAACCGGCTCTATCAACTGCCCGCCACCCCTGATTTCTGATACTTCCGGCCAAACCATCAAAAACCCCATACAAGACACCTGGGTACTCATAGATCAAAACCTCGCAGCCGCTCTATACTCCGTAATCAACCCGTCTATACTCCCCTATGTTCTTTCTCTAGATCACTGCATAGACATATGGAAAACCCTTGATCTTCGGCTACAATCCTGTACAAGATCAAGAATCAGTCAACTGAAAAACGAACTCCATTTTCCTTACATGAAAGAAAACTCCATGACTCAATATCATCTTGAAGTCAAAACTAAGGTTGACGCTCTCGCCGCAGCAGGAGCACCCATCGAGGTCGAAGACATCATACACTATACACTCAACGGCCTTCCAAACAATTACCAAGCCTTTAAGACTGCCATATGTACAAATATCCGGTCGATAAGTCTTGACGAACTCTATACCCTGTTATGCAGCGAAGAACTAAACCTGGCGCACGAGACCTCCAAAGATCTCCGATCACTTCAGCTCAATGACAATTCTACCGCTCTGACAGCAAGTCGCGGACGCGGTCGTGGTCGCGGTCGTGGTCGTCTTTCGTCAAACCGCGTCAGATCCTCAAATCGTTCCACCTATAACATCACCAACAATCGCAATAACAAGCCACCTCGCCCGCAAATCACATGCCAAATCTGCGGAAAATTCGGCCACTCAGCCATCAAATGTTGGCATCGTCACAATGAAGACTACAACACCGAACCTACTTCAGCGCTGTTCACATCCCCATCTCAAACCAAATCCATCAACTGGTTTCTTGATAGCGGAGTTTCCGCTCATCTTACTTCTGATCCCAATTAGCTACAACAGCCACAACCATACCAAGGCTCAAATCAAATTCTTCTCGGCAACGGGCATCAGCTGCCTATTCAAAACACGGGTAAAGGTATCTTGCCGACGCCATCAGGTACTCTCCAACTAGCAAATCTAAATCTTGTACCGAATCTTGCATTTAATCTCTTGTCCGTCCATAAGCTTACTACTGACAACAACTAGGCTCAAATCAATCCTAGGACACTCGGAAAAAATTCTCTAAAATTTGTGACACATATTTTCGGACTCCTGGAGCTTCTACGTCCGAAAATAGGGGGGCAACTGATACGTCATTATAAAACTATCTTAATCGGGCACGAATCTCGAGGCAAAAATAAGTTGAAAACTTCAAAAATTAATTTTGGGAGCACCCGAACTCCGATTTCAACGAAATTACAATCAAACTGAGTGTCTCGGAAATACGAACCCAACGACATCAAGATCAATCCAATCCGAGCCCAAATGAGTCCGAATCAAGGGTTCAAAGCGCTGTTGGAAGGTTCAAACCAAAATTTGAGTTACCAAACGGTCTCCGATTTTGACGAGCTTATACTCGAATCGAACGGCTCGACGAGACGAATCCAACGAGCTCAAGATCATCGAATTCTGATATCATTAAGGCTTTTAAATGACCAACGAACGGCGCATGATCAAAGGATTCGATATCGGTCGTCCATTCAGACCACTCCCAATTTGCCCTTGATCTCACGCCTATTTACGGGCTATGCCACTCCAGAAAAACTATAAATAGAGCCCTCATTCTACACCAAGGGGACTCAAGTGAAGAGAGAGAAGAAGAAGAGAAGAAGAAGGAGAAAGGGGAAAAGGAGATTTCTCACCTCCTCGACCACCGCCGGAGCTCTTCCTGTCGCCTGAAGACGCCGGAACTCTGCCGGATTTTAGGGAAACGCAAGGAATTTGTAGAATTTTGTAAACTTCTTGGTAGAAATGAATTGTATTTGGATTATCCCAACTTGTGGGACGAATCCGCCATTTGTAATCTACAAAAATACTAGTGGAACTTTGCAACTGGGCGAGGCCCCGTGATTTTTTTCCTTTTTGGATTTTCCACGTATAAATCCCGGTGTTCATTTTCTCTTTACTGTTTGTGTGTTAAACTTACGTGGAACGCTCGGACGTGAATCTACAAACTCTACCGCCGCGTATTTTCTAACACGCCACAATATATAATCAAAATAGGTTAACGGGTCATATTTAAGCTTGTCTTTCTGACCAGGTTATTAAACGGATGGAGTTAGGATTGATAGGATTCAAGTCAGCACAATTTTGATTAGATCCAAATCCGACCCTTCAACCATTTTGACAACCCTATTTAAATCCCAAAATTTTAAAAGTGCATAAATTGAATATTTTTTATTAAAATTATATTTATCTAAACAAAAAGTATATGATATATATATAAAAATAGAAACATATTAAATCTTCTCTAAACTTTTAAGTTTTAACACAATTATATATGAGATATATAATTAATATAAATCCTCTCTTGACTCTAAACAAAATTTTGTGCCTCTATTCCCAGAGAAGTTTTAAACCGGAAATTCGAACGTATACCGAGCAATACCGAGTGTCAAATACTGAGTTTTTAGGTGACGTGGTGCGTGATTATTAACCTCTGTATGCATCCGGTGACCAGATGTAATAATTGCTCGTATTCCCAACCCCTTCACCCCCAATTCTCGTTGTTGGGTTCTTTAATGGCAGAAAACTAGAAATGCAAAGTTTGAACAAATATAAAGTTAATATCACACACACACATACACACAACACACACACACACACATATATATATATTAATATATATATATATATTATAATATATATATATATATATATATATATATATATATATATATATATATATATATATATTATATATATATATATATATTCTAAAAATAACAAGTTGAAATTGGAAACTATCAAATTAATGGTGCCAAATCAATGTATCAATTAAATGCAGTTAGATTATGTATTATTCGGCAATGAATTTTCTTTTTATTTACTGAGTTTATCATTTTTATTTTATATAATATGAAAATAAATTGATTGGGAGTGTAATTGAGCTCAAATCAAAATAAAATTTTTTTTTTGGACTTTTGGGCCAGTTAAGACAAGCTAAACACACAACACAAACACAAGCTTTGAATTCAAGAACTCTTGGTTGGTAACCAAGCTCCTAACCAATAGACTAATGTAAGTTTTTTAACTGAAATGTATATAATTTAAGTCTCTTTAGACTGCAATTAATATCAATATGATATATATATATATATATATATATATATATATATATATATATATATATATATATATATAATATATATAATATAATTCATTGCTAATCATAATTATTGGCACACTCACCATTTATGATATTAATCTCTACAATGATATCTTATATGTTAGAGTTATCATGTTATCATGTCAATTATTATTTGTGATTTGAATTTATTATGATATTTATTACTATAATATATGCTCATTATTAAGAATATTCATCTTTATTGTATTTTCCTTATTGTTCTCTTCTTTTTCCTTTATATAGACATATTTTTACAAAAATTGTAAATTATTCAAGATAATAATTCATATTATTTTCAACATGGTATTTGAACATCCCCTTCCCCCTTCCCCCTTCCAACTATTGTTGGGTTTGCTACTGCTGTGATCTTTATATTTTTGAGTGAGTGATCATTTTTAATATCATTGTTACTCATTTTTGGGATTTGTATTTGATAAGGCTTATGAGATATTGTGTTCGTTTTATGATGATGTATTGGATTTGTTTGTTAGAATGTTTTTGCTTACTTTGCATCATACGGAAGACTAAGCTTTGGAGTTAGGGTTTAGCTATTTTGAAGGTAATGGTGGAGAGTTCTTTAAGATATGAGGATTTATGGAGGTATGTGTGGGGTTAGAAAGGTTCTAAGATGAAGCATGCCTCTAGTTAGGGATGTTGTCACTTCTCTTTTTTTCATTGCTTCACAATTTTATAATCCTGATGCTCATCCTATTTTTGGGTGAAGTTTTTTTTTCATAGCTTCCAACCAACAAATTAAGATGAGCTGTCTTTTTTTTGGTGAAGTGAAGGATAAGCTTTATTCATTTATATATGAAATAGTTATAGAGTCCCAAACCTAATATAGATCAAATGAAGAGGCTCGGAGACATCTATCACATCTAAAAAATATATTGATAGGATATATGGCCAATTATTTTATTTAGAATTAATGAAATTTTATTGAGATAGATGTAATATAAATTTTTATTAATTGAGATAGATGTGAAAAGGTTGGAGTAGCTCCAGTAGAAGATAAGATTAGAGAGAGTCGTCTTAGATTTTGGTCACATAAAAAGTCGGCCTTCTGATGACCCGATTATGAGAGTAGAGGTATTAGATTTGACTCGTGTTAAGAAAGGTAGGGTAGACCTAAAAAGACTTGGTTAGAAAATATTATGAATGACCTTTCTTTATTAGATTTAAATGAGAATTTGACTTTTAATAGGACACAATGGAGAAAAAGGATTCATGTAGCCGATCCCACGTAGTGGGATAAAAACTTGATGTTGTTGTTGTATGTAATATAAATTTTTATTACTTATTCGTGAATTAAGTAACTTAAAATTTAATTTTTGTCTATTTTATCAAGATAATTTAATACAAAATTTTCCAAAAACAAAAAATATATATTTTTTATTAAAAAGTTTTCAAATTTTTTATTATAATGAATATTAAATATACTAAAACTTTAAAGATAAATAAATAAAAACATAATTAATGATTTTACAAAAAAAAAAATAATAATAAAAAAATAATTAATGATTTTACGTTTAAATTTTTTTTTAAACAGAATATCCGCAGCAAAAGTTTTATCTCTTCTACCAAAAATTAATTTGTTTAAAAAAGTATTAAATTAGTAACTCGGAAGGAAACTAAACCAGCGAAAAGATTGCCTTTCCACGGCTGGCTGCAACCGTTCGCCCTCCATCTTTCGCCTTGTGTTTCCTACCCAACGATTCTTCAATCGCCAACAACCTCCACTTTTATCTCTCCCAGTCTCCTCACCCCAAAAACCCACCTTGACAAATCAAGCTTAGAACCAACCATCGCGGGAGAACGATAGAAAGGACATCGATCAATGCTAAGCTTCCCAATTCCTGCCGGCGTCCAATGCATCCGGCGATATCACCCTCAAGCTTCCACGCACCGCCGATTCCGGCGGCTAATACCCCATCTACTTTCCCGTTCCTCCCCTTCTTCATCTTCTGCTTCCTCCTCTTCTGCTTCTTTTCCATCTTCGTCTTCCTAGACCTCCGTTACTACCTTTCCGCTCTCCGCAATTCCGTCGCTCGCGGCGGCGACGGCGGAAACGCGATGGCGCTGCAGAGCAATAAGCCTGGGTTAGATCCGGCGATCATTTCTTCCTTTCCGATGTTTCGCTACGCGGAGGTGCGGCGGTTAATTGAGGGGAAGTACGGAGGCGAGTGCGCCGTGTGCCTATCGGAGTTCGCCGCCGGCGATGTTATCCGGCTATTAACGGTATGCTGCCACGCTTTCCACCCGGGGTGCATCGATTCCTGGCTTATTTCGAACAGGACCTGCCCGTTATGCCGGTCTAATCTCGAGGCAGCGCCGGATGAGGCCACTGTGAGGGCTATGCGGGAGGTTGTTGCCAGCGGCGACGGCGGCGAAGATTACCATGTTATTAGATTTGACGGTGAAGGAGAAGGGGCGGCAGGGGAGGGGATGGAGATTAGGGAACACGTTAGCGATGAAAGGGAGCGCGGTAGAGCGGAACTTTAGGATGTGCATATAACTGTTAAGGTTCAGGTCAATAGAACAGTCGAATTAGCTGTTAGTATTCAGTTTTTATTTTTATTTTTTATATTTTCCGAAACAGATTTCTTTTAAGAGCTTTTGGGATATAGCTTGCCTACGCTATACTGCAGTAATTTGTCGCATTAGGCCTTCTACAGCCGTTTGGCAAATAGGCGAATGGAGAGCCTCAGACGTGCCAACCGAACTCCATTTTTGCCGGCATTCAGTCGCTTATGAACAATGCGACGTCCATATTGGCGTCGCACTGTTTACTTTCGCAAATTTTTTTCTCTCTACCGAACTCCATCTGAGAAAGGCGCGAAAGAAACAACGATGATTTTGGGGCAAAATGGCGTTCCACTGTAGATGAATCACGACACTTTTTGATTTTACTGCATTTTGCAGTGAAAAATGAGTGTTTCGGTTGGAGATGCCCTTACTATGTAATTAGCCCAGTAGTCCATAATTATATTTGTTCTATTTGATTGGGAAAATAAGTTGTTACAAAGCTTTAGAATTTATTTTTTTCCATCCAACTTAACTATGAATCAAAAAGAATGAAGGGGCTATTTATTTTGCTATAAAAAGAGTATGAGTAAAATAAAATATAGACAAATGGTATAAAACAAATGTAGCGTATTTGAAATATTTAAAAGAATGAGTGTTAAATGAATGGATATGGTTAACTTTTTTTATTTAGTTAGAACTAAATCAAATGCAGTGCACAGCTTAACAATACTGATATATGGCCGTTGGATTGTAACGGATGATCTGGGTGGCGGGCGACCGATAACAACGATGGGCAGTAGCCAATATCAAGAGCGTAGTTAACTTGTCGTATATTTTGAATTAGACCAAAAACATATGAGTTCTAAATGGATGAAAAAGAACAACAAAATGAATTTAGAAATCAATATAATTTTACTCTACATTTTTATTTCATGAGATTAATCATCAAATTAAACATCAAAATTCTTAAAACCTCAGCATTGGCAATACATTACGCATATTTTTCATCAAACTAAATAGCTCAGAAATGAATTACTAATTTTTTCGATATTGTGTTTCTTAGGCATCTATGATTTTCTAACAAATTGTGGAAACCATGGATAATTAACCTCAGGTTCATTTGGTTCTTTCTAAATTATGAAATATAATTAAAAAGAAATAAATATTTTATTATTATTCTATTTAAAATATATGACATATTTGACATTACATTTTATTTTTTAAGAATACATTTTTCTAAAAAAAAACAAATTATTTTTAAATTTATTCAAAAGAAAATTTATGTATTTTCATTATTAAAAAAATATTTAAGCATAGCCACCCAATAAGTGCACAAATCAACCTTACAACACTGTTAAACACTCAAGTCGAATCCGAATCTGACCTAAGGTTTGATCCTAATATGATTCGATTTTGAAAACAGGCAAAAATTTTATCCGGACCCGACAAGCTTGGTTATCAGGTTGGCCCGATCCAACCAGCTAACCCAGAATACCCCTATGGTGAAGGATTAGGTCAAGCGTGACCATCATGAGTGCGGGTGACCGTGTGAGTGCCGACGCAAACGATTGGCCTGCATGAGTACAGACGCAATCGCATGGGATACCAATAGTGGGTTTTGGACTTTGGGTGCGGATGCTAGCGATGGAAGAGGGCTTGGCCATGCGGTGGGGTGGGAGTGTCACACTCCAACTGGATCAGGATAGGTCCAATCATCTTGAGTTGTAACATATAAATTTCACGATATAGTTTTGGAATGTTTCATATTTTCTTTCAAATTTCATTTCAAATAAAATTGCAGACTACAAAGCTACTCAAATATCTAAATATTGAAAATAAATTCATCCACAAATTTTTTTTTTTTTCATTTCATCAAAATAAATATCTATACTACCGCATATAGTTACAGACAAGAACTATAAAAGTGAAAATTTAATTAATCATGACTATACAAAAATCAAAATAGCAAAATACATATCAACTTATATCTGATCATGAACTGCTGATCGACAGTTTTTTTTCCTTTCCCATATCCTAAAAATCTTGGAGATTTACAACACAAGCCAATCTAAAATTTCAAATTCTCTTTTATTAAATTATTTTCTAAATATTTAAAAGCATTTTAATAGATCACTCTACTTATCATAACAATTATTCAATTATTTAACTAACATTATTGAGCATATAAATAAATTGCAATCCATACACTACATGAAAATGCCCTGTTACCGGTGGACCAAATCCTGGTCCCAGATAGAATCTCAAGGAATTTTGACCCCTTATATATTTTTTTGTACTTATAGCACCAGAACATGCCCGTATGCACTATAACATGACTTTTAGCTATCTGAACATGCCTTATAGGCATCATAATAATCCATGACATAGACATAATCTCAAAGGATTTTGGCACCGTATAACTCATAGCTGATATTTTTAAATCATATAAGCATACATTTCATCACATAAGCATATATTTCATCATATTGTAATAATTAAATAAAAATTTACCCCATGTCAAAATTGCACGGCATGCAAATGAACTTTTTATTGAGTAAATTTTTGCAATGTAAAACAATATCAAATTACGAAGGAATGTGTAAAACACTATTTTAAAACACTCATTGTACAACAACATTATTTTTTGGTGTTCAAATTATTTTCTTTTTAATTACAACTATACAAATATCAAATTACATGGTATAAAATTTTCATAAAATACTCAAATTGTTCGAAATCATAATCTTTATAACATATAAGAAATTACATGTTGAAAATTTTATGTTGCAACGTTATATGCATTTTTCGCAAATGAAAATATAAGTTTAATCATAAAATTAAAATTTTAGTAAAGCGTTTCCATGGTAAAATTAATATTGTTTGGATTCATTAACATTAATCCAAATTTAGCAAAGGGTTTTCATGGTGCCACCAATGAGTCCTTTCAAACTAAATTTAAAATTAATTTTGTATAGTATATGAGTTTGAATTTAAAATTGGCCTTGTTGCTCTATACAATTAATTATGAACTGCTAGAGAGTTGCCTCATAAATCATAATATGCCATGGACTTTTCCAAGGTGGAGATATCAGGTCCCTTATGGGTGTCGTCTGGGCCATGGATTGTAGCTTGATGAATCCGAGTCCGTCACAATGGGAATTCAAAACCCAAATCCGATTTTAATCATCCTTCCTAACCGACTAAGAATCAAAGAAGATGCCGAATCATTGCAGATCGGAGATGACGCCCGCAAGGGGCTTGATATATCCTCCTCCGAGAAATCACTATCAATGTTCTAAATCAAGAGAGAGAACATGGATAGAGATTTCTCAGTGGAGGATATATCAGGTCGCTCCGTCTTCGATCTGCAATGATTCGGTATCGTCCTTTGGTTCTTACTCCTTTAGGAAGGATGATAAAAATCGGAATTGGGCTTTAAATTACCACTGTAATGGACTCTGATTCATCAGGCTACGATCCATGCCCATCGGAGATGACACCGGCCTAGAAGGGACTTGATATCTCCTCCGCCGATTATCCATGTTCTCTCTCTAAAAGTCAAACCATGTAATAGAATTTCTTACTTCCACAATTGATGCGGGTGGGCTGGTGAGCTTGTAGTAATTTGGGATGAAACTTTCATCACAAATCCGACGCAAATCCGCCATGAAATAAAATAGAACATTATTTTTGGAGCTCAAAATCTTTTGTAAATCCGATGTAAATGTTTTTCGACATTACTTTTAGCATCAAAATATATTCCGTTGCAAAGTATATTTAGCAGCGGATTTTTCTTATTTTGTGATGGTTTTGTCCGTCCGAAAATGCTTACTTTCTTATAGTGCACATGGGTTAATAATGCCACCTACAACTCCTTTTAATTGCTTTTAAAGCCATCATTTAGTTTTTATGAAAGATGGGCGAGTTGTTATTTATTTAGAATTAGAACTGACATCTAAGAAAAAATTTTAGCCTCGGACCATGAATGATGAGTTATGATTCTAAACTAATGTAATTAAATTTTATTTTAAATTAATTTATAATACAATGCATGCTAATTGACTTTTGGAATATAAATTAGAATGTTTTTAAAATTTTGAAAAGACATAAAAATATATTGTGAAATAGAACTATGCCCTCATAGGTCTGATGGCCTGAACTCTATTCGTAGATGGGGTGTGCCTAAACAAAGAATATAAACAAAAATATGTGATGCGACCCCAGGCATTAGGATAACGTCATGAGTTTTGCTCTGCTAGGGTTTCCTTTCCGCCGCCCTTTCGTCTACTTCGTTTGGTGAGTTTTTTTCTCTTTTTTCTCTTGCTTTCGGGTATGGCGGCTACTCGTCCTCGCGATCCTGGTTTCCTGTCCGGAAATTCGGCTCCTATTTCTTTTAAGGATGTGGTTTCAGGTTTGTCTTCTTCTTCTTTTCATGAACTGAGTTTTTCTTCTCATCGTGGCTTGCCGGCGTTATTAATTTCTGAGGATGAGGTTAGGTCGCTCGCTAAGCCTTTTGAATTCTCTTTGGTGGGTCGTTTTCCGGGGCGGAGACCCTCCGTCGATGCCATTCGGAAATTTTGTTTTAGTCTTAAGTTGATTGGGAACTTTTCTGTTACTGTGCTCAATAATCGGAATGTTTTGATAAAACTGGAGAACGATTTCGATTATTGCAGAATCTTTTCTCATAGGTCTTATTTTGTTCAAAATTGTTATATGAAAGTGGTGAAGTGGACTCACCATTTGGACGTTGAGGTGGATTCTCCGATTGTTCCGATTTGGGTCTGTTTCCCCCTTCTTAGGCCCCATTTTTTTTCTCCTAGGATCCTTTTATGTTTAGGTTCCCTTTTCGGTCGCCCTCTCAAATCTGATTTGGCTACGGCATCTGGTTCGCGGCCGTCGATGGCTCGTATTTTGGTAGAGCTGGATGTTACCAAGAAACATGCGGAGAAGGTTTGGGTTGGATCTGTGGAATCTGGATATGTTCAGACTGTGATATTTGATGAAATTCCTAGTTTTTGTACACATTGTTTGTCTTTAGGTCACTCTAAGGAAGCTTGTCCTATTTTACATCCTAATCGGGTTGTGTCAAAAACTGAGATTTCTCATTGCAATTTGCCGGTGTTGAAGGAGAAAGTGGCTGAAGGTGATCCTAATGGAATTGTTTTGATTGAGTCGAATGAGAGGGAGACGGTTGAGCCGGCTGTTGATTCTGGTAGGATGCTGGATTTTAATCCTACGGCTGATGTTTTGTTGGATAACAATAGGGAGGATAATGTTTTGGGTGAAAAGGAGGTTTCGGTTGAGGTTGATGTTTCATTGTCTCCAAATGCTTTGCCTTTTTTTCTTTCATCTGTTGAAATAAATCAGTTGGCTGTGAATGAGGGTATTGAGATTAACAATCTGGTAACTGATCCCAGTGTGGGATTGATTTCAAATGTTGTTATGCAAGAATCGGGTCCTACAGTGGGTGATGGGTCGGAACTGAGAGTCTCTCCAGATTCTCAAAACTTGGTTAATGTGCAGGTGAATTTAGTGGAATTCAATATTGTTTTGGGTAGTAATTCTGAAATGGTTGTTGGGTCCCAATGTGACTGGTTAATTAATTCTTCTGAGGAGAATTCGGATTCTGATTCATTTTCAGATCCTGATTTTGAGTTTAGCATGGTTTCGGATAAACCTTTGAGGGTTGCTAAGCGTGGAAAATTTTGGAATCGAGGAGGTAAAAGAAGATGAGCTGTTTGATTTCTACTGGCTTCTGCTTTGTTTTCGATTGGTTGTTGCAGGGTAATGATGTGGCTGGGGCTCCCATCCTCGTCGTTTCCTTGTGGCAACCGTTGATGTTTCTTCTGGATGGTCCCTGCGAATACTCGAGGATGTTGACAGTTCTGGCTTCCTACTGAACCCTTTTTTGGTTTTAGTTTTTCCATTTTTTGTTCTGGAAGTTATAAGCTCTTAGGTTTTATTTTAATTGTTGTTATTTTTAGAGAGCTTTTGTTTTGGGTTGATCTTGTATCCGTTCTTTTTTGATATATTAAAAAATATGTTGGTTCAAAAAAAAAAAAAAAAAAAAGTGATGCGACCCCAGGCGAGCCCCAATTTATATTCTACAATGATTAGCCTTCTATGTTATTTAATCCTAAAAAAAGTATAAGTTATGAGCATAAAATATTTTTATTTCTTAAGAGCCTAATAAATGGCATCCATTCTGAAAAGAAGCACATGCATGCAGAAAGAAACCTAAAAATACGAGAGTTCTACTGCACACAAAAGTAAACATATCACTAAACCAAAAGTTCAAAATCCATAGGGCAAGCATCACTTAATACAACTCAAGGCCTGTAATATATAAAGGTGGACATAACTCCATGCATAACAATATGGATTCTACTCTTATGAAACGATGCAATTCTTTTAAAATAAAGCATTTTTTTATCTTCGGTTCTTTTTTCCTTTGGCTCCTTGTGGTTTACTTCTTTTCTTCAAGCATGCACATACGATTACCCAATAAGATATCCAAATGAAAAAAAAAAAAAAAAAAAACTCTCCAATAAATGATTTTTTTATTTTTTTTTTGAAAAAAGACCTCATTTTATAGACTTTCACAACTTTTTTTTATTCAAATTACATTTTAAAAATTAGTTATTATGAAAAAGTAGTTTGTAATCATGGTAAATAATCATAAAATCACTAATTATTATCATTTGCTAATTTTCTGAGTAACATGTATATATGTCATACTTTTAATAATTGCGAGCTAAAGCAACATAATGTGCTTACATGTATAAATCTTGTTAATTTGGAATTTTTAAAAAATAATTTAGCCTCATATAGCCCTGCATAAGTCTGACTACTTTCATAAGATTAGATTAGCAAACATGAATATATAAATCAATCTTAATCTAGGGGTAATCTAATACGTCCATCACAGATCACAGAACATCATCACATAATCCATCACATTTAGCCACACCAAACAACTTCACACCACCCACAAAAAATAAAAATAGTTTTCACATTCTAGAAAGGTAAAAGAAATGCACTAACTCAAAGCTAAAGTTAGGTGTCCTAGCAAGCATTTCAGTCCTTAAAGCTCTTAATCTAATACATATTTACCTTCCTAAAAGGAGTCAAGCACAATTAATGATATAAAAGCTTAAAATGTCTAAGTATTTTTTTATTATTAATTTGTAATTTAACATCCCTTCAATTTATTCATGACATTATCATAATGGGCATGAAAACTGTATACATGATAGCAACTAGTAGATATGATAGCAGGCAACTATAAAGCTAGCAAGGTTCTCAAGCATCAATCATTAATAAAAAAAAAAATTAACTTTCAATCATGAAGCAAACAAAAAATCAATCATCATAGACCTCCTCATAACCATCAACAGAGTGAGAAAAATAACATCAAACAATAGAAACATACATCAAGAAGCATCAAAAAAAAAAATACATCAAAAAGCATCCTTGTCTCAAATTTCATGGCAACATTAATACGTAATAAGAATTCTTGACTGATTATCAATAGCCAATAAGAAAAAATATATAATCCCCGAAGAATCAAATACTATTAACTAACTTAGTGAAGGTACCAATAAGAAATTTTAGTGAAATATTCTTCAGAGGAATCAACAAAATAGAGTCTCCAAGTAACCACTTACTAAATCAGAAAAGCATAACATATAAAAGTGTGTATTACCCAAAACTTTTTTGAACATCGATCGAGATCTAGATTAGATAACACCACCAATCAACATCTTATTACTCCCAAACCTCGAAAAATAATCTCGCATATCTCATCATGGTTTAGGCTTCAAAAATAGAACCAAAATCTTTCAGAAAATTTGATTTCTTATGGATTTCTTCCTTGTGCTTTCATAAGTTAGTTAATAGTGTTTTGACTTTTCGGTGATTATGTTTTTTCATGTTGGCTGATGACATTCTGATCAATAATTTTTGCTACGTACTGACGTTGACATTAAATTTGAGAGAAGGATTCTTCTTGAGGTAGTTTTCTATTGTTTGCTTTTATTTTTATCACTTTGTTGATTTTCTCATCATGGTTGTGAGGTCTCTCATGATTGCTTTTTGTATTCTTCGTGATTGAAAGTTAATTTTTTATTACTAATTGATGCTTCAGAACTTGTCTGGCTTTATAATTGCCTACCATCTTGTCTACTTCGTTGGCTCCATCTTATTTTGCTTTTATTTAATTATGAAAAAATAAAAGGAATAGTATTATCCCTTTCACCTTATGCTAGAGCATATGCGACCTTCAACGAAGACTCATACCCTTTTTCATATAATCACTAATGGATGCAAAGCATTGATAATAATTTTTCCTTCTTCTAAGTATGAAAGATCACTATAATATGAAACTTCATTTATAGACTTCCATTACGAGCAACATGATGTGAATATATAGAATGGATTTTTGCACTTATTACATATTTCATATTAGTCCCAACTTCAGCTTAACAATACACCATTATTTCGCTGGGTCTGCAGGCTCCTCCGCTTCTGCGATTTTAGGGCATCGTCGCCAGGGCTTTGCCCTAGCTTTGCTGGGGCTTGGATCTTGGCTTCAGATTGCTGTTCTCCAGGGAGTTTGTTTGCCCTCTTCTATTTTTGTCTTCGATTTTATTTTCGTTATGGTGGTTAGTCGTGTTTGTGACCCCGGTTTTTCGGATGGGTCCTTTAAATCGCGATCTTTTTCGGAAGCTTTATCTGGTTCTTCACTTTCAGTTGATTTTCCTGAGTTAAGAAAGGGTTTTTGTCAGGGTTTACCCTCTTTATGGATATCGGAGGAAGAAATTTTAGCTCTGTCTGTTCCTTTTCAATATGCTCTTGTTGGTTTCTTTCCTACGCGTCGCCCTTCACTAGATGCTATCCGGAATTTTTTTTTCAGCTTGAAATTGAATGCTGAATTCTCTGTAACTGTTCTGGATCAATCTCATATTCTTATTAAGCTTTCTAATGATTTGGATTATAGTAGAGTGTTCAGCCATAGATCTTATATGGTTAATAACTGCTTTTTGAAACTTACTAAATGGTCGCCGGATCTTGATGTCGGGGTTGAGTCTCCGGTAATTCCTATTTGGGTTGCCTTTCCCTGTCTGCGTCCACACCTTTTTACCCCTCGTATCCTTCATGCCTTGGCTTCGATGTTTGGTCGTCCTTTAAAAGTTGGTAATTCAACCTCTGTCGGGTCTAGACCTTCTCTCGCGAGGGTCCTGGTGGAGCTTGATATTACTAAGGATTTTTCTGATAAAATTTGGCTTGGTTCGGAGAATTCAGGGTATGTTCAACGGGTTTGTTTCGAGGAGGTGCCTGCTTATTGTGTTGTGTGTAAACGGCTTGGTCATATCAAGGGGGATTGTGGTAATTTTTCTGCTACTTTGAATGTGCATAAATCTCGTGAGAATGTGGTTAAGCCTGTTGATAATGTGAATAATGGTGTTGTTGTCAATGCTTTGGTCGTTGGTGAGGCACAGGTTGCGGGCGATCCTCTTGTTCCTGTTCATGGGGATCGGCCGCTGCCTGTGATCGGAATTTTCTGAGATTTTGGAGTCTTTGGTTACTTCTAACCCATCCGTCAGTATACCCCCTATGAATGTGGTTGATGTGGCTAATGCTGTGAATGATGTACTTGGTAGGCGTGTTGATATATGTTCTGTCTTATCCCCCGATGCAGCTCCTTTTGTACCTCCGGTTGTGACTGATGTTAGAGACCCTGATTCTCCGGTGATGGTGCCGGAGGTGTTTTCTGGTGCGTCTGATGGCTCGCCAGTTATGGGTGTTGTAAATTCTAATGGGGGTGTTCAAGTTTTAAAGGATGCAGATGGTGATTCTGATGGTTTTATGCCTGTTGCGGTGGTGCCGGCTGAAATTGAGAAGGAGTTTCCGAGAGAGGAAGTTATTTCGATGACAAACAGTTTAGTTGTGGTCCCTGTTAGTGAGGTTAATACCCAAGTGATGGCTAACTGTGTGGGTAATTCATCTGGTTTGGATATTAGGAATCAGAATAATTGGTTGGTTGATTCGTCGGATGTGGACTCAGATTCGCAGTCTCTTGAATCCGATCATGATTTTACTCTTGTGCGTACTTCAAATGTTGGCAATCGCGGAAAATTTTGGGGGAGAGGTCGGCGCAGAAGATGAATTTTCGTGTAGTAATTTTGTTGTTTCTTGCTGTTTCTTCTCAGGATTTGTCGGCTTTACTGTTTGATTTGCTGCTTCGTGAGGCTATGAGCAATGATGTGGTCGGGGCTCGCGTCCTGGTCGTTCTTTGCTGGTGGCAACCGTAGGTGTGGTTTCTCGGGTCGTTGGGATGCTATCTTTGCTTACTGGTGGGTCCATGCGGGACGCCCTGGACGCTGGAAGTCTTGACTAATTCCTGAGCTCGCTTTTAGCTTCTAATTCTCTCTGTTGTTTAGTATTTTTTTCTGCTAGCTTTTCTTTTTTTGCTGATGTAACCTTTGTTTTGTGTTATTAATATATTTCCTTTCAAAAAAAATAAAAATAAATAAATATTAGTCCCAACTTGCAACAACGAGCCACCATTCATATAAATCTCACTAGGAAGAAGTGTATTATTCAACATCATATTTGAATATAATCCTACCAAAGGACCCAACAAGAAACATGAAATTGGAGAATAACATATGTGCTTCTTCCATATTTCTTTTTTATTCTACTAAGTTGTAAATGCAAAGCATTCTTTCAAGTTGTCTGATTTACAAATGCTCAATACATGAATATGTATATATTGGATTTTGAGATTTCATGAACAATAAACTGAACTTCATATTAAATTCAATTTGTAATCACAAATAACTATAATTTTGAGATTTCATGAAATTTTGAGATTTCATGAACAATAAACTGAACTTCATATTAAACATTTTGCCAGAAATTTCGTCAGAAATTCGCCGAAAATTTCGTTGAAATGGAATACGTTGGAAAGGCAATCGAAAAACACGACGGAACTCAATAAAAAATTTTCCGTCGGAAATCCGCCGGAAATTCCGATGGAATTACCATCGAATTTATTTCCGCCGGAAATTAGCAGTTTTCCTGTCGTGATGGTATTAATATCTTCATTAATATCTTATATGTTAGTGTTATCATGTTATCATGTCAATTGTCAATTATTATTTGTAATTTTAATTTATAGTAATAATTTATGATATTTATTACTATAATATATGCTCATTATTAAGAATATTCATCTTTATTGCATTTTCCATATTGCTCTCTTCTTTTGCCTTTATATAGACATATTTTTACAAAAATCGTAATTATTCAAGTAAGGATATAACTTTTATTATTTTCAACATGGTATTTAAACATCCCCTTCCTCCACCCTCCACCCTCCCCCCTTCCCCTTCCCCTTCCTTTTCCCCCTTCCCCTTTCCATTTGATGATTATTATGTTGTTGGTCATACAAGATTTTTTACCCTGCTATTGTTGGGTTTACTATCATTATGATCCTTATATTTTTGAGTGAGTGATTCTTTTAAAAATCATTGTTACTCTTTTTAAGGAATTCTATTTGATAAGGCTTATGAGTTATTGTGTTCGTTTTATGATGATGTATTGGATTTGTTTGTTAGAATGTTTTTGCTTACTTCGCATCAGCTGGAAGACTAAGGTTTAGAGTTTGGGTTTAGCTTTTTTGAAGATTTTGGTGGAGGGTTTGTTTAGAGATGAGGATTTTGGGAGGTGTGTGTGTGGGTAGAAAGGTTCTAAGATGAAGCAGGCCTCTAGTTAGGGATGTTGTCAGTGCTCTTTTATACTTTGTTTCACAAATTTATGATCCCAATATTTGTCTTATTTTTTGGTGAATTTTTTTTTTTGTTCGGGACATTTAGAACAATTAAGAAAAATTCACACACATAATCGTAAATGTAATACTCAAATCCAAGATCTCTTGGTCATTGGGGGGGGGGGGGGGGGGGGGGGGGCAAGAAGGGGCACGTGCTCCCCCTAAATTTTTTTATTTTTTTTTTTGGCTATGTATCATATAAAGCTAAATTTTTTATAAGAAAAATAAGATATTGATGAATAATTATTCATTCACTATTTTTATTACATGTAGTATATTCATAAAAAAAATAGTTACATAATTTATTGATCAATTTTTTTTGTCAAAATGGATATCAAAATTATTGTATTTAATTTGAGATATGTGTAATATACATTTTAATTGAATTTTTTATGTTTTGCACTCATTTTAAAGCAATTTACATTAAAAAAAATAGCATTATTTTTATAAAAAAATAAGACCTAACAATTCCCTAATTTAACATACAAGAATATGCTTTAGACTTTGTTCAGAATAGTAATCATACTAATTTTCACAATAACTTTCTTAAAAAAAAATTTACTCTTGCAACAATATCATATTAAATTCCCAAACAAAGACCGCTCTTAAATGGCTCTTTCCCTCGACCCCAACTGTCTACTTCGTTTTTCACTTTGCTCCTCTCTTGCAACTCACAACCTCGAGCACGGCTTTCGTTTTCCCTTTCAGTCCTCTCTCTCCACGTTATTTACATTCTTAATTTTGATCTTACAGCTCCTCTTTTCTCTAGTAATTAGACAACAAACGGAACAATATTAATGTAGTCTAAAATTCCAGATGAGATGACATACCATTAGAAAATTGACCGCCAGAAAATTGATCGTCAGAAAACCACGAAAAATAGACCGCCGGAAAATTCTACTAGTAATAGGTGATTTTCCTGTAGTGTTTAATTTAGGCCCCCCAGAATAAAATTTCTGGCTCCGCCACTGCTCTTGGTTGATAATCAAAACTCCAAACCAATAGACTAGGTTGAGCTGCATTTTTTGGGTGAAGTGAAGAATAAACCTTCTTCATTAATATACGAAATTGTTATAAAGTCATAAGCCCAATATAAATCAAATGAGAGTTTGGGAGACATCTATGATCTATCACATCTTTAAAAAAATATCATGGTAGGATACATGACCAATTATTTTGTTTAGAATGAATTTATATTTATTGAGACAAATGTAATATAAATTTTTATTAATTATTCATGAATTAAATAATTTAAATTTTTATTTTTTTACTATTTTTATCAAGACATTTTAATATAAAATTCTCCAAAAACTATATATATATAACTGTTAGACAGTAGCATGCGCGAGCGACGGAACTGGGAGACAGAGAGATAAAAGTGGTTGGTCGTTCTAAGCTTGATTTGTGAAGGTAGGTTTTAGGGGTGAGGAGACTGGGAGAGATTGAATATCATTATGATTGAAGAATCGCCCTCCATCTTTCGCCTTGTGTTCCCTACCACACGATTCTTCAATCGCCAACAACCACCACTTTTATCTCTCCCAGTAGTCTCCTCACCCCTAAAACCTACCGTCACAAATCAAGCTTAGAACGACCAACCACTTCTATCTCTCTCAGTTTCCCAGTTCCGTCGCTCGCTCATGGTACTGTCTAACAGTTAATTTAAAGAAATTAAAAGTGATTTGAAGAAAGCGAAATCCCACCGCATGCCGTGTATTGATCAGCTTTTACAATATAAAAGAAAGAGCGCTGAAGGTATGTTAAGGTCCAGGCGACTTGCTGATCCCCGTTCTAACCGGTAAAGAACTCCAACGGATCCGAAGTCCCCCTCAAACTTTCACATGCCACCGACACCGGCAGCCAATGCACTCTCCTCTATCCCGTTTCTCCCCTTCGTAATCATCCTCTTCATCGTTTTCCTCGGCGTCCTCATCATCTTTCTTCGAGAAAATTTTCAATTCGTTTCCTCAGTCCGCAGTTCTGCAGCTGGAGGAGGTGTCAACAGCGCGGTACCGCTTCAGAGCACTGAGGCTGGGCTAGATCCAGCGATCATTGCTTCATAGGATACGGTTTGCATACTTTAAACGGATGTAATTTGTAATTCGTCGTATGACTTTGAGTGATCAAGCTATATGAGTGAGACAATGATTTCGATTTCAATAAATTTATAATCAAGCAGAACATCTCCGGACATTAAAATGATACGATGCCCACCTAAATGAGCAAATATAAAGCATTTAAATAATAGTTAGAAATTTTAAGATATTAATAATTGTATGATCAAATGATCTCCGAACATTATATTTTTGTGTAGTCCGACATCATTGAGGTGCTTAAATATATTAAGAATGATATTATAATTAATTTCAATTTTTGTAATAAGATGGTTAGTGTGAATTAAACATTGCATAAAAATATATAAAGTAAATTATGAGAATTTATTAACATTTTAAAATTACCTCAATTTGTTAACACACAAATGTGATCAAATATCATATGATAAATATATTAAGTACATGATCATAAAAAAATTATTGATTAAAATAAATAGTTTTATAAGAAATTAGAAGAAAAATAAATTAAATGGATAAACAACTTGATCAATAAATATAAAAAAAATTACTCACGTCCAAAAATAAGTTTTGAATAATTCTGCTCTTCAAAGGCAAACCAGTAGTGATGCGGAGCATCCTATCCTTGCTTACTCTGTTACTAAGGAACATTTTATCTAGTTAGTTACATTTCTCTGCTTATGGGTTTAGCCCCACTACCACCATACTACATTTAGTTATAGAGTACTATTATTAGCTTTTTATAGTTCAGTCCCCGTTTTAGCATCGTAGAAGGGTTTTATTATTCTACCAAGAAAGTTGTATGCTCAGTTTTGAATCCCTGATAATCTAAATACAGAGAAGCTTTCTCTACTGTTCTATTGTGCTTGCCTATTCGTTTTCTTCTTGCAGGTTGCCTACATCATAGTTGGTATCAGAGCAAGGATGGCGGAAGGTAGCAAGCGGTTGGCTACCGGTGAAGAACACAGCCTGGAGGCCTTATGGGCGGAACACAACAACTTGGCAAAGCAGTCGACGGAGCTTGCGGCGGATGTACACCGAATGTTTGGAGAGATGCGTCGTGAGTTGAGATTAATCAATGCTCGACTGGACCGGAATCAAGGAGGCCGAAATGTCGTTCCGGCAATCACACCGGCGACGAGGCGGGGTTTCCGGATGGACAGAGAGCAAGTAAGATGATCTCAAATACCAGAGGCATCAGACTCAGAAGGTGACTGGGAACAGGTTAATACGGTGGAATTATCGGACTCAGAGGAGGAGCAACTTCCGATTCGCAGGCGACGCCCAACTGAGAGAACACAAACTGATTTCAGAGTTAAATTGGACATACCGTTTTTCGATGGTAAGCTGCACATCGAGGACTATCTAGATTGGGAAAGGGCTGTTGAAACATTTTTTGAATATATGGAAATTGAACCTGAAAAACAAGTTAAATATGTGGCTTGTAGACTTAAAGGAGGTGCAAGTGCATGGTGGTTGCAAATCCTACAATCTAGAAGACGTGAAGGGCGGGGACAAGTCAGGAGTTGGTACCGGATGAAACAACTACTCAGAGGACACTTTTTGCCCACAGATTATGAACAAATGCTGTATGTCCAATATCAACATTGTACTCAAGGGGCGAGGACGGTGAATGATTATACCGAGGAGTTCTATCGATTGAGTGCGAGGAATAATTTGAATGAAACTGCCAATCAATTAGTTGCAAGGTACATTGGGGGATTAAGGGATACCATTCAGGACAAGCTGGAGCTTAATTCCATCTGGAGTCTGTCACAGGCAGTAAATTACGCACTTAAAGTAGAAATGCAATTAAACCGGCATTTACATAGCAGACAGATTAAAAAGGGATTCGATCATTCTGCAGAACATAACAAGTCACCATTTCAGAATTACTCTAATGCAGCTAAACCGGCTCCAGTAACTAATGCAGTTAACTCACCTTCCAGTTCAGGCATAAAAACTGGGGAACATAAAGGCTTCCAGAGAAACAGAGCAGCACAGAAGGAAAATCCGTATGCTAAACCCTCCACTATAAAATGTTTTAGATGTTTCCAGCAGGGCCACAAGTCCAACGAATGTCCGACACGTCCCCAACTGCAGCTACTGGAAGGCGCGGAGGATGATGAAATTAATGAGAACCCCGATTATCAGAATGACGTGCCCGAAGATGTGGACGGTGACGAGGGAGAGCCGGTCGTATGTGTGCTACAAAGATTGCTGATCGCACCTCGGCATCCAAGCAATTCTCAGAGAAATGCTCTGTTTAAAACAAAATGCACGGTGAATGGCAAAGTATGCGATTTGCTTATTGATAGCGGGTGCACGGAAAATGTTATCTCTCGAGCGGTGGTGCAGGCTTTGCAGTTGAAAACGACAAAGAACCCAAGTCCTTACAAGATAAGTTGGGTTAAGAAAGGGGTAGAGATCGCCGTCACCGAAATGTGCAGGGTGACATTCTCCATCGGCCGACACTATGTTAGTGAAGTCCTATGTGATGTGGTGGAGATGGACGTCTGCCATCTTATACTTGGGCGGCCTTGGCAATTTGATGTAGGCGCTATTTTTGATGGCCGAGCAAATACCTACAGTTTTGATTGGAAAGGGAAGAAACTCAGGTTGTTGCCTCGCAATCAGGACGTTGAGCATGCTTCCACAACGCCCAAGACAGCTCTCTTTGCTGTTTCGGGTGCTGCATTGATCAATGCGTGGCGAGACTCACAATACTTTTTGGCTTTGGTCATCAAGGAGAACAATCCGAAGGAGAATTTGGTCACACAGTCCGCAGAAATTAAGGCTTTGCTGCAGCAGTTTTCTGATATCATGCCAACCGACTTGCCGTCAGAACTTCCACCTATGCGAACGGTGCAGCATCAAATTGAGCTAACTCCTGGCTCAACTCTACCTAATCTGCCCCATTACAAGCTAAGCCCAAAGGAGCATCAAGTATTACAGCAAATAGTAGATGAATTAATGGAGAAACAGTTAGTGCAACCGAGCTTGAGCCCGTGTGCGGTACCTGCTCTTTTAGTTCCGAAAAAAGATGGTAGCTGGAGAATGTGTATGGACAGCCGAGCCATCAACAAAATAACGGTAAAATTCCGTTTTCCTATGTCGAGGATGGAGGATATGCTTGATAAATTATCGGGAGCCAAAATTTTCTCTAAGCTAGATCTTAGAAGTGGATATCATCAGATACGTATTCGTCCCGGGGATGAATGGAAGACGGCGTTTAAAACGCGTCAGGGATTATATGAGTGGAAGGTGATGCCATTTGGGCTGTGCAATGCCCCAGCCACGTTTATGCGACTGATGAACGAAGTGTTAAAGCCCTTCCTTAACGTGTGCTGTGTGGTATACTTCGATGACATATTAGTGTTCAGTACAACCTTGGCCGAACACTTACAGCATTTGACAAGTCTGTTCAATGTCCTGAGACAAAACAAGCTATACTTGAATCTACCAAAGTGTGATTTTGCAACACAGCAGGTATTCTTTCTCGGCTTTGTCATTTCAGAAGCTGGAGTTGCGGTCGATCCGCGTAAGGTGCTAGCCATCATCGAATGGCCTCAGCCTCGATCACTGTTTGACATACGTAGCTTCCACGGTTTAGCAAATTTCTATCGAAAATTCATAAAGGGATTCAGTACAATTATGGCGCCAATCACTGATATTATTAAACAAGCTCGCTTCTCTTGGGCGGAGGAACAGCAAATGAGCTTTGAAAAGATTAAACTGGCACTATCAACAGCTCCCGTTCTAGCTTTGCCCGATTTCGATAAACCATTTACTGTTGATACGGATGCGTCAACTATTGGAATAGGGGCGGTTCTAGCTCAGGACAATAAACCTGTTGAATTCTTTAGTGAAAAACTGTGTCCGTCACGACAGAGATGGACAGTTTATGAGCAGGAGTTATATGCAGTGGTGAGAGCTTTAAAACAATGGGAACATTATCTCCTACATCAAGACTTCGTGCTTTGCAGCGATCACAAAGCCCTTCAATATATCAACACTCAAAAGAATATAAATCGAATGCATGCTCGCTGGATTATATTCTTACAGAAATTTACATTTGTGGTGAAACATAAGAGCGGAACTCAGAATAGGGTCGCGGATGCTTTGAGCCGCCGGGCGGCCCTTGTGACTAAACTTCAAACTGAGTTCTCTGGGCTAGAAAGTCTACAAGATCTATATTCAGAAGATGACTATTTTAAAGGCTTTTGGGCAAAGTGCATTCAAAAGGAAACAATAGCAGATTACTCAATTCGGCACGGCTATCTATTCAAAGGTAATCTGATGTGCATACCGAATTCATCGTGGAGGCAACAGATCATCAAGGAAGCACACGCTGGTAGTTTGGCGGCACACTGCGGACGTGATAGTACCATCGCCCAGCTGCAGAGCCGATTCTTTTGGCCTCATCTACGGAGAGATGTCGCTAAATTCATTGAACGATGTTCCATATGCCAAAGTTACAAAGGAGGAGGGCAAAATACTGGGTTATATTTACCACTACCTGTGCTAGAGACAATTTGGGAAGACTTGAGCTTAGATTTTGTGTTGGGCTTACCGCGGACGAAACATGGCAACGATTCAATTATGGTGGTGGTAGATCGGTTTTCTAAAATGGCACACTTCGTTGCCTGCAAGAAAACATTTGATGCACTGAACATTGCAAAACTATTCTTTAAGGAAATCGTTCGCCTTCATGGAATCCCAAGGAGCTTGACATCGGATAGAGATGTTAAGTTTATAAGTCACTTTTGGAGAGAGTTATGGAAGAGATTGCACACACAAATTCAATTGAGCTCGTCGTATCACCCACAAACCGATGGGCAAACGGAGGTCGTGAACCGGACTCTTGGTAATCTTCTTCGTTTTCTAGTACAAGAGCATCCTAAGATATGGGATGAGGTCCTTGGTCAAGCGGAGTTTGCTTTCAACGCAATGCCAAACCGGTCCACGGGTATGTGTCCATTTAGTGTTGTTTATACTAAAATGCCCAACACCCTACTTGATGTTGCAGTTCTTCCCAAATGCAAAAGTAAAGCAGCCTCTCTGTTGGTTGATCAATTCTCCGAACTACTTTCCAAGGTTAAAAAGAAGCTACAGGACTCTAATGATCAATACAAGCAATCGGCTGATGTGCACAGGAGGGAGAAATTGTTTCTTCCTGGTGATTTGGTCATGGTGCGTTTGCGCAAAGAAAGATTGCCAGCAGGCCAACACTCCAAGTTGGGTAAACGAAAATGGGGTCCTTTTCCTATTAGCAACAAAATAAACGACAATGCTTATGTCGTCGATTTACCCACGGAATTTAATATGTCACATACGTTTTGTAATACCCCAAGATCCGTGTAGCGAAAAGGATTCGTCTGACATTCTGATCGAACTCCATTCCAGTTGCCTTGCTCGGACCTGAAAATTTCAACCACATATAATGAGCTTTACAAAGCCCAGCAGGTCACCTAATACCTATAACTGAAATCAAAGCTCGACAATGCTATCAATATGCATGTCAATCTATCAATCTGAATCAGTCAATGGTCAATGAGTCAATGCAGCGGAAATCAATAGTCAATAAAACCAGTCAATGCAGCAGCAGGTAATTCGATAAATCAATTAAGTCAATCAACATCGTCAATCAAATCAATACGATCAAATCAATAGAATCAGTAGAGAAAAGCGATACGAGACAAGGATCTATAAAATAGTCAATGCGGTGTAGAATAGTAGCAACAGTAAATCTATAAGTCTATAGGCAGCAATATCAATGAATCTATAAGCAGTAGTACGATGTCCATGCTATCAATGCAATATCTATATCCATCCATTTCTATATCAATGCTCAATGTCAATGCACAGAAATCAATCAGTGAAATCAATGAAATCGTACGATCTAGTAAATCCAATCAAAGTCGATAAAGCAGGAATCTATAAAACAATGAATCTAAAAAGCAATACAGTAAACATGCAATTCAATACTATATACTGAACAAGTACAATCTACTGGCTATGTTGCTGTTGTAGAATCCATATTGCTGTTGTAGATAATACATTGGTTCAATCAATAAGAGCCGTCACTCTTTTCGCCCGTCGGCATATCAATAACCTCCTTATATCTCCCTTCAATAATCAATAATCAATGTTTAAAGGAAAGCCCGTCGGCCCACCATCCTGTACAGGTATCAATATCAATCTCCACCAATGTTCAACCAGGTTCCACTTGCGATCAGTATCAATAGTCAATTCAATCAATAAGCACTTCAATAGTCAATATTAAAGCAATCATATCAATAGTCATATCCATATCTAATCAATCTATCAATTTCATACAATTCAGGAATCGTACGAAAATCGGGCAGCATAACGGTAGTCGGTCAAATTTACACAAAAATCCTGCAAAAAGACACAGTTTCCAAATCTTTCCAAATTACAATAGAATATCTATAGCGTCAATACAAGACTATCGATCTATAGAATCCAAACCAAATCAGGTCCTGATATTTTTCTATTCGATTAAAATCACGTAGAATCAATTCCGACCGGTAAAATCTTCGTAGAATACAGTCAAATCGTGTACAATAATCATATCTATAACATACTAAAAGTTGTGCGGTGGAAGTTGTGTCAAATCAAAACCATGTCGAAAAGTAGACTACGAAAACACAAAACAGTGCACAACTCGATCAAAACACAATATCTTTGAAAACAGAAACAGGGTTCGGAGTCCTTACCACGAGATCTTCACTTTTCCCAACAGCAGCGTCGGACGAAAAGCGCTCCGCGGTCTCCGAAAACCAGCTTTTCTCTTTTCTTCCTTTCTCTTTCTCTCTCTACAAATATCTGATTTTTAAAAATGATTTTCTCTCTCCTCAAAACGAGCTCATTTCCTTATATCATACATGGATCGGCCTGGCCGATCGTCTCGATCGGCCTGGACGATCAGACCAATTCTGGTCGTCCTGGCCGATACTCCAGGGCGATGATCAGGACGATTTTTAGGAACAGTGCAGATCGTCCTGGACGATCTCAATATCGTCCTGGACGATTCTGTCCAGAAATCAGCTGTTTTCCATGCACTGATCGGCCTGGACGATCTCAACATCGTCCTGGACGATCCTGGGAGGAAAATCCAAATCAGAGAGGAACAGTAAGGGAACGAGATATTACACGTTTAACGTGGCTGATCTCTATACTTACACTCCTCCAGATGACAGCACCGTCACGGTAGAGTCCTCTCGCGGTGGGGGCGAATGATGCGGAGCATCCTATCCTTGCTTACTCTATTACTAAGGAACATTTTATCTAGTTAGTTACATTTCTCTGCTTATGGGTTTAGCCCCACTACCACCATACTACATTTAGTTATAGAGTACTATTATTAGCTTTTTATAGTTCAGTCCCCGTTTTAGCATCGTAGAAGGGTTTTATTATTCTACCAAGAAAGCTGTATGCTCAGTTTTGAATCCCTGATAATCCAAATACAGAGAAGCTTTCTCTACTGTTCTATTGTGCTTGCCTATTCGTTTTCTTCTTGCAGGTTGCCTACATCAAGTAGTTCACTTAGGGCATCTCCATCCAAATTTCAAACACATGAATGGTGTTGCTCTTGAGCTCCAGCCCAATGATAAAACTTTTGTTATTTGGTTGCGGATAAACAATGCGACGTCAATATTGGTGTTGCACTGTTCACCTGCGTTATTTTTCTATCTTTAATGGATTTGTCGAAGAAATGCACGAATGAGAAAGACGGTTACCTGGGCACAAAATAAAGTTCAATTGGAGATGAATCACATCATTTTTTTTACACCGCATTTTAGAGTGAAAAATGAAATTTTTGGTTGGAGATGCCCTTAAGATTTACTAAGGCTAAAACAAGGCTTTTAAAACCGGACCGGTCAATGAACCGGAAGGAGGGGTTAGAGATTTGATGGTTCGACCGGGGTCGAGCTGGGGTCGAACAGGATGACGTAATAACTATTTATTATATTTAAATATTATAATAATGACACAACTATTTATAAATATATAGCAAAAATTGAAGAAATTTATAATATGAAGTATAAAAAACAACTTTACAATTTCAACCCTACACTTATCCAACTATCAAACGAATATGAAGAGCAATATTAGTGCCCTCATATGGCTGCAGTTTAATATTCCAAAGTTAAGTAATGCAGGACGTGTTGTTTTTATCTCCTCTTATTCTGCTCATGATTTTTATCTTATGAGTAAAGCTAAATAAAGATGCATTTGTCATTTGAAAAATGGGCTTACAATATATTTCAAATGTATCTTATCATTTATCTTCTTTTTTTTTTTTTTTTTTTTTTTTTTTTGGGTAAATTGAGGGCTTGGCCCTTTCTATTAAAAAGAAAATGGATTACAAAAATGCTTGCCAAAGAAAAAAACGAGCACCAAAATATGTAAAAGGAAAATTACACAAGATTAAAATGAGAGAAGAAGACCCAAAAACAGAGAAATTCTGTCTGATCGGGACTCAGAATAGAGTTTAAATCATAATACAATCATTCTCCTTTGATTTCCCGTAGACCATTCAAAAGAAGAGGCAGGAATCATCATCGTCCACAGCCCAAAAAAAAACCTGCCAGAGAATAAGGCACCCCCGATCGGCAACGAAGCAGCAGCAGATTGATGGAATTGGGTAGCAAGCAGATTTGCCACCAGCAAAAACCATACAGAATATGAGTATCCTGCCAAAACCAATTCCAACCAGCATCGAATTGGCACATTCAGACGAAATCGGATCACGATGACAACATAACCCAGCAAAAGCAGATAGAATCAAAATCTGGGAAGCCAAAAAAACCATCCCAGAAATGGTAGTAAACTTCCCAATAGCCTTAAAAAACATAGCAACCCAGAAAATACCACCCTAGTATGACAGAAGGTAAGACCAGTTATAACAGTAACCAAGAACTTCATCTCCCAGCTGTTGGAATTTTTTTATATCAAAATATAAAATGCGGAAATAAAAAAACAGGATTTTTAGAAAATTAAATTAAGACATTCTCAATATTAATTTTCTTAATAAATAACTTTATAATATGAAATGAAGAAAACTTTACCGAATTATTGATTGAGATTTGAGATCTTCTTCGTCGAAACGTTGATTGAGACCGTAAGCCTTCTTCTTCTAATCACCCCACAAAATATATTTTAGTGAGTGGGCACAATCAATCAATTATTGATGAACACTTTTTCTTTTGAATCTAATTTGTGTTCTAAACACAATTTAATCCTTCAAAATAAAAGACAATGAGAGCAACATTCTTTTCATACATATTCTTCCATCTCTCATGAAGGAATTATGTATCATCATCAATCAATTTCATGTAGAACTTAATTCTTATTTATAAGAAAAGTTCACATCTTTTCATAAGCACCTCTTAGTATTCATGAAATATTTTTAATTAATATTAAAATGATAATTATCATGACACATAATCAATCTTATATTTAATCTTTTTAATATTAAAAGATATTTGATGATAATTATCATGACACATCATGACTTATCATCAATCTTATCTTTATCTTTTAATATTAAGAAAATATTAATGATGAGTCATCATTATCTTCATGAAATATAAAATTAAAAGGTGATCATAAATATGTTACTAATGTGATCATAATTAACATTTATATTATGTCACATTCTTAGTGTTCAATATATAATAGAGCTTAGGTGATGAAGAAGGGACCTATGGACCTATAATTCAAGCTCCAATAAATTTGATTATTAATTTAACTCTTAAATTAATAAATCAAAATTATTAATTTCAATATTATTCCACTATAAATATGAAATTGCACTCTTGAAATTATAGTATAATTTACTCAATTAAAAAATTGAATCGTCCATTGATTTAATCATTACATATAAAATAATCCTCCATAAAAAGTTCATAATTAGAGCTAGGTAATTCTGTCACCTCACTAATTATATCTTAATCCTTGAATTCCAATTAATTCTCTAATGAATAATAAACTTTATGACCTAGTCACAAAATTTGAGCGCTCAATTGTTCAAGTTCTGAATTAATTATTCAAGGGAACTAATTTTCTAACTTTCAAAATTGAAAGAATGGATTCCATATATGTATATTAACATTCCCAGCCATTTGTTTCATTGTGTTTCTGAAATACAAGGATTGAGTTTATTTCTTCCAAACTATTTCCGAGTAAATAAAAAAACTAAATGTCACAAATAGGAGTTTATTAATAACTCAGGATTAAGATTGTTTTATATATGATCATCTTTATGATTAATTTTAAATTCTCTATAATTAAAACAGAATTTATTAGAGAATTCAAAATTTATCTGATCCAGTTCTATATAATCATATTATATAAAGTACCTCCATCCTTAATATCTCCATATCGAATAATCTGGATAAGATTATTCCATTCTTAATGTTGATGAACCGTACTAATAATATTTAATCATAGATTCCAACTATAATTAATAATTATGAACTTGTTTTGATTATTATCCATAATTCAATCCTCTTGTATATAATTATATACTGAATTATGGTTGTATAAATAATCATGGAACAAAAATATTATATCAAATGATAATATCGAAACATGCTAAACTTGTCTTTAAATATTTATTTCCATAGAAAATATATTACAATAATATTTCTTTAGGTCACAACCCTAACAAACTCCCACTTGCCCTAAAACAAATGAGACATCTTTCTCAATCCCATTTCTTGTACATGTTTCTGAAAAATTCTTTCAGGCAGTGTCTTGGTAAAAGGATCAGCAATATTCTCTTGTGATATTATCTTCTGTACTGACACTTTACCCTCTTTCACAATCTCTCTTATCAAATGATATTTTCTATCTATATGCTTTGCCCTTTTATGATTTCTGGCTTTTTTTGTATTTGATATAGCTGCACTATTATCACAAAATAGTGTTAGAGGTTTTTCTAAATTTGGAACAACTTCCAATTCTATTAGAAAATTACGGAGCCAAACTGCTTCTTTAGCCGCTTCTGTAGCAGCCACATATTCAGCTTCCATAGTTGAGTCAGAAATACATGATTGTTTTATACTTCTCCAAACTATGGCTCCACCTCCTAAAATAAATATTGAGCCAGATGTGGATTTACTTTCATCTCTATCTGATTGAAAGTCAGCATCAGTGTATCCTATAGGGATCAAATCACTTCCAGAATACACAAGCATATATTCTTTAGTTCTTCTAAGATATTTAAGTATATGCTTAACTGCCACCCAATGAAACCTTCCTGGGTTAGATTGATATCTACTGACTATGCCTACAGCATAACAAATGTCAGGTCTTGTACACAACATTGCATACATGAGACTACCAACTACTGATGCATAAGACACTTGTAGCATATCATCTTTTTCTTGTTGTGTTTGAGGACATTGCTTTTTAGAAAGATAAACTCCATGACATGAAGGCATATTTCCTTTCTTGGAGTTTTGCATCCCAAATCTTATAAGAATCTTCTCAATATAGGATGCTTGAGAAAGTGCTAATATTTTATTTTTGCGATCTCTTATTAGTTTTATCCCAAGTATAAAACTTGCCTCTCCCAAATCTTTCATTTGGAATTGTTTGGCCAGCCATTTTTTTACGTCAGATAATAATTCAGTATTATTCCCAATAAGTAGAATATCATCTACGTAAAGAATTAAGAACACAACTATTTGATTTTTAAAGTACTTGTAAACACAAGGTTCATTTAAGCTTTGATCAAATTCATAAGATTTAATTGCTTCATCAAATCTTATATTCCATGACCTTGAAGCTTGCTTAAGTCCATATATAGATCTTTGTAGTTTGCAAACTTTTTGCTCTTGACCTTCTATTATGAAACCCTCTGGCTGTTTCATATAAATTCTTTCTTCAAGATAGCCATTCAAAAAAGCCGTCTTGACATCCATTTGCCAAATTTCATAGTCATAATATGCAGCAATGGATAAAATTATACGTATAGATTTAAGCATAGCAACAGGAGAGAAAGTTTCATCAAAATCAATACCCTCCTTTTGGTTGTATCCTTTTGCCACTAGCCTTGCTTTATAAGTCTCAACTTTTCCATTAGCACTTCTTTTTCTCTTATATATCCATTTACATCCTATAGGTCTTACCTCGCTAGGAAGATCCACAAGTTCCCAAACAGAATTGAAATACATCGAATCTATTTCAAGTTTCATGGCGTCTAACCATTTTTCTTTGTCAGGATCCTCTAATGCTTGTTTATATGTTAATGGATCATCATTGTCATCATCAGATGCGACAATATATGCTTCTCCATTAATATTATATCGAGAGGGTAATCTAATAACTCTCCCACTACGACGAGGCGATAAAGGTTCTTGATTTAGAGTGGTGGTTTCCTTTTGTTGACTTTCAACAATAGTGTCCATATCTTTTGTGATTGTTTCATTTAGCAATTCTTTGAGCAACACTTTACTCCGAGGTTTGAAATCTTTCATATATTCATGTTCAAGAAAAGTAGCATTTGTCGATACAAATACTTTCTTTTCTTGAGGACTATAAAACAAACCTCCTCTTGTACCTTTTGGATATCCGACAAAAATGCATACTTCTGAACGTGATTCCAACTTATTAGTTTTTGTCTTTAATACATGTGCCGGACATCCCCATATACGGATGTGTCGTAAACTAGGTTTACTCCCACTCCATAATTCTAAAGGTGTCTTATGTACTAATTTTGAAGGTACAATATTCAAAATATACATAGCAGTTTGTATTGCATATCCCCAAAATGAATTTGGTAAGGACGAGTAACTTAACATAGTTCTAACCATATCAAGCAATGTTCGATTTTTTCTTTCAGCAACACCATTTTGTTGTGGAGTTGCAGGTGCAGTGAGTTGAGATACAATTCCATTCTCAATTAAATAATTTTTGAATTCTGTATCTAAGTACTCACCACCACGATCTGATCGAAGTATTTTTAATGACTTGCTTAATTGATTTTCAACTTCAGCACGAAATTCTTTAAACTTTCGAAAAGTTTCAGATTTCCTTGTCATTAAATAAACATAACCATATCTTGAATAGTCATCAATAAAAATGACAAAATATTCATAACCACCTCTTGCTTGTATATTAAATGGTCCACAAACATCTGAATGTACAAGTTCAAGGGATTCTTTTGCTCTTTCACTTTTTCCATAAAAAGTTCTCTTAGTCATTTTTCCTTCTAAACAAGATTCACAGACTGGTAGAGTTCCGACTGTCAGTTCTCTTAAAGGACCATCCTTTACTAGTTTTTCAATCCTATTTAAGTTTATATGACCAAGTCTAAGATGCCATAGATATGTGTTATCTTCATATGAAATCTTTTGCCCTTTTTGTTTAGGTTTTTCAACTTTGAACATTTCAGTATTAAGCAGTGTATTTCTAGTGGGTTTCAACATAAAGAGTCCATTTTTCATTATTGTAGAACAAATATTCAAACCATTCTTAGAAATAACAATCTCATTATTATAAAAAGAGAGTCCAAAACATTGTTCAAACAACTTTGAAATAGACACAATATTTCTAGAAAACCCTGGAATAACATAAACATTAGTCAACACTAGATATTTATTTTCAAATTCAAGCCTAACGACTCCCACTGCTTGAGCTGATATAGTACTTCCTGTCCCTACTCTCATAACATGTTCTCCACTAGAAAGTCTCCTCCAAGAACTAAGTATCTGCAATGAAGAACATACATGATTAGTTGCACCTGAATCAACTATCCAGGATGATAAATCATTTTCAACTAAACACGTTTCAAGAACTAGTAAATCAAATTTACCTTGCTTTTCTTTCTTCTTCTCTTTTAGCTCCGCAAGATACTTATTGCAGTTTTGCTTCCAATGCCCTTCGATCCCACAATGAAAACATTTTCCTTTGGGTTCCTTTTTAGAGCTTTTGTTCTTTTTATTGCTTTTATTCTTGCTGCTTTTGCTTCATTTTATGAATTTTATGTTTTTATCTTTCTTCTTTCTCTTATTGTTCTTATAAGCAGAAGAAGGATAAACTTCAGCAACATTTGATTCTGGCTCTTTTTCTTTTGAAATTGATTCAAAAGTTTGAAGCTCATTTAGCAATTCAGTAAGATTATACTTTAGACGATTCATAAAGTAATTGCTCTTGAATTGTAGAAATCGCGAGGATAAAGTTTCTAAAATCATCCCCACTTGAGTTCCCTCATCAATGATTGCTCCATTAATCTCAGCTTCATGAATATAATTTATCATTTTGAGAACATGTTCTCGAACTGAGACATTTGCTTACATTTTAGAATTCATAACTGCTTTGATAGCTTCATGACGAGCTTGTTCAGAAGGTTGCCCAAACATGGATTGGAGAGATTCCATAATCTCATATGCAGTTATCATATTTTCATGTTGCGATCTTAGCACGTCAGACATGCTAGCAAGGAGATAACACCTTGCTTTGTTATTTGAGTCAATCCATTTTTCATAGGCATCTCGTACAGTACGAGAAACAGCAGCAGGAAGTGGAGGACATTCCTCATTCAAAACAAACTTATGATTTTCACAAATCAGAACAAGGTTCATATTGCTTTTCCATTTCACAAAATTTTCGCCAGTTAACTTTTCATTTGATAAGATTGTGAGAATGGGATTCGTCATGATAACTGAAATAAATAAATAAACATATTTTAAAAATTAGCATGACATATCATTTAAAATTTGGCATATATCAGCATAATCATATACATATATGATCTATGTCTTTAAACAAATAAAAAAATTGTTAATGCCACGATTATACTAATTTTATCAATAATATGCTGTCGTGGGGTCAGTCATATTATTATTAAATTAAATTGATACATTATCATTTAATAAATAAAATCATAAATATCTCATATTTATCTTTACTTATTAATAACCGTTTATTTGGTCAAGATATAATTAACACATTTAATATATATCTTTATTAGTGTGACCCATTATTATAATTTTCTAAAATTTAAGATAAAATTGCCGCCGTAGGGTAGGTCAATTTTAAAATATATCTTAGAAAATTTATATAAAAGAAATCAACCTTGTTATTGAATTAAATGGACACCTTCCGTAGGGGAACGAAATCTATGCGTTGTTAGGCGCCACTTAAAACTCACGGTGTTGAATTAATAATGGAGACCAAAAGTTTTATTTCCATAAAACCCACTCCCACTCATTATTTATTTTATCTTATAAAATACAAAAATAATTTATGATTAAATCATAAAATTTTCAAGAACAATATTACTAAAGTAAATTCAAAATCTACTTCAGATTTTCTTGACTTAAAAAAAATACAAACACTTTTCAAATATCTTTTGCATAAAAAAAATATCTCATAAGAAATACTTTATTTTATAAAAAGATATTATAGAAATTAAATAATTATTAAAATTATAACATTAAATCATTTTTCATCTTATAAATAAAATGATTAAAAAGTTGGCTTAATTTTATCATATAAAATAAGAATTTTAATAAACCAGAAAGATTTATTCAGTAATAAACTCTGGCTCTGATACCAATTGTTGGAGTTTTTTTATATCAAAATATAAAATGCGGAAATAAAAAAACAGGATTTTTAGAAAATTAAATTAAGACATTCTCAATATTAATTTTGTTAATAAATAACTTTATAATATGAAATGAAGAAAACTTTACCGAATTATTGATTGAGATTTGAGATCTTCTTCGTCGAAACGTTGATTGAGACCGTAAGCCTTCTTCTTCTAATCACCCCACAAAATATATTTTAGTGAGTGGGCACAATCAATCAATTATTGATGAACACTTTTTCTTTTGAATCTAATTTGTGTTCTAAACACAATTTAATCCTTCAAAATAAAAGACAATGAGAGCAACATTCTTTTCATACATATTCTTCCATCTCTCATGAAGGAATTATGTATCATCATCAATCAATTTCATGTAGAACTTAATTCTTATTTATAAGAAAAGTTCACATCTTTTCATAAGCACCTCTTAGTATTCATGAAATATTTTTAATTAATATTAAAATGATAATTATCATGACACATAATCAATCTTATCTTTAATCTTTTTAATATTAAAAGATATTTGATGATAATTATCATGACACATCATGACTTATCATCAATCTTATCTTTATCTTTTAATATTAAGAAAATATTAATGATGAGTCATCATTATCTTCATGAAATATAAAATTAAAAGGTGATCATAAATATGTTACTAATGTGATCATAATTAACATTTATATTATGTCACATTCTTAGTGTTCAATATATAATAGAGCTTAGGTGATGAAGAAGAGACCTATGGACCTATAATTCAAGCTCCAATAAATTTGATTATTAATTTAACTCTTAAATTAATAAATCAAAATTATTAATTTCAATATTATTCTACTATAAATATGAAATTGCACTCTTGAAATTATAGTATAATTTACTCAATTAAAAAATTGAATCGTCCATTGATTTAATCATTACATATAAAATAATCCTCCATAAAAAGTTCATAATTAGAGCTAGGTAATTCTGTCACCTCACTAATTATATCTTAATCCTTGAATTCTAATTAATTCTCTAATGAACAATAAACTTTATGACTTAGTCACAAAATTTGAGCGCTCAATTGTTCAAGTTCTGAATTAATTATTTAAGGGAACTAATTTTCTAACTTTCAAAATTGAAAGAATGGATTCCATATATGTATATTAACATTCCCAGCCATTTGTTTCATTGTGTTTCTGAAATACAAGGATTGAGTTTATTTCTTCCAAACTATTTCCGAGTAAATCAAAAAACTAAATGTCACAAATAGGAGTTTATTAATAACTCAGGATTAAGATTGTTTTATATATGATCATCTTTATGATTAATTTTAAATTCTCTATAATTAAAACAGAATTTATTAGAGAATTCAAAATTTATCTGGTCCAGTTCTATATAATCATATTATATAAAGTACCTCCATCCTTAATATCTCCATATCGAATAATTTGGATAAGATTATTCCATTCTTAATGTTGATGAACCGTACTAATAATATTTAATCATAGATTCCAACTATAATTAATAATTATGAACTTGTTTTGATTATTATCCATAATTCAATCCTCTTGTATATAATTATATACTGAATTATGGTTGTATAAATAATCATGGAACAAAAATATTATATCAAATGATAATATCGAAACATGCTAAACTTGTCTTTAAATATTTATTTCCATAGAAAATATATTACAATAATATTTCTTTAGGGCACAACCCTAACACCAGCAACCCTCCAGGCCGATAAAGCAAGCAGTGCCATAATACAAAAATTCCCAGCATCAAATCTAGTTGTAAGAAATCAGGAGTTTCTCTCTGACCTTCTTTTCATAAAACAGTAAATTTCATTCATAATCTTGAAAAGCATTACTTCTATTTATAGGTTAGCAGCTTGAATTTATGAGTCCATTGATCTGAATTCATGTTTCTAGACCAATGACAACAAAGGCGTACATTCTTTCAATACACTCCATTCCATATTTTCTCAAAATTGGGAATACTCTGAAGAAATTCAGGACATAGTATCGTCCATGCATAAAATAGCAAGAATATCTACATTCTAACGAAAAAGACTCTGGTAGCTTAATAAATTATGGTATTCAACCAATAAACGAATAGCACTGCCGAACTCCAAAACCCTACAATTATTTCGAACAGATAGACGAGAATCAATACGTCATGCATAAATCTTTCAAAAAGGTACTGAAAGTCCAAATCAAGCATTGACGCTCAAAGAGAAGAAAGAAATTTACCAGAGATTTTAAGGGATGCACTGGAGAACGACCGGTGAGGGGACTGTGAGAGAAGGAGAGAGGGTCTCCTGTGAGACAAAGGGCTCCGACTCGAAATAAACGAGTTGTCACTCGTCAGCGAAAGGGGAGAGACGAGGGATTCGCGAAAGGGGAGCGGACGGGAAGAAGAAGCCGAACGAATGTAAACAATAAGGTTTTTTTTAATTGTTTTCATATCAGCTTAGACACACGCAAACCGCGGGATCAAATCCAACGGCAGAAATTAGGCGTTGCCCTAACCGTCCGGTTATCCGAAACCGGAGCCGGTTAGCCGGTTCAATGGTCTAACCGGCGGTTCGAACGGCCCGCGGCCGGTTCGATGCGAAAACGATTCTGAATAAAATTGTAACCGGCCGGCTGGCCGGTTCGCAGTTCAACCGGTTGAACCGACCGGTCTGGTCCGATTTTAAAAGCGTTGCTTCTAAACCACTGCGCCTTGGCTAAGGTAGTGTTTTTTTTTTTTTTTTTTTTGGCTAAAGTAGTTTGAGATCTAAACTCGTGTCCACTAGGTTAAGTGTGCTCTAGTAGGGTATACTGAGATCCCTTCTAATTCCTCCAAGAATAATTAATTGGGAAGTGGTAGAAAGCATATTCGGAATGCAAACTAGATGAGCAAGGTTGTAGTAAGATAGCCTTAAGATATTCTGAATAAAATTTTAAACTTAAATTCATTGATTATCTTTTTATGTATTTATCTTAAAAAATTTAGTAAATCTAATATTCAAGCATGCGAGCCTGGTTCGCGGGCCAGCAACTGGCCCACTCGAGCAAAAATTGGAGGAAAAAAACTTTATAACAATTTCTACCCGTAATGTTTTCCGACACATTATTTTCACCCAAAATGTTTCCAACAAAGTTTTTTTTTTCAGTGTTTATTCTTTGACACGTGTTTCAGCGGCGTAAAATTTCCATCGAAGATTCGTCAGAAAGTGATATTTTTCCGGTAGTGAGAGAATTTTTTATTCTCAAATAAAAAAATGAGATACACAAGAATCAAGAATGATCATGATAATATTCATATTTCTAAATATAAATTAAAAAATAATAATAAAATTATTTTCTACTTACCCATTAGCAGAAAATAAATACAAAGCGATTGTGATTGGTTTCCTATCGATCAAAGATTTAATCAAGAACCAAAGTGAGTGACTTGCAATATATATGCAAATAATTTCATACTAAATTCATGATTCTCAAATCTTTTATATTATAGAATGAACCCTACCATAATAGATTGAGTTTTAAAGACGGTAAATAACTTATAAGATAAATATTTCATTTAAGTCTTAGTTCTTATTATATACCTTCTTGTTGATCGGTATATATAAGGATGAATATCAGAAAATGTATATGGATAAAAAGAGTTGTAACTATGAAAATCATACATAATAGATTTTTTACAATGAAATTCTATACCACACTTGACCTAATCTCTGCTCAAATGATTTTTTAAAATTAACTTAAAAAGTTTATATCATTTGATTAGAATTAGAACATAGAATATAAAAGAATGAATATCTTTAAGAATCTAAATGGATAATATAAATGATAAATAATACCTTTTGATCTATCTAATGCATCAAACAAGCTCATGAGATTGATAAACAAAGTCCTTAGACATCTTCTAAGAAAATTCTTGGTGGTATATTTTGATGATATTTTAATTTTCAATACAAATAAGAAAAAGAATCCTTAGGTCATTTCAATTTTGTTTTAACACAATCAAGAAAGAAAACAAATGCGTATCTCATTCATAGCAAATTCAACTCCAGATAATTGGGTTGGAGCTAATAATAATGAATGTAGAACGAGGATTTATGATGTGCTCGAAATAAATTGCAGTTCATATTTTTTTTTTTAACTTCATATGTTATTAGTGACAATGATAACAAATAACAAAATGAATAAAATGACCTATTAAGATGATTAAGATTTCCTTTGAGACGGATTTTTTTTTTTTTGGGACATTTAGGCCATTTAAGGCAAACTCACACACACAACGCATACACATGGACTCGAACCTTGGACCTCTTAGTTGGAAACCTAAGCTCTCAACCAATAGGCCAAGGGGAGTTGTGTCTTTGAGACGGATTTCTTATTGTATTTTTTAAAGTGATTTTTTTAGTATAAAAATTTTTTGAAGTATAATTTTTTTAGACTTAAAAGCTGCTTTAGAAAAATGTCACATGAAAAGTCTAAATTGATGGTGTAGGATTAGAGAGAGAGAGAAAGAGAATATAACATGGAGTGAAAAGAAACGACTAACACAAATTTGCCCCATTTTTTCGAGCAATTATTAAATCCGGTGTCCGAATGCGTTCAGAGACCAATAACCACGCGCCACGTCACCTAAAACTCGATATTTTAGACTAGGTATTGCTCAGTATACAATCGGACCGTTCTATTTTTGACCGGATGTAATAATTTCTTCATTTCTTCTTTCTTCCTTCCTACATGGAACAAATAACAAAAGGTTCGCCTTATAATTCTGTCCGGGAAACATTGCAGTGACCATTCTCTCCCCACCACTCCGAACAAGGAGCAGCCACCTCGCAAACATTACAAAAGCACTGCATCACAGTTCATACCTTTCAGAAATTCAATTAGGAGAAAACAAAAAGGACAAAATAAATAGACTTTATCAAAAAAATCAAACCTTACTGCAAAAGGTTTCATGTGTAGTTCGACTAAAAGGAAAGTTGCCGCATAGATGCCTTGGATGTGGAAAATCCCTAAGAGCAACCTATTTTTATCACAATCATTAGAACAATCGAAGAATAAATTTAAGCCGTCTGAAAGAAGAGTCTTCCCTTTGACACACTCACATGCCCCTTCTGTGCAACAATGGCGACGCAGTCGTCGTCAGAAGAGCTGAATTCGAGCTTTGTGGTGAAATCGATTGGATCGATTTCATAGCAATCATCGCTGTCGTTATCTTCTTCCTCGGCTTGAGGATCGGCTTTCTTCACAACTTTTTTCTTATCGTCTTCCTCTTCCATCTTCGAATCATAAGCAGCACCAAGTCGGAACCAAAGGCAGCCCCTTTGTTGATACTTATGAAATTGCTCCGTGAAGTTGAAAGGTTTTCATTTAATTTCTTTTTGATACTTCCGAAGAGTATTGTGAAGGGGCTGTTATGGAAGAGTAAGAATAGCGTGGTTTACGAAGGATATTTATCAATGTATCAACTGTTGTAGATAATAGATTGGTGCTGATCGAGATATGGGTGGAAGCAGTGTAAAACTGTATTGATACTTATGTAGCTACAGTATCATTGTTTGTATATCTATATCTATATCTACTATTTGATGTAGGTAATCGGAAGGGAATGCAGTGAACAACGAACGAATGAAACAGTTACGAACACAAGCCAAATTTCAGGCACAATAAAAGGTTGTATATCTTTTTCTGCCTCTCCTATCAGGTTTACTTACACTATATAATACCAGTTGAACAACAGCTGTAAGAGGTAACTGGGGATAAAAGGTTAACCTGTACTATGTAATAACAGAAAGGGTAACTATAGTAGTGGAGAATAAAACTAGGAACGTGCTAATAGAAATATAATATTAGCATAACAGAAGATAGGTAAAATACTCCCTTGGCTTATGATGCACCGCATCAGTGCTCCTCTGTCGGCGAAATTTCTGCAGTCTCTGCAGAAAGAGATGTAGTAGCATCGTCAGCTGGATAGTAAGGATGGAGATCAGCCACATTAAAAGTGGAAGCCGTGCCAAATTCAGGTGGTAGTTCAATGACGTATGCGTTGTCGTTGATTTTCTGTGTAACTGGAAATGGCCCAACTTTTCGACGACCCAATTTAGAATACGTGCCCGGTGTGAGACGCTCTCGGCGGAGACGTACCATAACCAAGTCACCTGGTTTGAAAAGTTTCTGGCGACGATGAGCATCAGCATCAGCCTTATATTTTTCATTGGAAGAGATAAGCTTTTGTCGCACATCATGTAGCAGCTGAGTAAATTGTTCCACAACTTGAGATGCACTGCGGCTGTGGCATTTTGGTAGGACAGCAACATCAACTGTATGATTTGGCAGCTTTGTATAAACAATACTAAATGGTGAAAGCCCTGTGGAGCGATTGGCCATGCTGTTGTAAGCAAATTCTGCTTGGCTAAGAGTTTCATCCCACAATTTAGGGTGTTCCTGAACTAAACACCTTAGCATATTTCCCAAAGTCCGGTTTACTACCTCGGTTTGGCCATCAGATTGTGGGTGATAAGCGGAGCTCAAATTAATATCTGTTTTAAATCTTTTCCACAATTCGCGCCAAAAGTGGCTAATAAATTTAACATCGCGGTCAGATGTAAGACTTCGCGGAATGCCATGCAATCGGACGATTTCATTGAAAAATAAGCGCGCAATGTTAAGGGCGTCAAATGTTTTTTTGCAAGCAATGAAATGTGCCATTTTGGAAAATCTGTCTACGACAACCATGATCGAATCGTTACCTCTTTTTGTGCGTGGCAGTCCCAGGACGAAATCTAAGCTGAGATCTTCCCAAATTGTAGTCGGCACGGGAAGAGGTAGGTACAACCCAGTGTTTTGCTTGCCGCCTTTGTAAGCTTGACAAACCGAGCATCTCTCCACGAATCTTGCTACGTCGCGACGCAACTGTGGCCAGAAAAAACGACTTTGAAGCTGCTCCAGAGTTTTTTCGCGTCCGACGTGGGCGGCGAGACCTCCAGAATGGAGCTCACGGATTAGTTGATGGCGCCAGGAGGAGTCAGGGATACACAAACAATTGTTTTTGAATAGGTAACCGTGCCGAATGGAATAATCTCCATGGCAATTTGTCTTCAAACATTCGGTCCATATTTCACCAAAGTCTTTATCAGATTCATACAGCTCTTGGAGACACTGCAGCCCGGTTATTTCAGTTTGAAGTTGGATGAGTAAGGTAGACTGTCTGCTCAGAGCATCAGCAACCCGGTTCTCTGTGCCCGATTTATGTTTGAGAACAAAGGTAAAACGTTGTAAGAATAGAACCCAACGAGCGTGCATGCGATTGAGCGTCTTTTGGTTGTTAATATATTGCAGAGCTTTATGATCACTATGTAGCACAAAATCTTGATGCAATAAATAGTGTTCCCACTGTTTTAGAGCACGGACGACGGCGTATAATTCCTGCTCGTACACGCTCCATTTTTGCCTGGCTGGGCAAAGCTTCTCGCTGAAAAATTCGACGGGCTTACTTTGTTGCATTAGGACTGCACCAATACCCGTGGCGGAGGCATCCGTTTCTACAGTAAATGGCTTGTCAAAATCTGGTAGCACTAAAACTGGGGCTGAGGAAAGAGTCGCTTTGATGGCTTCGAAGCTGCTTTGTTGAGCATCCGTCCACAAGAATTGTTTCAATTTGAGACTGTCAGTAAGGGGGGCTGCGATGATACTGAATCCTCGAATAAAACGACGGTAGAAGTTCGCCAAACCATGGAAGCTACGAACATCAAAAAAAGATTGCGGAGTTGGCCATTCTGAGATTGCTCTGACCTTTTGAGGATCAGCCCGAATGCCATCTGCAGCTATAATAAAACCCAGAAAATAGACCATGTCGGTGGCAAACTGACATTTGTGCAAGTTCAAATAGAGCTTGTTTTGTTGTAAAACTTCAAAAATCTGTTGCAAATGCTTCAAATGTTCACTAAATGTAGTACTAAAAATCAATATATCATCAAAGTACACTACACAGCATTTGTTTAAAAATGGCTTCAAAATTTCATTCATTAATCTCATGAATGTGGACGGTGCATTGCATAGCCCGAAGGGCATAACTCGCCATTCATATAAACCTTGCCGGGTTTTGAAAGCGGTCTTCCATTCGTCGCCGGGGCGGATACGAATTTGATGGTAGCCGCTTCGGAGATCTAATTTGGAGAAGACAACCGATCCAGCTAGCTTCTCTAGTAACTCATCGACTCGGGGAACAGGAAACCTGTATTTAATTGTAATCTTGTTGATGGCTCTGCTATCCATACACATCCTCCATGTCCCGTCTTTCTTCGGCACTAGTAGCGCAGGGACTGCACAAGGGCTCAAACTTGGTTGAATAAGTTTCTTTTCCAGCAAATCATCTACAATTTGTTGAAGAACCATATGCTCCTTTGGGCTCAATCGATAATGTGATACGTTAGGAAGAGTGGCACCCGGAATTAAGTCAATCTGATGTTGCAAAGCTCTGAGCGGTGGTAAAGAGGCGGGCAGAGTGTCTGGAGCAATGTCCGCAAACTGATGGATTAGTTCCTGCACCTCTGGCGGGGTATTGTTCATGCCACTGTTAGTGCTTTGTTCCCTGACAACCAAAGCTAATAATATTGACCTCTCCTTACTACTATTGAGGAGTGCAGACCCTGAGACCATGTGCATAACCGTTGTTTGATTCTTTGTTTGCCCACTGCCATCATTAGAATAGGGAAGTAATCGGAGACGTTTGCCCTTCCACTCGAATGAATACGAGTTTGATCTCCCATCATAAAGTGCCCCAACGTCGAATTGCCACGGTCTTCCTAGAATAATGTGACAAACGTCCATGTCAATGATGTCGCACAATACTTCACAGATATAGTGCTTCCCAATCGAAAATGTAACCCGGCACATTTCGGACACTAGAATGTCCATTCCTTTTTTTACCCAACTGATTTTGTAAGGATGTGAGTTTTTGGTTGTTTTAAGTTGCAATGCCTGCACCACCGACCGAGCAATGACGTTCTCGGTACAACCGCTATCAATCAACAAGTCGCACACCTTGCCGTTGATAGTGCACCTAGTCTTAAAAACAGCATTGCGTTGGGAATTTGTTTGTTGTCGCGGAGCCAACAGCATCCTCTCCATGACACAAATCAATGGCTCACCCACATCCGGGGCTACATCTTCTAGTTCAGGTTCTTCCTCTTCTTCTCCGCCCTGTGCATCATCGGCTTCGGCGGCGGTTAAGTGCAATTGCTGCCTATTGGGACACTCATTGGACTTGTGTCCCACTTGAAAACACCGGAAGCACTTAATGGGGTTTGGTCTAGCATAAGGGTTTTCACGGATGGGTGCCTTCATTTTCTGCTGTGACTTTGGGTCTGTTGCAGCTCCTGATGACTGACCCGATTGAATGTGCTGAGGTGTAGGCATTATGGCTGGAGATCCCATAGGCGTTTTAGCAAAGGAATTTGCTGATTTAGCATTATCGGCACTGTGCTCTGAATATTGGCGCCTAGTCGTGTGCTGTTTGTAGCCCCGTGCCAATTGAATTTCAGCCTTCAGAGCAAAATTAACCGCCTGTGATAGAGACCAAACAGAGTTTAGTTCTAACTTATCTTGAATAGCTTCCTTAAGCCCCCCAATATACCTGGCAACAATTTGATTATTATTTTCACTGAGGTTGTTTCTTGCGCTAAGGCGATAAAACTCCTCGGTGTACTCACTCACGGTTCTGTTTGCCTGACTGCAATGTTGATACTGGAGATATAGCATCTGTTCATAATCCGTGGGTAAAAAGTGTGATCGGAGAAGTTGCTTCATCCGATACCAGCTGCGGACCGGTCCGCGACCTTCCCTTCTGCGCGTCTGCAAAAGTTGTAGCCACCAAGCACTAGCACCCCCCTTCAGGCGACAGGCTACGTACTTAACCTGTTTCGCTGGTTCGATCTCCATATATTCAAAGAATGTTTCCACCGACCTTTCCCAATCCAGGTAATCTTCAATGTGTAAACGGCCATCAAAAAATGGGATGTCAAGTTTTACCCGAAATTCTCCCTGATGACGATTGTTCGGCATCCCGTCCCGTCTGCGTCCAGTTCGAATCGGACCAATGTCTCCTTCCGAATCAGACATGTTCTCCATTGCAAGTTGTTCTGGATCATCTTCTTCCGAATCAGTGACCTCGGCAGCATGCGGTACTCGTCTCCGTCCGTGTTCCCGATTACGAGCATATCTGCCTTCAACCATTGCTGCTGGAGTGTGCAGCCGGTTAATCCGGTTTCCTCCCAATTCGTTCTTGAGAGCCTGAAACTCTCGCCGCATATCTACAGACAATCGGAAGAGGTCCGAAGTTACCTCATCCATCCTCTTGCTCAGGCTGATATGGGCATCCCATAACGCGTCAAGACTGCGATCGTCGTCGCCAGTCCCTCGTTTGCTGTTATCCGCCATTCCCAAAGCACCGGGCTCTGATACCAAAACTGATGTAGGTAATCTGAAGGGAATGCAGTGAACAACGAACGAATGAAACAGTTACGAACACAAGCCAAATTTCAGGCACAATAAAAGGTTGTATATCTTTTTCTGCCTCTCCTATCAGGTTTACTTACACTATATAATACCAGCTGAACAACAGCTGTAAGAGGTAACTGGGGATAAAAGGTTAACCTGTACTATGTAATAACAGAAAGGGTAACTATAGTAGTGGAGAATAAAACTAGGAACGTGCTAATAGAAATATAATATTAGCATAACAGAAGATAGGTAAAATACTCCCTTGGCTTATGATGCACCGCATCACTATTATAAAAGGGGCTTGAGTTTCCTTCCTCTGACAAATCTTGTTCATCAATTATACTTATTTTTTAATTATCTTGGCCGTCCATTCTATTAAATATATTTAATAAATCAAAAAATTCACATTATATAAAACTCATCAAATATATTCTATTAATTATCAAATTACTTTAACATTGAATGCAAACGGTTAGAAATATGAATAGGTATGAGGAACAAATTTTAATTTAACTCAATTAATGACTGCTTAATATTTCGTTTCTATAGTATTCGTGATTTCCTCCGCCTTCCTTTCATTTTAATTATTATTATTATAATTATTTTATTACTATCAAATATATTATATTAATTATCAAATTACTTTACATTGAATGCAAACGGTCAGAAATATAAATAGGTATGAGGAACAAAGATTTAATTTAACCCAATTAATGACTGCTTAACGTTTCGTTTCTATACCTATTCGTGATTTCCTCCACCTTTCATCATTTAAATTAAAATAAATATCAACCTTCCGATTGCAGCTGTTTGTTCCTTGGCTATTAAATTCCTAACATCACTATTTCTCATCGCCTCTTCAGGTTTGCATGAAGAACAGTTTTGACTTTTCATTTTTCAATGACTATCACAGCCTCTTCGGCTTTACGTAAAGAATAGTTTCGAATGAGTCATTAAAGAAGCTCCTTCGTCTTCTCCTGCCTTCTATTTATGGGATGGAAGTCACGAAGGGAGCTGCACCGTTTGTCCTCTCAAATTTCTCCTGTTCACTCTTGTGCCGTTTGTTTATTCCAAATTTTCCTACGTCATTTGTCTTCTAGGTTTATCTATTCCTCACTGCCTCTTTGGCTTTGTGTAATGAACAATTTTGAATGAGTCATTAAAGAATCTTCTTCGGTTGCTCCTACATTTTTCCTATTCGATCGAAGTCACGATGGGAGCTGAGCCGCTGTCTTCACCATTTTCTCCTGTTCACTGGTTTCTCCTACGCCATTTGTTTTATTTGTTTCTCCTCCATCATTTATTTTATATGTTTTTATTTGAAAATTTATCGTTTAATTCATGCTCTCACAATTATTCCCTTCTTTCTTGTATTAATTAATATTTTTTTATATAATTTTTTGAGTTTCCGTCATAATTTTTTTATGATGAGTGCAGGTACTGGTGGAATTTAAAAGGCGAAGTGCTGGAAAAGCATGAGTAAGCAACAAATTATTATTTGCAACTAAAACCTATATTTGACTAAAAACTGACAATTAATTATTTACCTCAAACTACATTGTAGTTGATGATTTTTTGGGTTCAATTCTTCATTTCGGAAAAAAAGATATTACTGATTTTGATTGCTGTAATTGTTTTGATAAATTACCATTGCAAAGTCATTTATATTATTTACTAATGCAAAGTCATTTCTATATAGATGGGAATTAATTATTGTTGTGAAATTAGATATTTCCTCAAGAATTTTGTATACTCAAGTAAATCATTTGATGAGTAACTAATTGCCTTGAATAGTTGGTGTTATGTTGTGTTCATTTTTAGTGAGACATTGGTTCATGATGTCACTTAATTTTTTCTATGCCTTCATCTTTATTCTTTTAAAGGAGTTTCTAGCTTTATTTGAAGACCATAGAAACAAATAATCTTGAAAATAAATGAATGTTTGAAATGAACACAAAATTTGCAATTTTTTTAGCTTATGTCTTTCCAAATAGCTAGAATATATAAATAGATGATCAGTATAAAATGTTTGAGGATAATAGCTATTATTATTGTAAAAGGGGTAATAGTCCAATTGTCTCTTTTGATAAGATTTGCTATTCTTCTAAACCACTTATATAAGTTTGCAAATACTAAGACTAGCACTACAAACATAATTTAAAGTTGCATATTGTTGTTATTTGGTTTTTAACCATGTAATATTTTTATATTTTCTCTTGTGCTTATATGACATTTGAGGATGGTTTAAAACTTCAGAAATTAATCAAAATTATCATCACCAAATATATTCATGTACAATAATATGAAGAAAGCTAATATATTTTTCTTTGTTCATGAATCATGTTGTAAACTAAGCTACTTATTATGCCTCTTCTGCATCTTCTCCTTCATCTTCTTTCCTTTTTGAAATATTATCTTTCTAAGTAGTTTGGAGTGCTATACAATGTGCAGTGTGGTAGACATTACTAATTTTGAAATTATAATCATTCTTTTAAAGGTTATTATTATTATTATTATTATTATTATTATTATATTTATATATATATTTATATATATATATATATATATATATATATATATATATATATATATATATATATATATATATATATATATATATATATATATATATATATATATATATATATATATATATATATATATATATAGTAGGCGGGGTGGTTGTGGAAGATGTTTATGTATTTAAGGATGTTTTTCCACTTTTTCAAAGGCCTTGATATTTTTCTTGCTATCTACATCTTAGCAAGTGATGGCTCAAATGTTTAACTTACTAAGCAAAATAAAATTTTACAATTATATGTAATTTGTTCAGTCGTTGATGTAATATTTAACACTTTGGAATTTGAAAATGCTCATTTTATTGCTTCCTTTGTAGGTTCTGTTTTATGTTGATTGCCTATGCATTAGTGGACCATGTGCTTGAATATATTAGTATTTTCTCTTCTTATGCTTTCTTAGATTTAAATAAGAGTGGTTTATTTGCGCTAATATCTTTAATAGTGAAGAAACAAATAATTCACCATTTAAAGATGGAGGTATTAGTGACATTTCAATAATATAAATAAATTTTAAAGAAAAATCAAATTGACAAATAAATTCAAATATTATAATATCCTACCCATTAAAAATTATCATAGAAAACAAAAATACTAAATTAAAATGGAATGCAGGTAAGCTTTACATCATCATATTCAGTTAAAAATTTTAGAAACAAGTTCACATTAGTTTTTTCCCTTCTCCATTAGGATTTATTTGGTTGCTTGCAGATATAAACTTTTTTTGAAAATTCATGATTTCCTAAACTCATTTTGTACCAAAATGAAATTGTTATTTATGAAATGTTTTAAGATTTGTGGAGTTTAAAACTGGTGTTGATTTTGGATGTTTAATATGTTATATAGTGTAGTGATTTGGTGGTTAGCTATAATTGTAATCAAATTAATCTTTGATTATGAATTCTACTATGCAAATGTTTTTTTTTAAACAATTTTAATGGTAGAGCATCGTGTAGGTATGCAACTCTTTGCTCAACTTATTAACAATTTTAATGGTAGATCATAGTGTAGGTATGCAACTCTTTGCTCAACTTATTTACATTGACATTTATTCTTCACTATTATTATTATGCTCATTATTTGTTTTAAAGTTCTTAAATCATTTTAACTAAATTTATATTGAGAGATTTTGGATGCAAAAAAAAAATTATATTCAAGTGCATAAATATATAAGAGTTGGATGAAAGTGTTGTTAATGTGATTTTTTAGAGGTATATCTCAAGTTTTGTGTATGATTGAAGTATGAAATTAAACATTAATTCTATTGCATTCAAGAATACATTTTTTGTTGCATATAATATACTATTTGTAATATCTTTTGTGCTATATTTTTATGAATTTTTTTGCATTATGATGTTAATGTCAAAGACAATCTAAATATTTATAACATATTGAATATTAGTTAGATAATTAGAAATCAAATGACTATGTGTGATGATTTTCTAGAAAAAAATTATAAGATAAATTTGATTAAATAATGAAAGAGTTGGATTAACTTTTTCGTCAAATAAGAGACTTAGTTTTAAAATGAACAACAAATTTGTATCAACAAGCCTTTTATTATATCAACTCTTAGTTTTTTAACATTTTTTTTAGTAAAAAAAATAATTTTAGATTTTTTTTAATAAATTTATTGTAGAAATAAATACAATAATATAGTTGCTAAGCTTTTGATCACACTATCACTCTGTTTTCCATTATCATTTAATTCTCCAACTGCAATGGAATGAATGTAGAATGATAATTCATTAAATTAACTTCTAATTCATAACAGTTAATGTAATATATTTAATTATTTATTAGTTATAGTTTAACTCAAAAAAGTTAATAGTTACCGTAATATAATTAATAATTATAAAAATTTAAAGTTGGTAGGTTATTTATTTATAATAATGATAATATAATATAAATATTTTAAATATGATTTTTTTCTATAAATTTTTATTTACGTGCATTTAATAAATTTTTATTATTATTTTAAAGTCCTATTAACGTGCACCTTGTGCACGTGCATTTAAACTAGTATAACATAAGGTAAAGAGAGCTCCTAGTGAGATAACGGCTGAGATGAGTGATCAGTTAGTAATCAATGGCTGGATGAGTGTTGACAGAAAATCTGCAGCTATAGTGCAGTAATGGAGACCAAGCTTTACTGGAGATAACGGCTGGCTTATTACTCAATTTGTGTATCCAAATCATGGAGAGTCAATTTGGTTTGGATACTCAATTTGTTGCGTAGGTGAGTGAACTGAGCGGGTGATAAAGCTTTGGTGAAAATGTCAGCAGGCCGGTCCCTCGTGTAAATGTGATGTACAACCACATTTTTAAGATGAATCCTATCCCTAATGAAATGGTACTCGATCTCTATATGCTTGGTGCGGGCGTGGAAGACTGGGTTGTTGACAAGAAAGATCTTTGAGATGTTGTCATAGTAGAGAGGAGTGGCAGTCGGAGAGCTGATGTGAAAGTCTTGAAGAAGTCTACGAAGCCAAATGATGTCCGAAGTTGCAGCCGCTAGCGCCCTGCATTCTGGTTCGGTGAAAAATCTTGCCACCATGGGCTGCTTTTTGACACTCTAGGAAATGAGAGTGTTCTCTAGAAATGAAGAAAAGCATGTGGTCGGCTTTCTATCATTTGGACAGATCCCCAATCAAAATCCAAGTAGGAGTGTAGAGTGAGTTCGCCTTTGCTAAGGGTGGAGAGGGATTGGGGATTATTGCTGGTGACTAGTGTGTCATCTACAAAAATAGGGAGAGAGATTTGAGTGTTGGAACATGAACAAATGAGGAGAGACTAGTCAAAGTTGCTGAAATGAAAATTGCGTGAGAGAACAAAGTTGGAAAAAGTGGAGAACCATTGACGAGGGGCTTGTTTGAGGTCATAGATGGCTTTATGGAGTTTGCACACATAATTTTGGTGAAGCGGATCAATGAATCCAGTGGGTTGGGTCATGTAAATGATTTCATCGAGGATGCCATGAAGAAAGGCGTTGGAGAAGTCAAGTTGGCGGACTGGCTAGTTGTTGTGTAGTGCTATGACTAGGAGGACACAAATTGTAGGGAGTTTGGCAACGGGGCTAAAAATTCATGATAATTGACGTGGTATTGTTGCTCTAAGCCTTGTGCTACTAGCCGGGCTTTGAGGTGGTCAAGTGAACCATCATATTTAAGCTTAGTTTTGTATGTTCATTTGCAGCCTAAAGTGGGCTGATTTGTGGGTGGTGGGACAATAGACCATGTGCCTTGTTGTTGAAGGGTATGGAATTCAGTGGACATTGCTTGCCCCCATTGTGGACATTTGGAGGTTTGGGTGAAGAGTGGAGTTGAGAGGTAAGTGTAAAGATGGATTTTGGGTTGAGGTAACCAGTTTGGGCTAGGGGGCGGATCCACTATAAGAACGCCCCCCCCCCCCCCCCCCCCCCCCCCCCCCCCCCCCTTCTTTATGTAATTTTTTTTATTATAAGAGTTTTTAGACAATTGTCGCCCTAAAAGTTTTTAAAATACTATGGTCTTTAGACAATTGTCCTAACACAGTTAAACACATTATGTAGAGATGTTATTGTTAGGGAACCAAAATTATCCTTACAACAAAAAATTCAAAGATAAACATCCTTACAAAAAGAAATAGTAAAGAAACTCAAAAAATATTCTTATAACCAAAATTTGTTCCGGTTGAATCCCGCAAGGAGGCACTGCCTCCTTGGATCCCCAACATATCTGCGAAGCATACAACTATCAAGAATATGAACAAATAAGGGTAAAGGGGCAGGCGCCCTCAGAACAAATTTTGGTTGTAAAGATATTTATGAAAAAAATCTCTATATTTTACTTATAAGTTTGTCCCCATTGAAAATTAAAGTTGGTTCCGCCCCTATTTAATTTTAGCTCTTGTGAGCATTGATGTATGTGGACCTACAAACGAACCGAGCCGAGCCGAGTATGTGAGTGTTCATGTTTGTGTTCATTTAATATCAACTTGTTCAAGTTTGGTTCATGTTTGTTCGAGCTTTATTGTTTGTGTTCATGTTTGGTTCATTTAAATTAATGAGTGCTCATGTTCGGTTCATGTTCAGTTCATGTTCGTTCGTTTAGTGCTTATCGAGCTTGTTCGCGAACATATTTAATGCTTTTTTTTAACTATCAAACAAACATGTTCATGAACATATCTATGAAAAAACACATTTATAATAAAAGCAATTTTCTATGTAACAAAGGCAATGATTATTTATATTTTTTTAATTATATAGTCAAATATTAATTATTTTTATCGAGCCTATTCATGAGTTCAAAATCGAACACGGATCGAGCTTAATGTTGAGCTTGTTCACGAACTTCAAATGATGTTGTTCGTGAACATAAATGAGCCGAACGCATTAGTGTTCAAGTTTGTTTATTTAAGAATCGAGAATTTAAAATTTTTTTCAAGTTTGTTTGTTTAGTTAATTAAACGATCACAAACGAGCTTTAATCGAACCGAACAGCGAGTAGCTCGTCGAACGTTTGGTTCACTTGCAGCCCTAGGTTGAATAATGGAATTGGGTGTGGTGTTGGAAGGTGAGGTAGGAATGGGGATAGTTGAACTGTGTGATGTATGGGGAATGGTTTTTAAATAAGACAAACATTTAATCACATAAAGCATAAAGCCATATGTTTTAAGAATACAAGCACAATTTGCAAGCTAATAAACATAATAACCTAATATACAGTTTGTCCAAACCTTCTAGCTTGGACGCACCCCTCTATTAGCCCTCATTTGGTTGTTCTAATTATGAGAGTGAGAGAGGTACAAGAGGGTGATGGAGCCGGAGTTGCATACTTGGACAGTAACGGGTGGTCGGTGTGAGGTCGATGGGTATAGCTTGGCAGCAGCTGATGACCGCTTGCGTGAGAGGAGGGGTTTGGCATGGGGGTAGGCTGGCCAGTTTGGGAGGTCACAGCAGCAGAGAACTCCATTTTTCATGACAAAATACAATAAAACTTCAAAATGCCATGGTGCTGCTCCAATCGAACTCCATTTTAAGTGCTTCTGCGAAGGTAATGATCCTTCTCTCTTTCGTGCGCTTTTCCGGTTGAGAGCGCAAAATAGCGTAGGTGAACATATCAATTGGCGTCGCACTGTTCACCCGCAAGTAAATGACGGAAGATTTGAAGTTCGAATGGAACGACCGAAAGACACTATACACACGTTTTACTTTTGATTGGAGATGCTCTCAGAAATGAGAGCAAACCCAGTAAAAATTCCCAATCGAGAGATCCAGAGCACCATAGGAGAGGAGAGGTCCTCGACTGAAGCTCGAAAAGTATTTTGGCAGGTAAGAATTTTTATTTTAATATTTTTTTTTTAATTTTTTTTTATATGAGAATGGGATTATTATAAAACCAGCCATGATGATTTTACTTGATTTAAAGTGATATAAAAATTAAGGGGTTAAAAATAACTTGTATTTAAGTTCAATTGAAATTAATTTGAATAGGATATTATTTTTTTATTTAATAAATATATGTATTTATTATTTATATTTTTACTTTTTAATTTAAATTTAACCTATTATATTTATTTAATTTTAAATTATTCAGAAATTAATTCTATATTTTTATATATAATAGAAACAATAATAATAATAAAAAAATTTCTCATCGACACACATCAAATAATGCCCGATTTAAGCACGAATGGGCTCATTTGCTTCTCTGTGTCGTATGCAGTGGTGTGATCTATTCCACAAAATGAGGCCATGATCGAAATAATATGTACGGAACACACATGCACATTTTAGTTTTAAATGCACGTAAAATACACATCAAATTGACATTTATCCAATCACACATATTTTAAAATAAAATTTGAGGCAATATGTGATCCAAAAGAGTAAATCATAAGAATGATGACAAACTAATATAAAATATGCAACTTGACTTTTCATCGGACACAACAGTGCAACATGTAGATAAATACATCGACCTACAAAACGTGCAATAAGAGCACGGAAATAACCGACTACAAAAGGGAGGTTAACAAGGTTTATTTAAATTAAACATTCAAAAATTAGTTTGAGACAGTTTTCTTATTGATTCCTAAAATAATTTTAGAAATCAATCAAAAAGTTGTGGCAAACAAGCCTAAATCTTCATCTGCGGTGCGTGGGCGGAGACGGTTTTGAGGAAAATGGGCACTGTGTGGGCTTCGGATTCGCAATCGGAAGCGGATCGAACTGGGACGGACGCGGGACAGGTGTGGACCGCGGGTCGCGCGGGAACGAAGATGGAGTTGGGCAGGTGTTGGAGCGGAAGGAGCCGCGGGCGGTTCGGGCTGCGCGTCGCACAAGGTCGCGACGGCGACGGCTAAGCCGGCCGCGTGCGGAAGCCGAGGAGGTCGATTTGCCGGTATAGTTACCAGCAGTGGGTAGGTCCGATTTTTCCGGTACGGGTTCGAGAAATTCATAGATTGGAAAAAGCGGTAGAGTTGCCAACAGTTGTACGAGATCAAAAATTCTTTGATCATCATCGTCATGACTGAACTTCTGAAATCGGCCTTCTAATTCCTTCTGGGAGACATTGCAGTGACCATTCTTTCCCCACCACCCCGAACAAGGGGCAGCCACCTCGCAAACATAACAGAAGCACTGCATCACAGTTCATACCTTTCAGAAATTCAATTAGGAGAAAACAAAAAGGGCCAAATAAACAGACTTTATCCAAAAAATCAAACCTTACTGCAAAAAGTCTCATGTGTAGTTCGACTAAAAGGAAAGTTTCCGCATAGATGCCTTGGATGTGGAAAATCCCTAAGAGCCACCTATTTTTATCACAATCATTAGAACAATCGAAGAATATAATTAAGCTGTTTGAAGAAGAGCCTTCCCTTTGACACACTCACATGCCCCTTCTATGCAACAATGGCGACGGAGTTATCGTCGGCAGAGCTGAATTCGAGCTTTGTGGTGAAATCAATTGGATTGATTTCATAGCAATCATCGCTGTCGTTATCTTCTTCATCGGCTTGAGGATCGGCTTTCTTCACAACTTTTTTCTTATCGTCTTCTTCTTCCATCTTCGAATCATAAGCAGGTTTCCAGTCAGAACGAAGGTGCGGCCGCTGTGTTGATGCTTATGAAATTGCTCCGCGAAGTTGAAAGGTTTTCATTTAATTTCGTTTTGATACTTCCGAAGAGTATTGTGAACTGCTCGGGCTGATCGAAGGGCTTTTATGGCAGAGAGAGAATAGCGTGGTTTACGAAGGATATTTACCAATGTTCCAACTGTGCTAAAGATAAGTGATTGGTGATGATCGAGATATGGTGTGTTATTCCTTAGCTTTTTTATGAAATGAGATAATCTCTGTAGAAAAAAAAAAAGAAAAAAAAAGATAATCTCTGTAGAAAAATATAAAACTCCTTCGAGCTTTTATTCTGTACGGACATCAGAAGTGAGAATCGTCCGATTAAGCACCGGGTACCAAGCGGTACCTAGTGCGGGTACTGAGTTGTGTACCCACCAATGAGGTGACATGGCTCATTTTTATTGGTCTCCGGATGCCCTCCGCACTCCACACAGAATAATTCTTCCCATAATAGAGCATCTTGTGTTGTACATGATGTCAAAGCAAGTTTAAAATGACCTAAGTATTTTTTTCTTATTTGTATTGAAAATTAAAATATCATCAACATGTGTACCACAAAAAAATTTCTTAGAAGATGTTAAGGCACTTTGTTTATAAATTTAATTAATATATTTGATGCATTAGATAGATTGAAAGGTATTATTTATAATTTATATAATCCATCTAGAGTCTTAAAAGACATTTATCCATTTATATTCTACGTTGTAATTCTAGTCACAAGAAATCAACTTTTTTAATAAATTTTAAAAAATAATTAGTAGATATTAGGTCAAGTGAGTCATATGTAGAAACTTCATATAAAAATTATGTACTTTATGGTTATTATAGTTAGTAACGGCTCTTTTATCTATATATATTTTTCGATGTTCGTCCTCGTAGCATCCAATAAGAAAGTACACCAAAAGAACTAAGACTTTAAAAAAAAAACTCATCTTGTGAGTTATTTAAGTATCTGTAGAACTCAATATATCATATAGGGTTCATTCTATAATATATAAGATTTGAGATTTATGAATCTAGTATGAAAGTGATTGCATATAGTAAGTCTCACATTCGGTAAACTTACTAAATAAACCATGAGTATAATATCAGAAAATTTGGTTAAAAGATTTGAGACCTTATTAGGTATATGAGTTTTTATAGGGATGGATGTCAGTTCCTTCATATTAAGTTGGTGGAGTGAAAGAGAATCATAATACTCACTATAATTTCTTAAATCCAATTGTGTTTTCCTTATTTAATTTTAACATCATATTTAATTTTATCAAAAAAATATTTTATCATGCCCAAATACTTGAGTTTAAATTGTTAATGCGAAAAATCTTTGAGTGAATTAATAATGTACATATTTAGACCTATGATTAGGATGCCATCAATGTATACTAATTAGGCAATAAAATTAGAATCACTTCCTTTTGTAAATAAGGAATATTCATGTTTTGATTGAGTAAATTCAAACTTAAGTAAGGAATGAGATATTTTTGCTTATCATTGATGTGAGGCATGCTTATGGTTGCAAATTGATTTATGAAGTTTATAAACTTTTTTCCTAATTATGTTATTTAACTCCCCGTGTTTAGCACACCTTAGAGGAAGATCCATGTAGACATCCTCAAATAAGTCATCATGGAGAAAGACATTATTAACGTTAAGTTGTATGAGAGTCCAATTTCTTATAATAGTCAAGGGCTAAAACCACTTTAACAGTGACCATTTTGCCAACTAGTGAGAAGGTTTCTCAAAAGTTGGCACCTTCGTGTTGAGCATGACCTTTTGAAACTAATTGGGCTTTGTGTTTATTAATAGTATCATCAAGATTAAATTTGAATTTATTTGCCTATTTGCAACCAATTGAATGTTCACCTATCGAAAGATGAACAATGGTCCAAGTGTTGATTTATTCAAGGACATAAAGTTCCTCATACATTATCATTTGCCATTTTGGAAGTTTTATAGCTTGTTGATAAAATGTTGGTTCAAAATGAGTTGAGAAAATTATTCAAATTTTATACGTGATGTGGAAACTAAACTGTAAGGCAAATGGGGTCAAACGGGATATTGATAGTAGTAAGATTGATTTGAATTATTGTGCAATTTTTTTAAAAAAATCACATAAATATGATGGTGGCATGATAATCATAATGGATTGACAAGGTTCAGATGCTGCATTAGTGGTGTCGATATTATTCGCCTTAGTGGTAATGTTGTTAAAGAAGGATGAACCTTATATGAATTTAGAGTGGTATTGTTATTGGAAGGTTAAGTTTTGGGAATAGAGTTTGCCATGGCCCATGTATGAAAAAAGATATTGTTAAGGTATAAATTTGACTCCATCAAAAGAGACAATATTGCATACTCCATCTATTGGCAAACTATCATCTATTTCACTTCAACGCAATCCCATCTTCTATAAGTATAGAGGTTGGCCTGTAATTGTTGAGTTCTTTCCACAACTTTTCAAGTTTAGTGAAATATAGACATAAACTTGTTTGTTCCTATTTGTGTTTGATCAACTCTCATTTTAATTAAAAAATCTAAGGTTGTTCCTTTGCTGAAAATGCTTTGGCAAAATTTTCAGATCTCATTGGAGTTACATATATACAGCAAGCTTGCTGAAATTTCTTTGCTTACAGAGTTCAAGATCCAAGTGATGACCCTATTATTGTTGCATGCCCAAGAATGAAGGAGTTTCTGTGTTTGTTTCATCTCACTTGGTGATCTACCCATTAATGAATAATGGGTATAGGTAAGACATAATAAATAAAGAAATAAATAATGGTTGCTATATTAGTACATAAAATTTTGAAATAAGAAATTATACTATATAATGTAAAACATTTTGAAAAGTCTCATTTCAATCACTTTAAAATATCATGAATCAAATTTTAAGTTGACATTGTAGAAAATATTACGCCTGAGAAAGAGAGATTAAGCCTAAAACATTTTATACGAGCTATAAAAATCATTTAAATTAACAAACCTTAAATTTCTATTAGTATTATAGCAAATATTTATAATATACAATAATTTTAAACTAATCTAATCTAGAACTAACTAGACTTAAAATAGATTAAAAGTCATATATTTTTGCCGGAATCTCAAATTGATCTTCCTTATCTTCCTTGAGTTGATTTCAATTTGTTCCAAAAAGAACAAAATTTTGAAGCTAAGTTTTAAATTACAAATATTAGGGCATGATATAATGAAATTTATGGAATATGTATTGCAAATGGTTCATGTGTGAGAGAGAGAGACAGAGAGAGAGAATGCTCTGGAAGAAAAGCTCGAAGGCTATAAGGTGGAATACAAAAGGTTTTGCTGCACAAAAAAAATTTTTTTTTTTTTTTTTTATATAAAATAATAAGCTATTTATTTCAATTTAACAAAGCTCTTCGATATTATATTATGATGTGATGCTTCACATACAAACCTTTTTTTACTTGGGCTTAGAATATCAAAAAGGACTTTTTAAAGCCCATGAAGAATTACATAAGCCTGTGAAAACTTTCGTAAAGCTTATCCTTTGCTTGCCATTAAGCATGGAATCCCCTTTGAGCTATTTCGCAGGCAACAGTTGTGGGCCAACAGATGGTCGCCGGCGGCCAATTGGTCGGCTTTTGATGGGGATCTTTATTTGTCCACAGACCCACAAAGGATTTTTTTTAGAGACAGTTAGGTCAATTAAGATAAACTCCCATACACATCTCAAACATAAGATCTTTAAGTTGATAGCCAAAGCTCTTGAAAGAACTGCTTACTTTAGCTTAAAGTTTAGGCCCTTCTTGTGTTTCTCTTTATCATCTTTTATTAGTTTGTGGTTGTGAAATATATCAATATAGTGAAGTCATCTTCTTATATAATACTTTGATGTGATCAGTAGCAAACTTAAATTTATTAGAAAGATGATGATATGTATCATATTATAGATGTTAGGTATATAACTGTGTGTGATGAATTTATAGGAGTTAAGTAGATAGTTGAAGCTAAATAATGATATGAGTTAATTTAAGATAATTTACCTTCATATCTTAATAAATCATTCTAACACCATTAATTCAAATAGAGTCTATATTTGTTCCCCTCATGGACAAAATAAAGATGCAATCATTATGTAGCTTCAAGCTACCCCTAAGAGGATTTTAAGATTCTACTCTAAGCTAGAGAATGATATGGATTATTGCCGTGTTTTTTGCCATCGTTCCTATTTTGTGAACAATTGTTTCATGAAAATTTTCAAATGGTCCCCTACCTTTGATGTTGCTATTGAATCTCCATCTATCACAATTTGAGTTTCTTTTCCTAGTCTGAGACCACACCTCTTTGCACCGAGGATTCTACCTGAACTCGGGTCCACGTTCGGTAAACCCTTTAAAATTGATCAAGCTAGTTCCTCTGGGAGGCGGCCGTCGGTTGCTCGCGTGCTGGTAGAACTGTATGTAACCAAGGTGTATCCTTATAAGATTTGGATTGGCTCCGATGGTTTAGGCTATATACAATCGGTTGTCATGGACCCTTTTCCATCCTATTGCTCTCACTGGGAATTTTTGGGTCACTCAAAGCTTGAATGCCCTCTTCTTCATCCCCCGTCTCATCGTGTGGTTGTTTCTCCTGTCGCTGAGGTGGCTCTTGTTAGTCTGGTTAGCGATTTACCTGTTTCCTTGACCCTTGCAGGTCCTGTGGTGTTGGATAATGATAATGTTGTCTTAGCTGATGCTATTTGTGCTCCTGTTATACTTGTGTCTATTCAGGATGATTTAGCTTTTACTGAGCTCACTACAGGAAAATCACTAATTTCCGGCGGCTGTCCGGCGCCCACTTTTCCGGCGGCTTTTCGTCACTTTTCCGGCCGTTTTTTCCGTCGGAATTTTCCGACGGCTTTTCAAATTTTCCGGCGGCTTTTAAAAATTTAAAGAAAAATCAATAAATTTTAAACTATTTAAATGATTTAACAAATAATTATTTAAAATTATATTAAATATTTAATTAATATTCATTTTAAAATTAATTTGTTAGTTAATTTTTATTTTATATTAAATATAAATTTTTATTTTAAATTAATTAGTTCCATTTTTTATAATTAAAAATTAATTAGTATTTTAATAAATTATGAAGTTATTAATTTATTTTAATGATAATACTTTATTTTAATTAATTTCTATTTATTATTAATTTTAATTATAATAATTTAGTTGAAGTAATTACTAATTTTTCATTTATTATTAATTTTAATTAAATATAATTTTAGTTTTTAAAATAAATATTATTTTTTTTGAAAGAATATAGTTTAAATAAAAAACATTCAGCATTTTATCATATTTTGCCTTGCAGCAAAATGGTAAGAGTTTAACATGAATCACATTTTTCAGGTGGACAGAGTTCGAATCCCACCATGCACACGGGCAGGCGTTCGGGCAGGCTTCGGTCAGCGCGGGAATGAAGCGGGCAGCGCGGGATTGAGTCCAGGCAGTCGGGCAGCGGGCAGATCGGGCAGGGCTTCTGGGCTGTCGGTCAGGGCGGGAATTCAGCGGGCAGCCCGGGATTGAGTCTGGGCAGGCGCGCAGAGCTCATGGGCAGGCGGGCAAAAAAAAAAATTTTTAATTTGACTGGCGGTTTAAGACCGCTGGAAAAAGCCGCCAGAATTTATTTTCCTACGCCGTTTTTACCGGCGGTATTTTAACCGCCGAAAAACCACCAGAAAATTAAAAAACCGCCGGAAAAGGCTCACTTTCCACCGGAAAAGGCTCACTTTCCGCCGGAAAAGGCCGCTGGAAATGGGTGATTTTCCTGTAGTTGCTTGTGGGGCAGTCTTTGGCTCTGGTGGGTCTCGGGGTTCAGGGTGTTGAGGTATCCCCTGTTTTGATCGATTCGGATGCTATTTTGGTTGGTCCCACCTTGTCTGCTAATGTCGGTGGTGTGGGTGTTCCTAATCCTGTTACATCCCCTGCTAACCATTGCTCTAGGGAATTGGTGGATTCTAATGAGGTGGTGGGTGTTGTTTCTCCTGCGTATTTGTCTCCTCAGATGGATTCTAGCGTTTTCATGGCTTCCCGTAAATGTGCAACTGAAGCGGGTGATGGTATTAATTCTAAAATACCTTTTTCTCATGTGGGTACTATGTCTTCCCCATGTATTTTGGCTGAGACAGTGAACTCTGTGTCATTGGTTTCTCCTGCTGTGACGGCATTTGAACGATTTTCCTTACCCTCTAGTTCTAACCATGTGATGTCTACTATTCTTGTGCATGACCCTTTTATTGATATTCCTATTAAATTAATTTCACCGGAGGCACTGATTTCTCAAGTGGGTGTCAATTCGGGGGAGAGTGTGAGATTGCAAATTGACTAGCTTCAATGTTCGTCAGATTCCTCTTCGGAGGCTAGTGGAGATGATGAACCTATGGATGAATTTGATGTGCAGCCTGATCAACCTGTTGTGCCAATATCCTCTCGTGGGAGGGGTAGTACGTGGTAGGGATAGGAGATAATTTTCATTGGGTTGTTTTTTATGCCTCTTGATGGCGGTTAGATTTTGCATTGGTTGGCTTTTGCTTCTTGTCGTTTCACTGGAGCTTCGATTCAAGTTTACTGAAGTCCGTTTGGTTTGCTAGGCAATGATGTGGCAGGGGCTCATTACTCGGTTGACATGGCTCGTGGCAGCCTTTGGTGGTGATTTCTTGCTCGGTTTGGTTGGATGCTTCGTGTTTTACTGCTCTCCGCATCAAATTGGATGGTCTGTGCCTAGCTTCGTTGTAGTTGGAAGCATCGGCCAATTACTAAGCCCGTTGGGTTGTAACTCCCTTGTTCTTATGTTACTTTTTTATCATTTCTCTCCTATGCTTCTGTACTCCTTTTATGTTTTTAATAAAAGTTTTTTTTTTTTTTTTAAAGATTCTATTTCCAATCTAATCAAGTCAAGGACAACGGGCCTCTTCAAAACTGAAATTTCTTTCTCCCTGCTAAAAAATGTTGGTATAAATGTAAAAATAAATAATGTATTAAATCTCATGAGGCCAATCATGGCAACTCCAATATATGTGCCCATTTTGGATTAGGTTGACATTTGTTTGTCATAATTTTTTATGCGTCACTAAAAATAGCTTTGATTGATCACGAATCTCGAGACATATTTAAGTTGAAAATTTTCAAATTAAATGAAAAATCTTCCAAATTCCAATTTAAGAAAACTTATAGTCAAATTGAATATCTCAATTAGACGAAACAAATGACACCAAAATCTGTCCAATCTGAGCCCAACATAGGCTCAAATCAGAGGACCGAAGCATATTTAGAATGTTTAAAATATTAAGTAGATGACTATATGATATCCAAATATAGCATGCTTATATTCATATCGAGTGGCTGGACGAGGCGAATTCAAAAAGCCCATGATTGTTTAATTCTGACATTACTAAGGCACCTAAATGCTTGAAAAATACTTTATGATCAAGGGAATCAGCTTAGAACCTACCATGGATCTTCTTCATATTTACATGGTGTGCCACTCAAAAAAAAAAAAAAAAAAAAAAATACAACCCTGACTCTCTGCATGAGGGGGCTTGGAACATTTGCTTTGAGATTGAAAAGAGCTCTAAGGCTTCAATCCTAGAGCTCCACCCAAGCGCAACTGCAGGTGAACTTCCATAGGCTAACCGAACCACCGCTCGACCGCCAATCAATTGCCGATCTCCAATTAATTTTCACTCAACCATTGTCAGACCATCGCTCAACCACCGACCACTGTTAGACCACTGCTCGTCCATCAAACTTTTGTCTGACCATCCTTGAACCGTGCCCATGTATTGATCTTTGTCGGACATCTTCCTAGTCACCAATCAATCATCGGATCACAACCCAAACACCAATCTCCAATGGACTTTCTTTCAATTATCATCGAACCACTACATGTCCGTCGATCAACATCGCACCTCACCCCAACTACCGATCACTGTTGGATATCCCCTTAATTGACAACCATCGCTGGCCCTCTGCCCTACTTCCATTGATACACCACTCTGACCACCATCACTCGACAACTATTATCCCTTCAACCACAATCGCCTGTTGAATATGATTCCTCCAACCTCCATCGCATGTCGACTAGGATCCCTTCTTCCTTTGTCATTTGCGGACTACAATCACTCCTACCTCAGTTGCCCACAAACTATAATCCCTACGTCCAATGTCATATGTCGACTATATATGGCCCCTTCGACCACAGTCGTCACCTACTTTAATTCCTCAGACCACCATCGCCTGTGAGTTACGACCCCTCAGACTGCCATCACCCACTGACTACGGTCTCTCTATCCTCCATCTCTTGATAACTATGGTCACTCTGACCTTCATCATCACCCACTGACTGCAGTCCCTTTGACCATCATCACTCATCGACCACGGCCCTTCCGACCACCGTCAACAGCTAACAACAGTCTGTTCGACCTTTATCACTCATTGATTACAACCCTTATGGCCATCATAGCTCACTGAAGATGATCAACATTTCCTCAAATTGTTGCATGTAGAGTTCTACGGCACACACTAACTATGATCCCTCAAACCTTCATCGTCGCCTATGGTTGTACCTCCAACCATAGTCGTGCACCTACTATGGACAATCCAACCTTAGTCACCCGCCGGCTACAATTCTTTCGGCCTCCGTCACCCCCCAACATAGGCCCCTCTGACCTATATATCTTGCATATTATGGTCCCTTCAACATCCGTTTTTTTTTGCATACCATGATTCCTCCGACCATTGTCTCCCACTAACCATGATCCCTCCGACCACCGGTCCGCATCGACTGTGATCCCACCGTCTAGTTTCTATCGACCACGGTTCCTCTAAACACAATCGCTTGCCGAGACCTATATTTTCTACCATCTATGTTTCTTCCAACCTTCATCGTCCGCCAACTACGGTCCCTCTAACCACCATCGCCCGCGGACTATGATCCCTCTGACCTCCATCGCTCGCCGATGATTGTTCCTCCGGCATCTATCGCCCACCGACCATGGTCCCTTCGACCACCATCGCCCGCCACGACCTACATTGCCGACCAACTACGGTTCCTTCGACCACCGTCACTTGCCAACTAATGTCCGTCTGTCACCCATTTCCCGTCAACTATGTTTCCTTCGTCCTCCGTCACTCACCGACGACAGTCCCTCCGACCTCCATCACCTGTCGACCTCTTGACTATGGTCCCTCATACCTCCGCCACCCTCCAACTATGATCCCTCTGACCTCCGTCGCCTGCTTATCATGGTCCCATCGACCATTGTCACCATTCAAGACCTACGTTACCCATGAACTGCAATCCCTCCAACCTATGTTGCCCGTGGAAGATGATCTCTCCGACCACCGTCACCCGTTGACTACGATCCCTTTGGCCTATGTCGCCCATCGACTACTACTCTTCATACCTCCATCGCTCGCCGATTTTAGTCCCTCCGACCACCATCATTTGACTACGATCTTACATACCAAACGAACGTGCTATATTGTCTTTTGAGAATGATTGTCATATCACAAGATTCTTCCAACACCTACGATGTAATGCACTTTATATAATGTATATTTGCTACATCGATCCGAGGTTTTCCCCCCAATGAAGGGTCTCATTTGTAATCAACTAGAAACGCTAGTAGAATCATTTTAACCGGGTCATGCCCGGTACTTTTTCCCCTTTCAGGGTTTTCTATTTAAAAATCATAGTGTCTCTTATGACTCTAGCACCCCTCCCTCTTTATTTGTATGTGTGATGGATCTTAGTTAAAAATTAGGATGCTAAGCTCTTTATCTCTCTATTGTCGCGAATGTTCATGTACGCAATAATTTTAATATTTTTCATGTCATGTCAAGTTGATTGCGGTTTCCAATCAAATTAAGATTAATATTTTTTTACACATTAATAAGTAAGATAGATTCATATTAGCTAAATACATATAAAATCATTTTTGGATGGGACCAAAACTTCTTCATTTAATAAATATAATAAATAACATAGTTTGAATTAGTCATTTATTTTTTATATATTAAATGTGTTTAAAATGATACGATTTGTTTATTATATAGATCCAATTCAACTCAAGAGTAAATGACTTCATGACTCAAACTAATTAATTTATTCCAAGTCGACCATCAACCCAGCCTGCTACAAATAACAATCATTGTACATTCCATTGATGTGTGGATAGGCAAATAGAGAGATACCGCTAGGGTACATGCATAAAATATGAAACCTACTCTAAGGTCCAAGTTGTAATTATAAAAGGTCTTCGTAAGGTACATATCAATTTTCGGCCGGACAAGCACATGTAAGCATAACGTGGCTTTGCTTTTGAATTTTCTTTAATAACCTCAAGACTTGGGTAGTTGGTAGAGGTGTAAAATATAATTCCTGGTCAGATTGGGATCCAATTCGGAACTTATCAGTCCTCAAATGATCCAATCTGAAATCGTGGGTCAGGAATCAAAACCAGACCTGACTCAACACGCTGACCCAGGCGAGCACAAAGCAGGCAAGCATCGAGTGTGGGGAGCAAGGGAGGCTGGGCAATTGCCATCAAGAGCAGGCGAAGGTGAGGCTACGAGTGGGCTAGCAGGCACCAACATGATTGAGTGAGGGTTCGAGTGTAGATGCGAGTCTGCCAGTGTGACTGGGGGTCGAGCATGGGAGACCAGGGAACGAGGCAGGCTGCATTGCAGACGAGTCGAGAGTATGACACTGTGCCCGGGGGGGGGTTATAATGCAGTTTAGAACCGGTTATTGGGTTGACAACGGCATTACCCGATTTTTAAAGCCATTCGAAATCATAACCAGAATCTGACACTTTTACTAAACAGGCTGTCCCAAATACAGATTTTCTGGATCAGGTTGGATTAGATTATCGTCTCATGTCATTATTTGACATCTCTTATTTGTTGATTGTGACATTTCAAGAGACGAACGAAAGAAAAATTAAGATCAAAATATGTGGTCTAAATTTAAATTTTTGTTTAAATTTAAACTTATAATAATTAAATTTATTAATTTATTTTAAAATAAACTACATATGTGCATTAATTAAATTTTCATATGCTAAAATTTTTTAAAAATAAATTTAATTTTTTTTCAGAATTCATTCTAATTAAATTTTTATCAAAACTTTCTCCTAAAATAGTTTTTTTTTTTTATAGTTTTGAAAAGTAACTTCTTTTTAAATTGACATTGATAAATTATAAAATGTATGATTGAAATTTATGGCATCAAAAAATAATAATTAAGTCTTTAATTAGAAAGCTTTTTTAGCTGATGATATTCTAAGCCAATCATCAAAGATATTTGAAACTATAAAAATTTAAATGTCATTTTTGTAGAAATCAATATTTATTTTAAAGGCATCGGCCTCTATCAGATAAGGCAAGAATTTGTCAAAAAATATAAATAATAAAAAATTATAATACATGTGTCAGATTCATTTTAAAATTAACGTTAACTTGCATTTTTTTTATTATCATTTTTTTGACATTTGGAGAATTTCCTTTAGCTTTGAAATGAATAGAGAAAATATCTATCATATTCTCATAATTCTTTATTTTTAAGATTCATAAATTATTACATAAAGAGGATTGCATGTATATTTATATAATAATTTATTTATTTATTTGAACGGGGGTATCTATCCGCTGCCACTCCAAAGGGAGTGCTTGGCAGGGTAATTAATCCATCGACGGAATCTAGCGATGCCACCCATCGACATCAGGTCCATACTTGCTTTGCCCCACTAAAGAATCAGGAATTGGTGTTTCTCAACCCTGCTCGCCCACCAACCAGCCTAAATCTCGGGAGGTATATAATACTTTATAATTAAGGTGTCAAAAATGAGTTAACAAGTCAAATTTGGGTCAAATAAGAAATTGACCTGACCCAAATCGATTCAACCCAAACTCAATCCGTTTAATAAAAAGGTATAAGTTTTTAAATATTTATAAATTAATATAAATGTTCTATATCATTATTACAAATCTGGTCAGAATACGTATAAGTTTTTAAATAATTTAACGTTGCAGGTAGCCGATATAAATATTGGTTTTCCACATAACGAAGATATAAAACGAACAAGTTGTGTTTGGGAGAATGATTCGAGAAGCGTTTATGATTAAAATTAGTACCACTTCACGGCCTTAAAAGCCAATTCTTAATAAAATCACAAAAAAAAAAAAAAAAAAAGCTGTTGACATTTTAAATAGTTTTGTCGGGAAGCTAAAATTCGCTAAAAGTCAATAATTACTACGATCAGCAGCTGCCGTTTTTGCATAAGTGGTTGACCAAACTTATCTCTTTACCACTTTACGCTTTTTTGCTGAAGGAAAAAAAAAAACATATTCAATTTCAAATTGTTCAGTCGGAAGCAGCCAATTTTAATCTTTTTAATGAGGGCTTCAACTTTCAACTAAAATAAAGTTTGTACATGAATTTACGATTAATTTCTATCAACTCTTATGCAGTTATGCTATTAAGATTGTTGCGTGTCAGAAAATACGCGGCGGTAGAGTTTGTAAATTCACGTCCGAGCGTTGCACGTAAGTTTAACACACAAACAGAAAGAAGGAGTGAACACCAAGAGTTTTTACGTGGAAAACCCAAAAATGGGAAAAACCACGGGGCCTCGCCCAGTTGCAAATTTCCACTAGTGTTTTCGTAGATTACAAATGGCGGATTTCGTCCCACAAGTCGGGATAATCCAAATACAACTTGTTTCTTCCTCGAAATTCACAAAATCCTGCGAATTCCCTGCGTTTCCTGAAAATCCGGCAGAGCTCCGGCGTCTTCAGGCGGCAGGAAAAACTCCGGTGGCGGTGGACGAGGAGGTGAGGAATCTCCTATTCCCCTTTCTCCTTCTCCTTCTCTTCTTCTTCTCTCTCTTCACTTGAGTCCCCTTGGTGTAGAATGAGGGCTCTATTTATAGTTTTTCTGGAGTGGCATAGCCCGTAAATAGGCGTGAGATCAAGGGCGAACAGGGAGTGGTTTGAATGGACGGCCGATATCGAATCCTTTGATCATGCACCGTTCGTTGGACATTTGAAGGCCTTAATGAAGTCAGAATTTGATGATCTTGGGCTCGTTGGATTCGTCTCGTCGAGCCGTTCGATTCGAGTATAAGCTCATCAAAATTGGAGACCGTTTTGTAACTCAAATTGCGGTTTGAACCATCCAACAGCGCTTCGAACACTTGATCCGGACTCATTTGGGCTCGGATTAGGTTGATCTTGGTGTCGTTGGGTTCGTATTTCCGAGACGCTCAGTTTGACTATAAGCTCGTTGAAATCGGAGTTCTTATTCTCCCGAAATTATTTTTTGAAGTTTCCAACTATCTTTCGCCTCGAGATTCGTGCCCGATAAAGATAATTTTGAGATGACGTATCAAAGATCAATCATGAATAGCCAAAATATGCGGGCCATTGTAATATGGAATGAATTATAAGTTATGGATTATGTTTTAAAATATATATATATATATATATATATATATATATATATATATATATATATATATATATATATATATATATATATATATATATATATATATATATATATATATTTGGACTATTGTGGCAGTTTAATCCTCCACTAAACTATGAATTATTAATTTGTGGTGGTTTTAACAGCACATAAATGTGGCGGTTTAATCAGCCACTAATATGTTATCATTTTTTTTCAAACAATGGTAGATATATTCCCTGCAATTCTTTGATGTTGTAGCGGTTAAAATCACTTCTATAACTAGTACTTCGTTATATCTTCCCCGGCAGTAATGCAACTGCCGCGGCATGTCGTTACAACGCATTGCAATCACAATGGACTAGAATCACTGCAAGAAAATTTGTGGCGGTTAAATCCTCCAGTAAATATCTCACTTGATAAGCTTTCTGAATTTGCTCTTGATGGTAAGTTTTTTCTTTTTAATCGCCACCAATAGAGTGAAGATGATTGTAAAGTTTTCTTCTTCTTTTTTTTTTATTTTTTAATGGAAGCTCTGAAGTTTCTTTTTAATTGTTTATTTAGATTCATCACATTCATATCGTCTTAGATTTTGAAATAAATTATTCTCAATTAATTTCTTATTATAATTAAGTATGATATGGATAGTCTTTCTAATTTCTATAATGTTATTTAATTATAAAATTGCATTCCAATTCAAGCTGCTTCTTCTCGCCGACCCGTAATTTTCAATATATAAAATCTTTCATTTCTGAATTGCCATCGTACCAAGCGCATCAAATCAAAAGAAAAAATCAGATTAGCCTATGAGACTTTAATTACACGGCGCCTACAAGAAACTTGGTATAATCCATCTGATGTTTACAATGAAAACTGATATTTTTTGCAAAATATTTATTTTACAACAATATGGTCATAAGCAGCTGTATCTGTGTTGCGTTTGTGAAATCAATATAGGAGCCGAGTTAAGTTTCGAGGATTGGCAAAGCCGTAAGTCATAAGGTAGATTTCTTCCCATTTTTTTGTTCCGAAGTCAAATTAGGATAATATTTAATAAGCTTTGCGTTTTTTTACGGTCGACCAAAAGCTCCCTCCACTGTCAAGCATATTTTTTCGCATAAAATAATGAATACACGAGCACTTACAATATGAGTTAATAACTTATATGGGTAATTGAAGGATCAAATAGATTTTCAATTTTGAGAGTTTATAATTAAAATGATTAATTCATTAGGTTGAAAACCTATTGAAATGACTCAAGTTGGACTAACTTGGTCTAGTCTAAGGGGTTAGACCCATCTCTTTTCTTTGTCATAAGGCATATTGCCTCCAATTTGACTCTTTGCATAATATTATAAACTTTATCGTACGGTTCATATTGATTTCGTTGATTTTGAAGTTTTGGTTCAACATTTAAGTGTCTTAATGATGTTGAAATTAAGTAATCTTGAGTTCGTTCAATTCGTCTCGTCGAGTCGCTCATATAAGCATGTAAAATTTGGAGATCATTTGATCTTCCAATTAATATCTAAAGTTTTTAATTTTACTTAAAATGTTAGATTTGGACTCATTTATGTTTAGATTTGAACACTTTTGACATTGTTAGGTTCATCTCATTGGGATATTCGATTGCTTTTTGTTGAAATTGATATTGAAGTTTATGTAACCTTAAATTTAATTTTAAAAATTTTAATTCAAATATTTTCTCAAGATTCATATCACTCGTATCAATTTTCTTAAAGATATATCAATTGTAATATTAAATCTATCTTCATTATTTAAAACATTTTAGCATAAACCAGTAAAATATAACAAGAAATTTCTTACTATTTATTTATATTAAGGTCAAAATAATTTTGAAAAAAAAAAGTTTTAATTATAATATAAAGAATGCTTAAACATAATTAGCAAGTGCTGAATTTTTTAGTGCTTAAACAAAAATAAAAATAAAAATTTGTGGATAGAAATTCAAGATCTTTATCAGCAAAATGTGCTAGCAGACGCCAGTCATAATAGTCGTTTTACGTAAGTACTACTCCTTTCTAAAAATGGCTCATTGCCCGCCGCATGATATAAATCAAGAACCCCTCGCCATTCATTTCACCATCCGCAAAATCAGGTACGGGCAAAAGCGATGGACCGAAGCGGAGCACACAAGAGATCCCCACCCCAATCCCCGCCACCGCCAGCACACGCCGGCGATCTTCCGCTCGGCTTAACCGCAGATGAATACATCGCACTCCAGCCGACGATAGAAGCCCACCACCAGTATCAGGTTGGCCCCGGTCAATGCTCCTCCCTCATGGCGCAGCAAATCCGAGCCCCTGCGTCCACGGTTTGGTCGGTGGTTCGCCGCTTCGATCTTCCCCAAACACACAAACACTTCATCCGCAGCTGCGCCATCAAAGGAGGCGGGGATGTTCAAGTCGGCTGCCTCCGAGAAGTCAGCGTCATCTCTGGTCTTCCGGGAAGTAGAAGCATAGAGCGCCTCGACATCCTCGACGAAGAGCAGAGGGTGACCGGATTTAGCATCATCGGCGGTGAGCATCGACTAAGAAATTACAGATCGGTCAGGACGGTGACGAAGTTTGGAGGCTCGGATCGGGAAGAAGAAGGATGCGATGAGTGGACGGTGGTGCTCGAGTCATACATCGTCGATGTGCCGGAAGGGAACACGGAAGACGACACAAGGCTTTTCGCCGATACGGTTGTCCGGCTTAATTTACAGAAACTCGCTTCTGTATCGGAATCTCGGGCGGCGGCGGCGGCAGGGATGCCGGAGAAGGGGAAATGAGACTGAGAGACCTGAGATCGATTCAAGTCTGGAAGTTTACCCTCAGGGATTGTGAGCTTTTCCCCTGTTTTTTTATTTCTTTGTTTCATTTTATTTCGCCCACTTTTTTTTTTTTTTTTTTTAATATTCATTTCATTTTGGTTATTTGTTGGATGGATGCAACTGAAATATCTGCGTATTACGCCATCAATGGCATCGAAATTGTGTTTCTCTGGACTTTTGTCTATAAAACAGAATTTGTATGAATTTAAAATTATTAAATTTACAAATAAACCACTAATTTTAGTATGTTTTTTTTTTTTATTTTAAAATTTATTCAAATAATACTTTTCATCTGAATATCTTGAAATAAATTTTTATACATTTGTGTTAATTTATGGATAATTCAAATAACTATACCTTATATAATGCAGCTCATTTTGATATATTTATTAAAAGTTTTGTCTACTAATTAAAATGTCTTATCTATATAATTGGAGCAAGAATTTGACTAAATTGATCTAAATATTACATGAAAAAAAAACTAATATTTCCTTTTTCTAGTAAGAGGCTAAAAATGGAACTTTTATTTTATCCAGTGAACGTACGCTCCTCTACGTTCGGTTTTAGATCAAAACAGCGCAATACCGAGTTTTTTTAAAAAACTCGGTACAACTCGGTACTCGGTACTCGGTATTGCGCTGTTTTGATCTAAAACCGAACGTAGAGGAGCGTACGTTCACTGGATGTAATAAAAGTTCCTAAAAATGAGCCGTAATCTTTGATTGGCTAAATTTGCACGATCAGCTTGTTCAACCACATTTTCGTTAAATTAATATTTTTCCCAGCCGTTGAATTGGTCATATATAACTACTAAAATTTGCAAAAGATTAAAATAAAATTTTCGCTTGACAAAAATATAATTAAACTATTTGTAAAATGGACTGGAATCAGAGAATCAATGTAGTAGGTAATTCTCTAAGTATACAACTATCTCTTTCCTCTCTTTCTTGCTTCCTCTCTTCTTTCTCTTCCTTACTTCCTCCAAAGAATGAAAGAGAGGTAAGGAAGAGAAATCAGAGTTCTCTTGCCACTATACTTCTTCTAAATTACTGTCCGACCACTGACCGTCGCTGGACTTCTTCCCGAACACCAACTGACGTCGGATTTAAGCCCGACCACCGACCATCGTCAGACTTCTGTCTGATCCCTGCTCATCGCTAGATTTCAATCCAATAATTAACTATTGTAATCTAATCATCCTTAAATTCAAGGACAAACTAATCATTTTTAATCTATTCAAGCACCAGCGAATTCATCTCAACTAGGCATGACCTCATTATTTTCCCCTTTAGGATTTTCCACATAAAAAATGATGGCGTTTCTACTCTCTCTCTTTTTTTTGAGCTAAATACTCATGCAATGCTAAGATGCAAAATTTTATACTTTATAGCCGTGAATATTCTAGCATGCAACAATAATATTAGAGACCGAGAATGCATACAGTGATATTACCACTATTAATACCAAATCACTGTAATATGATTAGCTTAGTCCTCACCGCAAGCACATTGTATCTAGGCATAGCTATACTTCTATATATATGTATTACATCTCTGATTAAGAAATATGAAAATTCCACATCATCCATTCTCAATCTCTCTCCTTCAGCTTGAGTTCTTGAGGTAGATAACTGTGAGCGTAACCATCAATTTCTACATGGTATCAGAGCTCTACTAGCTTCACCGCAAAGAATTCATGGCTTCGTCGTCCCTATCTCAGGCGGAAGAAACGATGGACCAAGAAGTTGCAGAGTCCATCGGCATTACCTCATCCCTCAAGTTCGTTGTCTCTAACCTAAAAAACTTGGTTCCCAATCATCTATCTACTGAGAACTATTCGATTTGGAGATCTCAGATTGTGAAAATCTTTCGGGCCAACGGTTTCTCATCGTTTCTTGAAATCACGGCCAAACCTCCCTCAAAGGTTCTTCAGCATGGTGACGCAAATCCGATTTCCAACCCGGCATATCAACAGTGGATCCTCACGGATCAAAATTTGGCGGCAGCCCTGTGTTCGTCAATATCCTCCACGATCCTTCCGTATATTCTGAATCTTGAGTCGACAGCGGAAATATGGGCATCGCTCGAGCTTCGTTTTCAGTCGTCGAATAGATCCAGGGTCATTCAGCTAAAGAATGAACTGCACAACACCTCGATGAAAAATTCCACGATGTCACAATACCTTCAAGAAATCAAGATGCTAGTCGACAATATTGCTGCTGCCGGGTCTTCTGTCGACACCGAGGATATAATCCTCTACATGTTGAACGGATTGCCGGCCACATATCAAGCATTCAAAACATCCATCCGTACTATGATTCAACCAATCTCTCTAGATAATCTTTACTCTCTGCTCCTCAGTGAGGAGATCAATGCTGCAATGGAATCTGCTCGCCATACTACTCCATCTGATCCTAATCTTGCGCTATACACCAACCGAGGCCGCGGAAGAAGGAGTTGCGGACGAACCTACTCAGGAAACAACTCCCAGCCTCGTTCGTCATCCTCCGTCACATGCCAAATATGCAATAAACGCGGGCACGCAGCGGCAGCATGCTGGCACAGACTGAATATGGACTATGCACTCAGGCAGCCGGCTGAGACAAACAGAGCATTGGCCGCTAATCAAGAAAGACAATCACAAGAATGGTATCTTGACTCCGGCGCCTTTTCGCACATGACCAGCTCCTTCGACAACCTTTCGCTAGCTCAGCCTTACCGCGGCTCAGAGACCATAACTATAGGAGACGGACGTTCCATTCCCATCTCTCACACCGGCGAAGGTCTTCTACCAACGCCGGATCGTAAGATTCTTCTATCCAATCTGTTACACATTCCTAGTATTCAATTTAACTTACTTTCGATTTCCAAGCTGACCAAAGATAATAATATATACATCATATTTTCTCCTGATGGTTTCATCTTTAAGGATTTGCAGAGTCATCAAACGATTCTCACAGGACCTTGTCGAGAAGGGCTCTACCCTCTTCCGAATCACAACTTGACGTCTACAGCCAAGGCACTTGCAACCGTTAGCTCCAATGCTAGTCTCTGACATGAGCGACTAGGCCACCCCAATAAGCAAGTTCTTCAAGACATATGCAAGAACATTTTACATCTAAAATTGCCGTCTAATGTTTCTACCTGTAATTCTTGTAAAGCCTCAAAAGGCCACAAAAATTCGTTTGATATTTCCGTTAATAGACAATCTGTTCCGTTAGCCTTGATTCATTCTGACGTCTGGGGACCGGCCCCAGTTGAATCAGTTCAAGGCTACAAATACTATGTTCTGTTTGTTGATGATTTCTCCAGGTACACGTGGATATTTCCTATGCGTCAAAAGTCTGAGGTAACGGATATATTTATAACGTTTAAAATCTTTATTGAAAACCAACTATCTTGTAAGATCAAATGTGTGCGCACTGATGGCGGGAAAGAATACGTCAACAACAAGCTTCTTGCATATCTTCAACAGAACGGCATACACCATCAGTTATCTTGCCCATACACGCCTGAACAAAATGGCGTCGCCGAACGAAAGCACAGGCATGTCATTGACACTACAAGAACGCTTATGCACAACGCTTCCGTTCCTTACATTCACTGGCCTGACGCATCCAGCATAGCGGTATATTTAATCAATCGCATGCCTTCCAATAACACTAATCATAAATCTCCTTTTTATCTATTGTTCAACAAAACCCCGTCGTATAATCATTTAAGAATCTTCGGATGTGCGTGTTACCCGTTAGTGCCAACACACATGCGTCACAAATTTCAACCGACCACCACGACTTGCATCTTCCTTGGATACTCAGATACCTACAAAGGCTATAAATGTCTAGATATTAACTCGAGCAAGATTAAATTCTCAAGGCATCTCACATTCGATGAGCACTACTTTCCATTTTCCAACAAATCGACCACATCATCGGTGCCCGTACCTGTTCAGCCAGCATCCATGCTCATACCGCACTCTCTGAGCATTCCTCAGAACAATAAGCAGGTCAGCTCGGATACTCATCCTGCACCGGAACTCCAGTCCATGGATCATATACCTCCTCCCATGGTCGCCTCAAACAATCAAAACACTCTAACCAAATCTCAGATTGAGCCCACTCATCCCATGGTTACCCGCAGTAAAACAGGTACACTAAAACCGCGCCAAATACTCAATTTAACTCATCAGGTGCAGCCCGTGAGTCTCCCTCAGGATCCAAAGACATACTCTGAGGCAGTCAAGAATAACCACTGGCGTCAAGCAATGGCTCAAGAAATCTTTGCGTTACAACGTCAAGGCACATGAGACCTTATACCACCCCCGGCGGATGCCTCTATTCTTGGCAGCAAATGGACTTTTCGCACTAAACATCATGCAGACGGGTCGATAGCCAGATTCAAAGCGAGATTAGTAGATCAAGGCAATCGTCAGGAGTATGGTATAGACTACATAGAGACCTTTAGCCCGGTTGCTAAGCTACCAACCTTCCGTATACTTCTCACAGTCGCACTAAATAAGGGATGGCCGGTTCACCAACTCGATGTAGAAAATGCGTTTCTACATGGAGAATTAAATGAAACCGTGTACATGGCTCAACCCAAGGGATTCGAAGACACCATTCATCTGGATTACATATGTCGTCTTCGCAAATCAATTTATGGCCTCAAACAAGCGCCACGCCAATGGTACCATACCTAACCTCTACTCTGCTCGCTCTTGGTTTTAAACATAGTAAATCTGACCCATCTCTGTTTATTTTTCAAACGGCTTCATCTCATATATTTTTAATTATCTATGTTGATGATATGCTTATAACCGGCGACGACCAAGCAACAATTACTCATCTTCTAAATCAGCTCAATCAGAAATTCGCTCTCAAACACCTTGGGCAAGCTCATTCCTTTCTGGGAATAAAAATTCATAAACTTCCGCACCAATATTTCCTATCACAGACGTCCTACGCACAGAATATTCTTGAATTAGCAAAGCTCAGTAGATGCAATGCATTGGCAAATCCACTCACAACAAAGCTGCCAGTGACTCTGCAACCCGATCCTCACTTAGCAGATCCGGCTGTTTTTCGCCGTATTACCGGATCACTTCAATACCTTACAATTACAAGACCAGACATAGCTTATGCTGTAAATTATTTGTCTCAACACATGCACAATCCGATGGAGCAACACGTCTATAGTCTTAAACGTCTGTTGAGATACATTCAGGGAACAAAGCACTTTGGTCTACCTATAACTCAAAGCCCACTTCAGCTCAAATCGTTCTCAGACGCAGATTGGGCAGGTGATCCCGTGACAAGAAAATCAACGACAGAATATTGTTCATTTCTCTGAGATACGTTGATCTCGTGGGCAGTCAAGAAACAACATACGGTCGCCAGATCATCTACAGAATCTGAGTATAGAGCCCTTGCATCGGTTACAGCAGATATTCTGTGGCTTCACCAAATTCTTCAGGATTTTTCTATTCCTCTAAACTCTCCTACCGAATTATTTTGCTACAATATGTCTGCAATTGCACTTGCTAATAACCCTGTTTTTCATGCCATGACAAAACATATTGAGATAGATCAACACTTTCTCCGAGATCATATCAACAACAACAGTATAGCTCTTCTTCCCATTAGCACAGTGGATCAAGTGGCGGACATCTTTACAAAGGCTTTATCCACGCAACGTTTTCAAACTCTTCGGTTCAAACTGACGGTCGTTCCCGACCCCTCACTTTGCCAGGGCGTATTAGAGACCGAGAATGCATACAGTGATATTACCACTATTAATACCAAATCACTGTAATAGGATTAGCTTAGCCCTCACCGCAAGCACATTGTATCTAGGCATAGCTATACTTCTATATATATGTATTACATCTCTGATTAAGAAATATGAAAATTCCACATCATCCATTCTCAATCTCTCTCCTTCAGCTTGAGTTCTTGAGGTAGATAACTGTGAGCGTAACCATCAATTTCTACAAATAAGATATTCTTTTTTAAAATTTTATGGTTGACCTTTTTTATCAGATCTATTTTGATATAAATGTAATTTAAATTTACTATTTATTATACTCATTTAAAAATAAATTTAAAGGATTTAGATTCATATGACCAAAAAAACTCTGGCTTCTCAAACGAAGCCATAAAAAAGCCATCTCAAATGAGGTCTTTAATTGTCATATTTGAGCTCATGTTTTTCCGTATTATTTAAAACAATATTTTTTAAGCTGTGGTTTACCTTTCAATCTAGCTCACATAATCCCAATGCACAAGCTTGTGTTTATTGGGCTTAATAGTTTGGATAATTTTGATTTTATGTTTGTGTCTAATTTATTTTTTAATTATTTTTTTGATAGCACAATCGTCAATATAATATAATTGGATAAGCATTAGGTAATTTTAAATGATTTCAGCCAAAATTTGATAGTTCCAAATGTCTTGAAATGTTTTTGTCTCAGTTCCTATTTAGTTTTAAGAGTTGGGCTAAATTTTTTATTTTAGTGGACATTTAGGTCAATTAAGACAAAATCATACATACATCACATATGCAAGACCTCTCAATTGATAGCCAAAGCACTCAACCAACAAATCAAGATGAACTGCGTGACCAAATTTATTAAAACTGAACATTTTCATAAATTTTGAATAGATTTAAATGAAAAGTTTACAAATAAAGTTCGGCAAAGAAATTTTTATTTATTGTATTTATAAAAAAAAAATTACCAATTAAAAATGGCAATTTATAAAATTTCTTTGAAGTGCTCGGCAGTTTTTTAATCAAATAAAATTGGTAAATGTATTTTCTTTGTGGAAAATGCTTCTATGTCAAAATCAAAGCTCAAAACAAATCTATAAAAACATAAAACCACACAGCTCATTTTGATCTGTTGGTTAGTAGATAGGGCTGCAAACGAACCGAGCCGAGCCGAGTATGTGAGTGTTCACGTTTGTGTTTGTTTAACATTAGCTTGTTCATGTTTGGTTCGTGTTTGATTCGAGCTTTATTATTTGTGTTCATGTTTGGTTCGTTTAATTTAAGGGTGTTCATGTTTGGTTCATGTTCGTTTGTTTAGTGCTTATCGAGCTTTAAACGAGCTATGTTCGTGAACATATTTTGCAAACAATCTATTGAACAAGCAAACATTAAATTTGTTCATGAACATTCTAAACAAACAATCTAACAAACATGGACAAATATGAAATATTTCTTGTTCATGAAATGAAATTTCTAAAATAAAACCAGTTGTATATTTAAAATGAAAATATGATTAAATTATATGAACATATGTTATAATATTTTATTACTTTAAATTTTATTAATAAAAAATAATTATATTATATTATGGTATAATTAAAGTTTTTATATTTAATCGAACTCGAATCGAGCTTGTTCATGAACATCAACTGATGTTGTTCGCGAACATAAATGAGCTGAACGCATTAGTGTTCAAGCTTGTTTATTTAAGAACCGAGTATTTAAAATATTGTTCAAATTTGTTTGTTAGTTAATTAAAAACGATCACGAACGAGCTTTAATCGAACCGAACAACGAGTAGTTTGTCGAACATTTGGTTAGCTTGCAGCTCTATTAGTAGCTTAGGCTATCAACTAAGAGGTTTTGAATTTGAGTCTTATGTATATGATATGTGTGAGTCTCCCTTAATTGACCTAAATGTGCTAAAAAAACACATCAAACCTTAACTAAAAATCTTGCTTCACATATAATACAGAATAATTTCAAACAAAAAATTTATTAGGATTAAATTTAAGACTAATATATTTATATTTATATAAATACAATACATAAAAATTAATAAACTAGTTTAATCTCTTTGTTTGTTTAAAAGAAAATTATCCTGTGCAGGCACTGAACGTAATTTATTGTCCGAAGATCAATCAGAATGCGCCATGTCAACAGTACCGAGCACTGTATTGAGTGCGATACCGAGTCACAATACCGAATGAAAGTAACGTAACACATTCTGATTGATCTCAACATATCGTTCATATGTTTTGCCTCTCTTCTTTTGAGTGCTTGCGGGCATGCGGACTTTTCTGCTGTTTCTGACAAAACAATCAGGTAAGAAAAGTTGGGAAGATGAACATGCGAAGCCCTCTGTCTATTTTGGCAGTTTCATAGCTTCACTATTTATCAGGAGAGATTATTAGGGGCAGTGTTAGGATTGCATATGCGTTCAAATTTTATGAGAATATATATATTATATATATTACGTATATAATAAATATATAATTTTATAAATAATATATAGTTTTTGTGTATCCTTATTGTGGACCTCCGAAAGAGCACCGCGCGAACGGGCCGATTGGAAGGGACAGATTGGATCGCGCATACGACTGACCATTGAGGATAGAGGCTTTCACAAACACACCTCGATGGGCAGTAATATATATGACCAAATTACGGGTTTCCCCCACCCGATGAAAGAGCTCGAATGGGGTTTAGTAGATGTGGGACCGAGTTTCCCACGGGCGCAAGCCCCCGTGGTTAATTACACCCCAGGCCGGAGCCTGAGAAAACTCTCGATTAAGGATTATACATTATCCTCTCCTAAAGTGGGATTGGCACAAGGGTATAGACTAGGAAATCCTACTCAAAGGGAAGAAAGGTCCGAAGGGGCTGAATCAACATGCGTGGCTCATACCAAAATTCGGAGGCTCTAGGGTGCTAAAGAGAAACTGGAGAAAATCAAAGTCAAACATCCGATCACATGCGTGAGAGAAGGATGGAGGTGGCGTCATCCTGTGACGAAGATAAGTAGGATTTAGGGTCCCTGAAAAGAAGGGACCTACCTACTATTTAAGGCATACTACGAGATCGAATGTAGTAGCCTCGAATCCTAAATCTAGTTTGGACTTAGTGTTCGACACACACTAAGACCAGTGTCCTAGCTAATGCGATGCAAAGATCTGGACTTATCCCGGCCTGGATTGGGGGAGCCAGCTAACCACCTAATCGCTTCAAAACCATGCTATCAGGTCAATTATGAAAGATGGGTGGGAGGTACAATTTATTGGAAAGAGGTCCGACATCTAGAGAATTTCCTAAGTGGTCCTGGACTTATGTTGGGTGAATGCCCCTAACTAATGCAATTAAATTTTAATTAGTTGGTTACTAATGATATGCATGCTAGTTGAAATGTCAGCTCATGAATGCTTTGGATTTTAAAAACAGGCTTAATATAAAATAATTTTTAGAAAAGACTGAGTCTCCCTAGGTCCGGCACTTCATCCTCATAGGCCAGATTATCCGGACTCTACCCGCAAGCAGGGAGATGTCTTATAGCAAGGAAAGAGAAATGCAGTAATATGCATGCGACCCCGGACGGTTCCGGCAGTTCCCTAGGTTCGTTAAGTTTCTATGTTATTTAAAACCTAAACTTTTAGGAGTTAGTTATGAGTAGAAGAATTTTTAGTCCTTAATGAGCCTAATACGATCCAGGCGAAAACAGAAACGGCATGCAAGAAAGAAACCTAAGAAAAGCAGACAATTTCTACTGCGCAATCAGGTAAACACATCAATATAAATCAAACCAATCAAATAAATGTCCATAGGCCAACTGCCCTTTAATTACAACCCAGGGTATGCAAAAAAGTAAAGTGGCCGGGCACCACTGCCAACAACCCGGATTTCTAAGCCTATGACAGACGCCAACAACTTTGAGTGGGATATTGGGTCTTCAATCTTCAATATCTTCAGTCTCCTGTAGATCCTCTCCTTGGACTCCTTGGATCACTCCTCCTTGGACTCCTTGGATCCGTCGTGACTTGAATATCCAAACGAAGAGACAATTCACCCTAGTATGGGTGTATTGCCTTTTCTCTTTGGATATCTAAAGCCATCCAGCTCGATCTTCCAAATGGAAGAAGACTCTCCCCTTAGGGATGCCTTCTTTTTTTAGAATTCCAGCTGGATAAGAATATCCCAACTCAAAGGTTGTTTCCACAACTCTTAACTATTATTACAAATAAATTACATGAATTGAAAGCAGTAAATCTAAAAATCCCTGCAAGGTTATCCTAGTAAAAATCATCCCAAGCAGTTTATATAGAAATAAAAATGCTAACACCATTGACCCTGTGCCAAGCCATGCTCTTAATTATGAGGGCTAAGCAGCTCCATCTGTGCAGTTATAATTATTAATTTTAGTCCTCATTTTTATTTAGGGGGAGCTGAGCAAGCACCTGCATAAAATATTATTAGAAATAATCATAATACTCCCCCCTTTTTATTAGCTTGAGCATGGCCACCTGCACGGAAGAACAATATATATATGGTGTTCCTAACCTAGGGGTAAATCTAGCGCTCACATCCAGAGTGCAGAGAAAGTAAGCAAACACACCAATCATTTTTCAAACAGCATGCAATGAAAACAACGGAAAGCTCCGGCACACAACAGAAAAGTAAAACCCAGCGGCTTAACCTAGGTCTAGAAGTGGTGCCCTAGCAAACCATTCTATGTGTGTGTAAGGCTTGTGTAGTTTGGATAAATCCTAATATGGGTAGTTAGTTAAAATTGTCTAAAGTTCGAGTTTGTTGAAGGCCAGAAAAGGAAATTTTTGTTGAAATTCAAATATTCATGAATTGGGGTGCATTTTAGTTAATATAGTTTGTTGATCAATTTTAGGAACTTAGGGTGACGATATTTGAAGTTAAAGTTATATTAGCCAATTTTGGAAAGTTCTGGGTCCTCCTAGGAACTAGACTAAGGGTCCAAAAAGTCATTATGGGAAAAAGGCTAAGTCTGAGTCTCCTATCACCTTAGGAAAATACTAGACCTTAGTACGAGTAGTTAGACAGGTAGTAGGCTGGAATCGGAGTTTCCTATCCAAAGTTATGAATTTTCTAAGTTTCTGGCCCTAGACTATAGGCAAGGGTTGACCAAAAAGTTGACTTTCTAATCTAGGCCATTTTCTGGAGACCTAAGATTTTCAATAAATACTAGGCCCTAATTAGAGTCTAATGCAAGTGAGTTTGCCTAATTTGGAATTTTCTACAATTAGTTATGAATTTCTAAAGATAGGGTATTTAAGGGAATTTTCTAAATTTCCTAACAAAGGGCCTTTTTTACTGTTTTGCTCCAAACAAACTCCAAACTAATTCGAATCACCCCCAAAGGTCAGGAATGACTAGAGAAGGTGTTTCCAAATGTTTGGTGAATATTTGGGATTTTTAATAATTTTTAATAATTTATTAGGGGCAAAAAGGTAATTTCCACCTATGGTCAAATTAAGGGTCAACCTGAAGTCAAACTAGGGAGCCCTATTTATCCAAGGTCAAGGATCAGATTCTTATCAGTTCAAGGTATTATGGGTAATTTTTTCTGACCTAAGATGTATTTATTGCATTTTTCGGAAGGTGTCGGGGCCTTATTTAACAGATTAATTAGGGTTAGTTAATTAAGGGCTCTAAAAGCTCCTAAAAATTTCCAGAAAATTCTGAGGGGTTTATGATGTCACTAAGTTTAAATGTTGATGTTTTGGTGTCAATCAGTGATCTATCCTAGCTCCTAGAAAACTTCTAAGTTCGCTAGACGGGTCCTTAATTATTGTCCTTAAGGTGTCACTACGTTATGTGGGTTTAAACTGAAGTTCATACTAACCCTCAAGGTAGTAAATGCATGGAGTACATAAACAAAATAAACACGCCATGTCCTTAAATCTAGGAGAGCCTAGACTAAGTGCTTGTGGTGCGACGACCTACACATGCAATCTACGAAAAGATAAAAAGTAAAGACACCTAAAGAAAGGATTAGTGAATGATTGGGACTCAACCATTCACTAACCCACTCCCCCATGATTGCTCTTCATTCATAGAACCATGTCTAAAATTTCATACGATAGCGGATCTCCCATAATTAAGAGATTTAATATATAAATAGTTTCAAAATAGTTTTAAAGTACTTAAATACATATAAATAAATTTTAGAAATTAAGATAATTAAAAATAAATCAAATTATAGTAAATAGGTATATGGGAGACCCGCTGATCACCCAATCGATACCTCGCAACGATTCGAAAATAGTTTGTATCTTGAAAATAATTATTATATTAATATATAAATATCAAAATCCTCAAATAATTGGATCAAAACAGAAATCTATTCATTCAGCCAAAATCGGGGGCTGGAAATGGTTTCAAAACACAAAGCTCGCTTTTCTGAAAAGAACGAGGGGTTACACGTCGAAATCCGACTTAAAACGGCGAAGATACGAAATTTACAAGTTCAAATACAATAAAATAATATTTTAAAATAGTGCAGTTTCACTGTTTTTGAAATAACAGGAGATACAGACAAAATTTTTATCTGGAAATAGTTTTAAAATATGCAGAATTCAGAGTACATTCAAAACAAGGTATTGTGCGCAAAAATACGACTTGAAACGAGAAATCTACACAATTTCGAAGTTCAAAGACAATAATTGAATAATTTTAAAATAGTACAGCTGACTGTTTTTAAAATAACTACACACAGACCCAAAAATTTCAAATAAAACCAATTCCAGAATGTGCAGAATCTAAATACGTTCAAAACAAGACGCTGTGCGTCGATAGCAGATTAAAAACGAGAAAGATATGGTTTTTGCAAGTTTAAAGGGCATTAAAGCCTATTTTTAAAATAATTTTAAAAGAAATAATAATAAATAATAATAATAATAATAATAATTATAATAATAATCATAATAAATACTAGGTTAGTATTTCAAAGTAACAATAATATAACTAATCAATTAAATAATAATAATATAATAATAATTATATTAAAATAATAATTTAAATAATAAAGAAAAAGGTATTTTATTGTTTTAATAAATAATTAAAAACATATATATTATTTTTATAAAGTTGTAGAGAATGAAAATACGAACAAAACAAGGTATTATACGCGAAAATCGGACGAAAAATGAATTTCTGGTGAATTTCTAAAGTTTTCTGATTTAAAAATACATTTAAAAAAATGAATTTTAATTAAAATAAGCAATAGTGGCTGTCGGTGCGCCACGTGGCAACCGCGGATAGGATCCGTGGTTTCGGCGCAATTATTGCCAATAATTGCGCCGCCGCGCAATCATTGGCAATGATTGCCGCGGCGCTGAATTCAACGCCAATCACTTAACCACGTCGGCACGGCTCAGGAGCCGTTGGATCCGCGCGATCTCGGACGGACGGCGCCGATCGAACCACGTGGCCATCCAAACCGCGGGACCGTCCGCGAGGTCAGCGCCAGACCGCGGGCGGATGAAATCTGGACCGCCAACCATGGATCAGACGGTCAGGATCCAACCTGCGTACACGGACGCCCGACCCAAAACCCTAATTCGTTTTTTGCTTCGTTCTCACTCGTTTCTCGACCGAATTTCATAAAATTTTAAACACAGAACCTAGACATGAACAGAAATCTTGGGGGACCGTTGGTTTTATAAAATTCGAAGCCTAAAGAAAACTATTTAGATCTAGGTGTTTAACCTATTCTAAGGGTTTGCGCGAGATTTTACCGTCCGATCTTCAAATTCTCGACACGGTTGAGCTTGTAGACTGTCCTCGTAAGTTTTCCTAGTTGAAACCACGGTCAAACGAGCGCTGGATTGGTGGGATCGACGCCTTGACCGTCCAAGCCTTCGGGTCGCCAGGATTTCGCCGCCGGCGAGCTTTGACCGTCGAGATTCGATGGGGGAAGGTGTAGGAAGGGTGTGGGAACTCTCACAGAAAATCTCAAGCCCTCAGATCGTCTTGAGAGAGAGAAAGAGCAAAAAAAGCCCCCCAAAAGACCTAATTTTGGGTATTTAAGGCACCTAATCCTATGATCAACGGCTAGGATCGATCCTAGATCAAATAGGAGGGAAAACTTTCAGATTAGGCCGTGGGTTTCATTTGAAATCAAAGGGAATTAAATTAGAGCCTTAAATGAGCCTTAATTAGGGATTTAAATACATTTTAATGGGTTGATTTGACCCATTATGACTTGGATTGACCAAGTCACATGTTGACTTGGTCAACTCAGTCAAATAGGTCCAATGGGTATTGGGTTTGAGCCATGGATATGTTTGAATGCATGAGAAATTGATTTGGGCTCAAAAAGGTCCAAATTGGTCTACCCTGGTTGACTTGGTCAATCGGGTTGACCCGGGGTCCAAGTCCAGGCTCAACAGACTCGACTCGACTCACTGAACCCATCGGAGAGGGTCTTGGGGTCTGGCTTGGTCAATTTGACCAAGTCAACCTTCCAGGCCCGGGTCTGGGCAAAATCGAGGTCAACAAACGGACCCCCAACAGGAGTGGCGAACAACTAGTGAACCGCTCGTGTTGGCGTTGACCGACTAAGCCACAGAAAGTAAAGTAGAGAGCCCAAGTAAAAGAACGAAAGGGTATCAACAAAGGTGGAAGAAGGTAGGAAACTCATCCCCTGGCCTTATCCTACAACGAGGGTAGAGCCTAGGGGAGAGTGGAAACAGCAGTGCGCAGGCAAGGTATCACTTAAGCAGTGAACCAGTAGAAGGGTCTCCTCCCGGCCTTACCCCTCGACAAGGGTAGAGCCTAGGAAAGGAGAAAGAGCAGCCGTGCACAAGTCCAGAATCACCAAATTGTGAACTGGTAGTAGGGTCTTCTCCTGGCCTTACTCTTCGACAAGGGTAGAGCCGAGGATAGAACCAACGGTAAAGATCACCTAAAAAAGGTGAAAACAAAGTAAGGGGATTCTCTTATAGCCTTGCTTCGTAGCGAGGGCAGAGCAGAAAGGAGAATCAACAGGAAAAGTCACCACTAGGATGCAAAAGTAATGTGGTATCTCTCCTTGCCTTGTCCTATGGAGTGAGCAGAGCTAAAGAGAGAACCAAAATTAGAGTAGTAAAAGCACACAAACTATCTGTCTGACTATATCAAATCAGCAGAGTAGAAGGTGAAGGGGGTCCCATCTCCTCCTGCCTATTTCGGGACAGTGGATTGGGGTGACTCAGTATCTGCCTAACCAAATCGGGTTGGCAAACAAATGAATCACAAAGCCTGGTGTTTTCCTAATCGGAACAAGACACTCAGGGAAAAGGGTGGCGAGGAGTTCCTGCCAGGTGCTCTGTCAGGCTCTCTCTACCAAGTAAGTCAAACCAACTTCCTGTCTGTTCATTTCAAACAGCAGGATAGAAGGTGAAAAGATCTCATCTCCTCTTGCCTATTTCAGGACAGTGGATTGGGGTGACTCAGTATCTGCCTGATCAACTCAGGACAGCAAACAAAAGAGTCACAAAATCTGGTGCCTATTTGATCAGAATAGGACACTCAGGGAAAGAGGCGAGGAGTTCCTGCCAGGTGCTCTGTCAGGCCCTCTCTACCAAGTAAAACCAGCTACCCGCCTGACTGTATCTAGACAGCGGGGTGGAAAGTGAAAAGGATTTCGCCCCTCCTGATCCTTTCGGAACAGTGGATTGGGGTGACTCGATACTTCTGCCTGACCTCAGCAAAAGTAAAGAAGACACGAAATGGAAGCCTGCGTAGTCTTTTACAGGACATCCGAGTAAAGGGGTGTTGAGGAATTGCGCCTCCCAGGGACTCTGTCGGGCTCACTCAACGGTAAAGTAAAACCAACTACCAGGCTGACCGCATCTGGACAGCGGGTAGAGGGTGAAAGGATCCCGCCCCTCCTGCTCCTTTCGGAACAGTGGATTGGGGTGGCCACTACTTCTGCCTGACCTCAGCAAGAAGCTCATGAACCACGAAATGGAAGCCTGCTTAGTCTTTTACAGGACATCCGAAGTAAAGGGTTGTTGAGGAATTGCGCCTCCCAGGGACTCTGTCGGGCTCACTCAACGGTAAAGTAAAATCAACTACCAGGCTGACCGCATCTGGACAGCGGGTAGAGGGTGAAAGGATCCCGCCCCTCCTGCTCCTTCCGGAGCAGTGGATTGGGGTGGCCACTACTTCTGCCTGACCTCAGCAAGAAGCTCATGAACCACGAAATGGAAGCCTGCGTAGTCTTTTACAGGGCATCCGAGGTAAAAGAAAGAAACGTTGAGGAATTACGCCTCCTAGGGACTCTGTCGGGCTCACTCAACGGGTAAGCTTCAACATCTACTGTAGCCAGTGCGGTCTTGCAGATGAAGAAGGGCTCAATACCCACCCAGTCATTTCAACTGAGTGAATAAAGAGTCAGGCTCTGATGCCTGCCTGATCAGGACAGGACAAACGAGAGCGTGGCGAGGAGTACCTGTCAGGTGCTCTGTCAGGTCCTCTCTACCAGGTAAACTCAACTATCTGTCTGTTCATTTCAAACAGCAGGATAGAAGGTCAAAAGTCACCTCGACATCAGCCTAACACGCATCTGTGTAGGGATGTGAGGGAAAAAAAGGTAAGTAAATGGGAATTTTAAGGGCAGAGCCACCTAGGGAATCCTTTCTAGCAATCTGATAACCACATGGTAGAGGACAAGTCGTCGTGGCCATGAGTATTCAAATGCTGTCAAGATCTCCTAAAGAACTCCGACCCTACACAAAAGGGGGAGAAGATATCAGAACGACATCTCTCAAGAAAGCTGGAAGAGATATACCCGTTGTAAAGTGTGTAAAGGGGCGATCTCATTCCAAAGGAGTAAAAAGAACTCGAGTAGCGATGGGGCACCTCAACTACAGAAGGCAGGACTATGCCTGGCAAAATCACTTCTCAAAGGAGCTACAGTGGTAAACCCACACTAAGTGATGGGGACCCTGTAAGAAGTAGAAGTGGTATCAAAACATCCAAGAGACTTCTCCGGCAGCTAGGAGTGGGGTCTCAATGGGGAAACAAGTGGTAAAAGTATCTGAAAGAGCTGAATCTCATCTAGAGAATCAAAAGCTCAAGTAAAAGGTGATAGTGCCCGGCATCTAAGGCATGACACCTCCTATCATCAAGTAAGGGAAAGAGGGCCAGAGTAGTGAGGGAGCACCCTCTCTACTGAAGGCAACAACTCTGAGTAAGAAAAACCTCACAGTGGTAACACCCACAGAAACTAGTGGGACCCTGTGGAAAGTGAAAGTGACCTCAACTCATTCATAAAACTAATCCGGCGACTGAGCCTAGTGTATGAATGGTAAGATAGGTCACGAAAAGGAGTAGGAGAACTGTTCTTCTGCTAGAAGCTCAAAGTTCTCAAAGTAGTGATGTTGATATCCGAGGCAAGGTATACTACACCACTACAAGGAAAACAACTCTAGATAGTAAGTGGACACACTCACTATCTGAGGATAGTAATCATAAACAAGAGTGAAGAATCATCAAGAGGGTCACAGTGGTAACACCTATCATGATCGGATAGAACCCTGTGAGAAGTAGGAGCAATCAACACAACATTTACAGGGCTACTCTAGCAGCTAGGAGTAGAGTATGAATGTGGAGAGTAAGTGAGTAAATAAACTAAGGAGTCGATCTTTCAAATGGAAAATCAGAGCTCCTAAAACTTTGGTGCTAACACCTGAGAACAGGTGTACTACACCACAGCTAAGAAAAAAAAAACAACTCTGAAGTGTCAGGGGAGCACACCTGACACCTAGTACAATAATCATGAGTGAAATTCACAACCATCAGAAGGTCACAGTGGTAACACCTACCCTAACTGGGTAGGACCCTGTGAGAAGTGAAAAAACAACCAAACAACATCCGTATGCCTACTCTAGCAGCTAAGAGTAGGGAACGAATGCTGAAAGTGAGTGAGTAAAGGAACTAGGGAGCTGATCTTCTACTAGAAAACCTGAGCTCCTGAGGATGTGATGCTAACACCTGAGAGAGGGTGTACTGCATCACCACTAAGAAAACAACTCTGAAGTGACAAGGGAGCACACCTGACACCTAATCTGATAATCATGAGTGAGATTTATGATTATCATAAGACCACAGTGGAAACACCTATCCTAATCAGGTAGGACCCTGTGCGAAGTGAGGGTAACACTGCCACATTCATATGACTACTCTGGCAGCTCAGAGTAATTCATGAATAGGAGGTAGACTGCCAAAAGAGGGCAGCATGGGGCGATCTCTTCTCAGAAAGACCTAAGCCCAAAAAGTAGTGAAGATTACATCTCAAAACATAATGTACTACATCACTAACGGAGGAATGCATTCAAAATCATATAAGTTAATCGACCAACTAAGTGGGAACTCGACCTTGAGGAGATCGTCAAAACACTCTCAAGGGAGTAGAAAGAGAAATTTTTGGGGAATTTGAGCTCTTAAAGAGTTTTACCGGGTTCCTCCTGCGACAAGGGCAACCGGGTTTTTGTACTCCTAAGAGCTTCCCGTTTTTTTTTTTTTTTTTTTTTTTTTTTTTTTTTTAGCCCTGATCATATTCGCCACGTGAACAGAACTGGGAAATTTGTGCTTTTGGAGAGTTTTACCGGGTTCCTCCTGCAACAAGGGCAACCGGTTTTGCTCTACTAAGAGCTCCCCTCCTTTATCACACATGAATTTTTAAATTGGGGGTATTGGATGGTTTTGATAACCCAGACCACACCTGGGACGACAGGTGAAACTGGGGAACACAATCATATTGAAATTAATGTACAACCAAAACCATCATCAGGATAGAGGATCAACACTATCATATTTATCTAGCGTGGGATGGTGTGGACCCAGTATCCTATCTCAAACAGAGTCTGAACCCATGACTCTGGCATCCCTGATCACATTCAACTCATATGAATGGACTAGGGGCTACACCTATCAGATTAGGACTGATAGGACAAAGAAACTTAATTTGGGATAGTGGATTTCCATCACCATACATGACTGTCAGGGTGTGGTGTGGACCCAGTATCACATCTCAAAAACTAGACTCAAACTACTAGTTTTGATATCCCAGACCACACCTGGGGCGACAGGTGAAACTGGGGGACTAAGCCCTACAAAGGGGAGAGCAAACTGAAAATTCTATGCGATAACACCAACGTGATTGGTGCGCACAGACAAAAGTACAAAACATCCCTACGGCGTATTGGTGTATCACCTTTAAGGATAGCTTCATACTCTTCTAAGCGACGTCGCGTGGTAGAGGACAAATCGTCGTGGCCACGCAGACTGCTAAAAAGTAAGAGGAATCCTTTTAGGAGGTACATATACAGAGGGATATCTACAGGCGGTAGGGAGGCTCCCCTGTGAAGTACTAAACTCAGGCATAGTACTTTTTCAAGTACTGTCCGTTGATGACAGGCATCGGGTGAACGCCATTTGCATCAACAAGTAGGTAGGCACCACCTTCATAAACTTGCTCTACAGCGAAGGGGCCTTCCCAAACAGGCTCAAACTTACCACCTCGCCGACGGTGCGAGATGATAGGCCAACGCAAAACAAGAGCTAACTCGCCTACCCGGAAAGCACGGGGTCTAACAAGGCGCTCGTAGTGTCGTATCATTCGAGCCTGACTTAGCTTAAGGTATTGATAAGCTCGTAAGCGAAGCTCATCTAAACCATCTAGCTCTTCCAACCTTAGTCGGGCATTATCTTCCTCAGATAGATTGTAGCTAACTGCGACACGCAGTGAGGGGAGCTCGACCTCAAGTGGGAGGACAGCTTCAGCCCCAAAAGCTAAAGCATATGGGGTGGACTGGGTAGGAGTACGGTAGGTAGTCCTATACGCCCATAATGCTTCAGGTAACTTATCGTGCCATTCTCTTTTATTTGCAACAAAGATTTTCCTTATCAGTTGCACAAGAGTCTTATTAAATGCCTCTGCCAAGCCATTGGCTTTAGGGTAGTAAATCGACGAGTATCGCCAATTAATATTATGGCGGCGGATAAATCTGGCAATTTTGGTGCTTCTGAAGGACGGGCCGTTATCTGAGATTATACGGCGCGGAACACCAAAGCAATAAACAACGTTATCGCGAAAGAAGCGCATCACATCCTATGATTTAACTTCCTTAAGTGGGGCAGCTTCTGCCCACTTAGAGAAGTAATCAGTGGCGGCTAAAATGAACCTATGACCCTTAGAGGAAGGAGGGTCTATAGGACCCACCACATCCGTGCCCCAGCCCTCAAATGGCCAAGAAGAAACAGTAGGGTGCAACGGATTAGGGGGTTGGTGAATCACCGTGCCATGAATCTGGTACTGGTGGCATCTCTTAGCGTGCTCCATACAATCGTGGATCATAGTCGGCCAGTAGTAGCCAAGGCGTTTAATTCTGCCTTTCATTTTAGGTCCAGACTGATGGGCACCACAAAGCCCTTCATGTATCTCGCTCATGACTCTTTTAGCCTCTTCTTTACTGAGACATCTCAACCACATTTGGTCAAAAGAGCGTCGATACAGAGTTTCATTTACATAGGCGAATGATAAGGCTCTCTTTCTAATTTGAGCAGCGAGAGACTTATCATTTGGAAGCCTACCATGTTTCAAATACTCTATGAAGGGTTCTCTCCAATCTGACTCCTCATCCACAGCAAACACTGCAAGGGTCTGATTGGGAGTAGACAAGTCTGCGGGGCATAGAGCTTGACGATACTGGACAATAATAGACACTGGATTTTCAGTAGGGTCAGCTAATTCTTTTGCTAACTTGGCCAATGCATCTGCTTTTCCATTTTCAGATCTAGGGATCTTGGCCAAAGTTACCTCTGGTATTAAGCTCAGGAGCTCCATTGCTTTATTATGATATGGAATGAGCTCAGGCTTAAGTACTTTGTAGACTCCCGCTACTTGATTGATTATCAGTTGGGAGTCTCCAAAGATCTTCACCCGCGTAAGACTCATCTGAATGGCCAACTCTAACCCCAAAATCAGAGCTTCGTACTCAGCTTCATTATTAGTACGAGGTTCTGATAAACTATAGGAGTACCGTAGAGTATGACCATCAGGAGACACAAAAATCAGGTCTAATCCTACCCTAATTGTAGGAGTTTCATATGGACTTGAAGCTTTAACGGATGACGCACCGTCAAAGTAAAACTCCCAAGTAGGGGACTCCTGTTCATCCACACTCATAATGAATTCATCAGGTAGCTCATTGTTGAGTGGGGAATCAGCAGAGATCGGGTGATCGGCCAAAAAGTCAGCTAGAGCCTGTCCTTTGACAGCCCGCTGAGGAACAAAAGTAATATCAAATTGCAGTAGTATCATAGACCATCGTGCTAGACGACCTGAAAGGGTCGGACGGGTCATCAGGTACTGCAATGGGTTGACTCGAGAGATCAGATTGATCTTATGTGATAGCATATAATGCCTAAGCTTCTGTACCGCGAAGATTAAGGCTAAACATTACTTTTCTATCGCTGGGTACTTAAGCTCTGCAGGTATTAGTCGCCTGCTGAGGTAGTACAAGGCATTCTCCTTGTCTTCCTCATTCTCTTGAGCCAACAATGCACCTAAAGACTCATCTAGGGCCGTAGTGTAGAGAATCAACGGCCTACTTGGGATAGGTGCAGCTAAAATAGGGGGGTTCATTAGGTAGCGCTTTATGCTCTCAAAGGCCTCCTGACAACTCTCATCCCAATGGAATCGGGCATCCTTCTTCACTAGTGCAGAGAAAAGATGACACCTACCAGAAAGATTGGAGATAAATCTCCGCAGGAAAGCTAGTTTACCCTTAAAGGATCTCAACTGGGTAAGACTCTTAGGAGGTTTTAAGTCTACTATGGCCTTGATCATAGAGGGATCTATCTCAATGCCACGGTAGCGAACTATGAACCCTAAGAACTTTCCTGCATTGACTCCAAATGCACATTTTAAGGGATTCATCTTTAAATCAAATTTGCGCAGACGTTCAAAAACGATTCGCAGATCTCTGAGGTGATCTTCGCGGACCTTGCTTTTGACGACCAAATCATCCACATAGCATTCAACTTGCTCATGTATCATCTCATCAAAGATGACAGTCATGGCATGTTGATAGGTGGCCCCGGCATTCTTGAGACCGAAGGGCATCACCTTGTAACAAAAGACACCTATAGGTGTCCGAAAAGCGGTAAACTTCTCATCCTCAGGGTCCATCTTTATCTGATTGTAACCAGATGAACCATCCATGAATGAGAAGATGCTATGGGATGATGATATGTCCACCATAAGCTCAGGGATTGGGAGAGGAAAATCATCCTTAGGACATGCCTTGTTCAAATCACGGTAGTCGATACAGACTCGTATCTGTCCGCTCTTCTTCCGGACTGGAACAATGTTGGCAAGCCATGTTGGGTACTTCTCTTCCCTAATGAAACCAGCTTCTATAAGCTTCTTGGTTTCAGCGATCACCTGTTGTTCAATTTCCAACCTCATCCTACGAGGTGCTTGTTTAACAGGGACTGCGTCAGACTTAATGGATAACTTATGGACTGCTACCTCTGGATTTAGACCAGGCATCTCGGTGTAGTTCCAGGCAAAACAGTCTCTAAACTCTGATAACAACTCGATGTATTCTTGAGCCTCTGACTCAGACAGTAGAGCACTATGAAAAATAGGCCTAGGATCTGACTCAGTGCCTAAGTTTACCTCACACAGTTCGTCCATGGCAGAAGTGACACCATCTTCAAACTCTTGTGGAGCCTCGAGTATTCTATCATTGTCACTATCCGGGTCTTCTTCGTCGGCAAGAGAAACAACCGGATAGACGTTGGAAACGACATGAATATTGGCATCACTGGACTGATTTAACCCCATATAACCTACGCCTCCTAGACCTTGGGGAAAATCAGTCCGCCAAACTCGTGCCTGCTGTAGAGCTTCTTCGTCGGGCCAAGTGGAACGAACGAGACCACGCTCAACAAAGCTCTCTACAGCAGGTGAAAAGTAACGAGGGGCACTCCTGACCTCTATATCCATAGCGGTCTCCTCTAGATCATGCCTCACAGGACCCAGTGGTGCACCTATACTACGGGGTACAGAGGGACATTCCCTAGGTCGGGCTGGCCCAAATGAATCGTACAAGCGAGGTATGGGGTTGTGGCTACCCCAAATTGTGTCAGTATCATCAACTACAGGAGTGCCAGAAGATCTCTGACTGGAATCTCCAACTCCTATCCCGCGTATCTGATGGGGGGAAGGTTGTCTGGTAGTAGTCTGACGTCGGAAGTCTTCTTCCTCGTCTGAGCTAATATCAATAACTAATCCACCTTCATGTATCAAATGGCTACAAAGAGTAGGTAGTGAATCATAGCCTGCGGAATAGGGAGGTAGTGAAGTGACCGGACGCTGAAGAATATCGATCATTTCATCGTCGGAAGAGTCGGACTCTACAGTCAAAGAAGAAGTGTAAAGGTTAGGGGGAGGAGGTGTACGAGTGTCGTGATTCCGCGGCTCGCGGATCGCAACTCTGCCTCTCCCTCTACCTCTACCTCTACCTCCCCTGCCTCTACTAGGGGGAACGTCGTGCCTTACTGCCAACTGAGAGGGCTCTCCATCAGAATGGGCAGTGGGAACACCTAGCTCGATACCAACCTGTGATGGACCCTGTACTGACGATTGTATAGGACCCTGTGCAGGTGGCTGCGTAGGACCCTGTACAACAGTATCAGGTATCACTGGGGACTGAGCAGGTGGAGCTCTACGAGTCTTCCGAGGTACGTAGTACTCGACGTCGTCGTACATAGAGATCTCATGCACGGAAAAGGGCTGGGTATCTCCAGGAATGATATACTCAACATCATTCCTCAAAAACTTCATACATTGGTGCAAAGTAGAGGGCACCATTTCATACTCATGGATCCAAGGCCTTCCTAAGAGAGCCTTGTATGAAGTATCAGCCTCAATCACATGAAACTTCGCCTCAGTTAGAAAATTTCCAAATTTTAGAGGCAGGGTAATAGACCCTAGAGCTCGCTGGCCTTGGTCATTGAAGCCTTTCAACATAATCTTGTCGGAAGTGAGCTTCAAATGACCTAGGGAGAGGCTCTTCAAAGTTTCATGGGTTAGTATGTTTACTGAAGCCCCTTGATCTATGAGGACCCTATTCAACTCATAATCATTGACTTCAGCAGTGACATACAAGGGACGATTGTGCTCAGTGGTCCCTAACAGGAGGTCACGACTAGAGAAAGTGATGCATGGCATGTTGTACAAATGCCATGCCCCATCATCAGGGTCAGAAGTAAAGAATGCCTGATAGGTCTCTAGTTCAAGAAGGGATTTTACCAGTGTCTCTCTCAAGTCGGGTGACAGCATCAAAGCATCATAGACACTAAGAAGGGAAGGAATTTTCTTAGGTGAGCCAACACATTATAATCAACTTCCAGCTGAGGGCCTTTCCCTTTCTCCTTAGGCTGCTCCTGGGAGGAAGGGATAGGATCATCCTGCTGTGTAATGATATTCTTATCTTTTGTATTTTTAGCCAACCTGGGTGGAAGGACCTTCCCTGAACGCAGATGAACTTCCTGTATTGAGTCATCTTCAATAAGAGATTCCTCTGGTTCAGTGGTGGTGGCAGGTGTTGGTTCTAAGAAAATTAGTGAGAGTGGGTTCTCGGATTCATCCTTTGAATCCATGTAACATCCACCCTCTGGTATTGTAAAAACAGGTTCTTCATCAGACTCAAACTCATCATTAGAATCATCCATATTATAAGAAACATGTAGTACTGAGGAAGAGCGAGTGCTAGAAGAAGAAGAACTAGGAGTAACAGTAGAAGCGTAAGTAAAAGGTACAGGAGATCAAAAGTACTCAGAATCGTCTTCTATTTTTATTTCCTCATCAAATGAAGGGAGAACAAAGTCTTTCAGCGTAAGTGCTGGAAGGAACCCTGTCTTCCCCTCTGCAGTTACAACATACTTTTCTCTTTCATATATTTTTTTATTACATCCATAAGAAGAAAAAGTAGAAGAGGAAATGTGCTTATCTAGCACTACAACAGAAGGAGAAGAAGAGGAGGAAAGAGCTGGAGTGGTAACTGCAGCGGCAACTGTCGACTTGGCCTGAGGTGGCCTACTCTCAACTGCCTCTGAGCTCTGAACTGCTCTGTCTATCATCCTCCTGGTCTTCCTGGAAAGTGAGATCTGTCAATCATCATCAAAACCCGTGGGTAAACTGCTAGTAGTGCCCTGAGCATCACTCTGACAATCACTGGGGCTGGAGACTAGCTGAACTGTCTGAGGGGCCTTGCCCTTGGGCTGCACTAGATCACTGTCCTGAAGGCGTATCTGTCCTGTGATCATCAGTCTCTCTACTCTATCCTTGAAGACATAACAGTCTTCCAACACATGTCCGACATGTCTGTGGTAAGGACAGTAAAGGGGGTGCTCAGCCTGACCCTCCTCCTCTGCTCTACTGCTCTCGGGGAATACCAACAGGTTGTTCTTAGTAAGGAATCTAAAAATTTTCTTCACACTCTCCCTCTTAAAGGGATATTCCTTCCTAAGCTTCTCCTGCAGGTACTGCTGACTCTCTGGAGTCCTGCGGGAGGTCCTGGGCTGTCCACCTGGCTGGTCAACTGAGTAAGACCTGTTGGCTGAGTGTGGCTGACTAGCTAGTCGTGGCTGCTGGGGTACTGAAGTGACTAAGGGCTTCTTGCCCTTATCTGATGGTCCCTGAGTACTGTGAACCTCTCCTCTCCTAGGTGGAGGTGCTCCTGAAAACTCCTACCGCTGAGGTCTGCGCGAAGGCTGACTCTCAACCTTATGAGGGACTGCAGCGGGTATGCTGTCCTGTAAGCTAGTGACCTTGGTGAGGAGCTTCTGAAAGGTTCTAATGGTGAAACCCTTCAGGTATGGTGCTATCGGACCATCTATGTTCTTCAAAAGGATCTCAACTGCATGCTGCTCCTGGAGCTGTGGCTCACACTGCAAACTGAGGTTCCTCCATCTGACTATGTAATCTGTGAGACTCTCTCTAGGACGCTGCCTGGTCACCACTAGCTCTCCCACTGTAACTCTGTGCTCTGTGCTAACAAACCTCTGCACAAACAGCTGCTCTAACTCTGCAAAGGTCCTGACTGAGTCATTGGGGAGGTCGACGTACCAAGCAAACGCCACCCCCGCCAAGCTGCTACGAACAACCTCAACATCAGTGGATCACTCCCTCCTATATTGCAACATATGGCTCGGTACTGAGCCACATGCTGCCTCGGGTTCCCAAACCCGTCAAAAACTCTGAACCTAGGAGGGATGAAACCAGGGGGGTAAGGCTCCTGCTCGTACTCTACAGGGTAAGGACGCCCCCTGCTAACTGACTCTCCAGTCTTCCTAGAGGAAATCGCCTGCTCTACCTTCTGGGCTATCAAATCCTGGATCTGACCTGCTGACATCTGAGCTGGCTGACTCTGAACTGAAGTAGTGTAAGGAAGTACCGTGGGTGGTGCTGGGACTACTCTCTGGACCCTGTCCACTCCTACGGGGTCTACTGTAACAGGTGGTACTACTGGCTGCTCTCTGGAGGTACTGGTAGCTGCTACACCTGTCACCTGAGGCATCGCCCCCAGAGCTGTCAACTGTGCTGTCATGGCTGCCATGGCTCTGGCCATCTTCGCCATCTGTGTCTGTAAGTGTAGAACGGTAGCATCCGTGTCAACTGATCTGGGAGATCCACCCACCTCGGGGTCTCCCTGCTCGTCCTGGTCCTCGGGCTCTCTCTCATCCGAGTGACCTCGTCGGGTAATCACACATACCCGGTGAACTGGTACCTCCTCCTCCAACTCATCTGCTAGTGTGTCATCATTTTCCAAGAAATGTTGTTGGAGGGCTGCTATGTACGGACTCATAGGGGAACCAATCCTATGAGGGCTACGTACTAGCTGTGTCTCATCCCGCTCTGGGGATCTATTTGGAGTAGGTACAACATCCTCATCACACATCATCGGGACTGCCTCTGCCTCGGAAGTAACTGCTATATCCATCAAATCATCTACATCGTCAAACTGCTCTGCATCTGACGGTGGTGCTGCCTCTACTGGCTCAACTGGGTCGACAGGGGTGTCCGCCTGCCGACGCCTCCAAACCCACCTCCTACGGTGGGGTGCTGCACGGGCAACTGGCTGCTCTGGGACTGCAACCTCTGAACTGGCCTGAGGCTGGGCAGGCCTCCGCTGCTGTCTCCGTCCTCGACGACGTGGGCGTCGTCCTGCAGCAGGAGTAACCGCCGGGGGTTTGACTACTGGAACTGTGTCCGCAGGCTGCTGGGGTGTCTGCCCCCTCTGCCAACTGTAGAGTCTCCTCGCAGTCTGTCGTCGTAACTGGAAAGTAGCCCGAGAAATCTGACGGAGTAAGCCCTCCCGACTAACGGGCCCTCTGCCACGAGCTAAGCGGACGATGTTCCGAATCCTCTGAGTGAGGGCTCGGACACCAGCGTCCCTGGGTACCCTAGCTCGGGGTAGAGTAGTGACGACAGGAGGAGCCGCCGCTATGCGGGCAACGTCCTCCTCATCACCACTATGCGTCAGCGGAGAGAAGCGTCCTCCCTGAACTGCCTCCAACTCGGGGCTACCACCACCTCTGGAGCAGGTGCAACAACAACTGGCCGTGGCCTCCGCTGCCTGGGAGCCACTCTCCTCTGACTCTGAATGATCTCATCGTGAACGATGGCATCGGCCATCCGCTGTCTCTCTGCCTCTGACGCAGCTAAACGAAGTCTCCTGTTCCTATTCCTCCTGGCCCTTCTCCCAAGGCCGGAGGTGGAAGAGGAAGGAACATCAGAACCGGGAACAGGAACAACGGGAACTGTCGGGGTCTGCCCAACATCCTCAGGGTGAGAAAGTCGGGCGAAAACAGAAACCCGACCAGTGGAAGGCAAAGGCACCTCGGTCTGGGCACCCCTCTTCCTAGTGGATGTGGGAGGGGTGACCCGAACACGAGGTACTTCCGCTGGAACAACGGAAGTAACAGTAGTCGCAGGCTGCCGGCGCTGAGGGGCCGGAGCAACCTGAGCTGTAGGAGCGGCAGGCACTGGACGCTAAAACCGCTGGACAAACGTGGGGGAACTATGACAGGCTGCCGGCGCTGAGGGGCCGGAGCAACCTGTGCAGTAGGAGCGACAGGCACTGGACGCCTGACCGCTGGAACAGGAAGTGGCCTAGGCACTGGTCGCCTAGCCACAGGGCGCACTGGCTGCGCAGGAACAGGAACAGGACGTGGTGCTCGGACTGGGCGCCGAGCAACAGGACGTCCAAACTGGCGCATGACTGCGCGTCCTCTCCTCTGGGGAGGAGAGAATGCAGCAGCCTCTGCCGGGGTCGGCCCGCCAAGGGTGACGAAAGCCGAGTCAGTGAAGGAACCAAAAGTGATTCCTCCCACTGGCGGACTAGCGAGCAGGGACTCAGGAAGAGTCACCCGCGCGTCCGAACCAAAAGCGAACGTAACTGAAGGTACGAAAGAAGTCATGGCACTGCTGCCAAGAAAAGAAAGTGAAAAGAATTAGTCAGACTGTAAATCACAAAAGAATGAAAGATTTGATAGGAATGGATATGAATGGATATAGATCCGATAAAGGACAGATAAGATATGGAATAGCCTTGCTAGACTGGAAAAGAGTAGAGTAGGGGAACCCTAGCTATAGGGAAAGAAACTCTAACTAAGGAAAGACCCTAACTAAGAGTGGGACGGACCTAATCTAAGGAGTACCAATCCCTGGAGTACACACAAGAAAGGATAATATAGAATCCAAAGATGGAGAAAGAAACTGGTCCCACCGTGGTCGCCAGAAACCTGTGGACCTCCGAAAGAGCACCGCGCGAACGGGCCGATTGGAAGGGACAGATTGGATCGCGCATACGACTGACCATTGAGGATAGAGGCTTTCACAAACACACCTCGATGGGCAGTAATATACATGACCAAATCACGGGTTTCCCCCACCCGATGAAAGAGCTCGAATGGGGTTTAGTAGATGTGGGACCGAGTTTCCCACGGGCGCAAGCCCCGTGGTTAATTACACCCCAGGCCGGAGCCTGAGAAAACTCTCGATTAAGGATTATACATTATCCTCTCCTAAAGTGGGATTGGCACAAGGGTATAGACTAGGAAATCCTACTCAAGGGAAGAAAGGTCCGAAGGGGCTGAATCAACATGCGTGGCTCATACCAGCATTCGGAGGCTCTAGGGTGCTAAAGAGAAACTGGAGAAAATCAAAGTCAAACATCGAATCACATGCGTGAGAGAAGGATGGAGGTGGGCGTCATCCTGTGACGAAGATAAGTAGGATTTAGGGTCCCTGAAAAGAAGGGACCTACCTACTATTTAAGGCATACTACGAGACCGAATGTAGTAGCCTCGAATCCTAAATCTAGTTTGGACTTAGTGTTCGACATACACACTAAGACCAGTGTCCTAGCTAATGCGATGCAAAGATCTGGACTTATCCCGGCCTGGATTGAGGGAGCCAGCTAACCACCTAATCGCTTCAAAACCATGCTATCAGGTCAATTATGAAAGATGGGTGGGAGGTACAGTTTATTGGAAAGAGGACCGACATCTAGAGAATTTCCTAAGTGGTCCTGGACTTATGTTGGGTGAATGCCCCTAACTAATGCAATTAAATTTTAATTAGTTGGTTACTAATGCAATGCATGCTAGTTGAAATGTCAGCTCATGAATGCTTTGGATTTTAAAAACAGGCTTATATAAAATAATTTTTAGAAAAGACTGAGTATCCCTAGGTCCGGCACTTCATCCTCATAGGCCAGATTATCCGGA